>VXBZ01002887.1:588779-672611 GCA_013399135.1 Heliornis fulica
GGCCCTGCCTGTGTCAGGGCCCGCAGGAAGTTGCCGAGGCGGGGGCCCAGCGCCCTGTGCCGGAGGCCCTGGGAGCGGCGGGGCCCCGCGGGGCAAGGAACGACCGCTGGGACGGAGGCGGGGCAGACCTAACCGGGCCCTAGCGGCGGGAGGGCGGGGAGGGAGCTACCGCCGCCATCCCACCCCGCTCGGGGCTGCTGGAACTCACGCCGGCGCGGGCAGTGGGCTCCGACACCCGTGCGCGGCCGCCATGCAGCTGCCGGGGCGAGGGGCAGGGCCGCCCGGGCCGCCATCTCCTACCTGCTCGAACGGGACCCAGCCTTCCCCCCACTACAGGCCGCGTCTCATTGTGCTGCTGCTGCTGCTGCCACCACCGTCGCCATTTCCCAGCCGCCGTCCCCTCACCACCCCCACCTGCNCACTCCCCCCAACTGTCAGGTTTCTCCATTCACCTGGGCCCGGGACAGCCTCCTCCCCCTCCCTTCCCACTGCGCTGCCGGCCCTACGCAAACAGAGCAGCTCCCCACCTCTCCCACCCATACCAATGGGGGCCGCCCAACGCCTGCAACGCAAGCTCGCTCCGAGAATTCCACCCTACGCAGCTCACACGATCCACATCCCCGCGTTATACAAAGAGCCGTGCGATTGGCGGTGAAGGACGGGTAAAAGGTGAAAGGTTCAGAAGACAGCCAATGCAATAGCGGGATACATCCGCCGTTGAGGAGTCGCCGGGTGGTCCAAGGGCTCACGTGTGTGCGCGTTCCCCTCCCCCAGCCGGAGGGTTGCGGGGCTCTGGGTCCTCGGAGCTCTCCGCGGCGCACGCGCTCGGGCGGGTGTCGCACGGGCGGCAGCGCTGAGGCGAGAGCTGCACCCGCCATCTTGGGGGGGGCGTGGGAGGGTGTAGCGGTGGGGATGTGGGGCTGGCAAGGCAGTTTTCAGGGCGCCGCTCTTCCCTCTGAGCAGGAACGAACGCGGAGAGATGCATCCAAGGGAATGGGGCTGTCTTGTCGTACAGTTCCAGGCAAGCCCTAGGAGAATTGCGAGTCCTTTGGCAGCAACAGGGAGTGCTGTGTGACTTTGGCCAGCCCAGTGCATTAGCAGAGCTGTGCTGAGCTCTTTCATTGCTGTGTTGTAAAATCTCACGTTTCCATAGACACAAACCAATATTTCTGAGGGGTGTCCTCCCTGCCAAGAGCAAAGTGCTGTACTTGCACCAGGGAGCTGGTACCCTACGCCCCTGCTGCTGCTAGTTCAAGAAGATGGATGAAAGGCCCACTGGATGTCATTGGGACTGTGTACTACCTAAGCAGCATCTCCTTTTGACAGTGTTAAAGGCGGAGCTTGGGCTAGCTTGACCACTGTTCAGCAGTTTCTTGTCTGCACTTGCTTAAGCAGCCTTACTAGCTACTACTAAATTTTTTTTTTTAAGTTCCCTGATATTTCTTGGATTAAACAACTGATGTAGGGTAACTTTTCCACCATCAAAACCCTTCTGCCACAGTTGAACACATGAAGGGAAAAGTGTGGTGCTGAAACATGGGAACACAACTTAGCTTGTGCCTCTCATAATGCCATTTTTCCAACCTTTATTTGCACAACAGTTGACATAAAAAACTGGAAGCTGTGTCCTTCAAATGCTGGACAAGGTGTGGGGGTATGTGGGGTGGGGATGGGACAGGACACAGACATAAAACAATGCAAAAGCTCAGAACAAATTATAGAGCTAGACTGGGCTGTAGCCAGACAAGACTGCCATACATTGCCTGATGTAAGAGAAGGCTCATTTGTGTGAAAAACTGGTCACTACAGTAGGACATAGGAGTGGGGTGAATCAGTTTACAAGAACAAGCACATTTGGAGCTATCTTACGTTTTAATTCTGACCTCAGTTAATTTTAATTCCCTCGTTGCCACATCCCATGGCATTACCTGTCAACACTTCTCGCTGTCATGGGTAAAACTGAACCCTCCTCACAAAGATGTAGTTAGCAACCAAACATCCAGGCTTGATTACTCTATGACTTAGATCCATAGCCACAGCCTGGACCAGTTGCTTAGGACAAATAACGAGATGGATAACTCATGTAAATTCAAGTTTGGAGTTTGAAAGTCCTTTGTTCTAGTGTAAGTCCTGATGGACTGTCAGCTGAAATGCAGTAATCATATTACACTTGTGTCAGGTCCCATCCCCAAATAATGGCAGTTTTACGGAACCAGAGAGGTATTGTTGTGATGAATAGTCATTAATTGCATTAGTGGTGAAGCACAATACTGCTGCCTCACTCCTGAAGAGCTGTGTCTGAAAGTGAACATGAAAAAGCTGTGTCTGACTCATCACCTAGCCTCTTCTTCCACATGTACATATATTCTGCAATGTCAATGAATGTCAGTGTCAGTGTCAGTGTTCAACAAGATTGCACCGTCACTCCAAGTGTTAATAGCTTTTCCCTGATGCTCTTTAAATTGCTGACCAACAAGAAAATGATTTGCTGTGGGTTGGTTTTATTGTTTGGGGTTTTTTTCTGAGCATGGAAAAAAGACCTAAGCCAAAAGAACCCAAAAGAACCCCAAAGGGTGGGAAAGTCTTTGCTGTTAGGGACCACATTGTGCTTTGATGTCATTTTAACTGCTAAATGCACAGTTCAGTGTTAAAGCTGAACTCTTCCTTCCTGTGCTCTTCACTCACATGCCCAAAAGCTCTGTTACTTTTCAGTAGTTTTCTTACTTTCTATGCAAGAATAAAAACACTGTATTTTGCCATACTTTACCATCTTGATGTGATACACACACTTAAAGCTCAAAAGAATTGGCCTACCTGCATTGCTAATGGGTGGTCACATCAATGAGCCTGACTGCTCATGTAAAGTTACAGCCACATGAAGACAATGTGGTCACTCTTGTGAAAGGAAATCTTTAAATAAATGTACATTGTTGGGCCCATTTTACCTCCTCCTGGCACTTCCTTCCCATAGTGCATGGTTTTGGTTGTGAGCTGTGTTTTGCTGACCCTGTTTGCCCTGTTGCAAAACCCTGCAAGGTGTACAGGTACAACACCCGTTACACTCGTATTAGGCCAGGGAACCAAGTCAGGAGCCTCCTAAGATCACACATGCTTGCACAAGGACTGGATATTGCCTTTGTTGCCTAATAAAGAAGACAACTATAAATGCAATACAGAATCACTTCTGGCCAGACACTGCCCTTTTAAGTTGTGCTGAGGGCAGTGTGTATGCATCAGATCATCTGTCACTGGAAGTCCAGCCTCCCTCATTCCATCTGCACTCTATCAGGGACTGACCATCTCCCATAATATAACTGTGCCTACAAAACCAGTATAAGAAGGTAAAGCTAACTGGATCATTCTAATGTTCATTTAAACAAACCTTAGTAAAAACATTTCAGATTAAAAGTTATTATGGGCCTAGGGTATTATCAGATTGTTTTCTCAGCTCAAACCTCTGTTGCTATTTAGAACACATCATCTGTAATGCCCCTGTTGTTAAATATTACACTATTAGGTATTTTTATAGCATTGAAGGGGCATCCTTCTGTTTTGTTTTTGTTGTTTTGTTTGGTTTTTTTTTTATGTATGGAAGAATAATTATATCCCGTAACAAAAGCTTAGGAAGAGGAGCAGCTGCTCAGTCTTACCCAGTGGGAACTGTCAGAACATATGGGTCTATTTTTCCAATTTTAGCTGAAGTACCAAAGGAAATTGGCATTCTTGATTGTTTCTAATGTAAAATAGTACAGAAAGACACACACACACACACCCCGTAACCCTCTGCAGGCCATGATTAAATAATGAATTTTATCCAATTCAAGTAGGTTCAAAGAGAAGGCAAGCAGAATACTTTAAACACAGAAAACAAAACACTCGAATTCCAGGAGAATTCTGGAAGTTATTTTCATTTAAAGAAAAGGGTGTCTTTCTTCACAGCTACTTCCTGCTTGAGCCTGCCTGCTGACAGGAGGTTTTGATTTAAAAGCACAGTTAAGATAAAATTTGTTCTATTTTTTATTATTCTATCACCACTGTCCTCTCTCCTTTGTAAGAAATGAGTATTTTATATCATACTGATTTCCCTAATTTCTCACAAAGATTTTTAAAGAAATGTGAGATGAAGTCATTAGTGTGACACACAACTCTAAAAAATTCCACATATTTCAAACTGGCAAAAAACATATGACCAACCATACAACCAAAGTAAGCACGCTATTGGATGAAAAGAATAGAATAGCCCAAGTAATTAAAATCCAGAACAGAGTAAGTAATAATGTACCCAATTACAGCTTTCCCTGTAACTTTAGTACTGGAAATTCTGTTGTATTACTCTATGGGATAAGTGTTGTAAGACAACTAGAGAACAGACACATTTCTCTTCCCCCCCTTTAAAATAAAATTTAAAAATATACCTAAAAAAACCCCAACCTTACCAGTCAGGGGTAGGGGGTTGTCTCTGTTTCTCCTGTTTGGTAATAAGCCAAAAGTCTGTTTGAGTTAGAAAAGAAGAAAATTGCAATTAAAAAATAGCGACCATGTCACAAGTTAATTGTCTTTGTTCATGCTGTAGAACTGTGCAGTCACACCTGCGGAAGCCAGGCTTTATGCTTTTTGGCTCTACGCATCTCATCAGGATCTAAAATGGACTCTGAGGAGGTTCCTTCCTGCAAGACAATGGTGACCTCTGTTGTTCCCTCCTGTTGATCCTAGCCATGATGCTGTTTTGTCATTGTGTCACACATTATTTCAGTAATGCACTTTGAAACAAGCTGGCAGTTATTGAGAAAATACGGGCTGAAGTGTGGCATTCAAGTGTCTGCCCAAGAAAGAATGTGTCTATTCTATACTGCACTTAAGAAAATTGAGGTTGAGACTTTCTTCTTGAGAGGCCCCTAGTATGGCCACCAGGTTGTTCAGATCATAGCTGTGAATCAAAATAACAGTTGCAAAAATTTTAAACCATTGTGCTAATAATAACTGCATTGTATTACAAGAAAAAGATGCATGTATGAATGTGAAGAAGGAAGTTGAAGAAAGGAAAAAACAGATGAACCTATTTTGAACAGTCCACTGCTAAAACCAGAGCTGAGATTAAAGTGTGAGGTTGCAAAAACCTTTCGTTCCCCTCTAAAATCACAGAATCACGCAATCACAGAATTGTAGGGGTTGGAAGGGACCAACCCCCCTGCCAAAGCAGGTTCCCTAGAGCAGGTCACACAGGTTGGCATCCAGACAGGTTTTGAATATCTCCAGAGAAGGAGACTCCACAACCCCCCTGGGCAGCCTGTTCCAGTGCTCCATCATCCTCACTGTGAGGAAGTTCTTTCACACATTAGTGCAAAACCTCCTGTGGTCCAATTTGTGACCGTTGTCCCTTGTCCTGTCCCCACAGGTCACTGAGAAGAGGCTGGCCATCTCCCTTTGTCTCCCACAATTGAAATGTTTATAAACATTGATGAGATCCTCTCTCAGTCTTCTCAAGGCTGAACAGCTCCAGCTCACTCAGCCTTTCCTCATAGGGGAGATGCTCCAGGCCCTTCATCATCCTTGTGTCCTCTGCTGGACTCTCTCCAGGAGATCCCTGTCTGTTTTGTACCGGGCAGCCCAGAACTGGACACAGGACTCCAGGTGAGGCCTGACCAGGGCAGATGAGGCCTGACTGGGCAGATGAGGCCTGACCAGTGCTGGCCATGCTTCTCTTAATGCACCCCAGGATCCCATTGGCCTTGGCCACCAGGGCACACTGCTGGCTCATAGCCAACCTGTATTCCACCAGGACCCCCAGATCCTTCTCCCCAGAGCTCCTCTCCAGCAGATCATCCTCCAGCCTGTAACAATACCTGTGGCTGTTCCTTCCCAGGTGCAAGACCCTACACTTGTTTTTATTGAGCCTCATCTGGTTCCTCACTGCCCAGCTCTCCAGCCTGTCCAGGTCTTGCTGAATGGCAGCACAGCATTCCTGCGTGTCCACCACTCCTCCCAGCTTTGTATCATCATGTACTTGCTGAGGGTGGACACCATTCCCTCATCAAGGTCATTGATGAAGATGTTAAACAAGACCGGACCCAACACCGACCCCTGGGGAACACCAGTAGTCACAGGTCTCCAGCCTGACTCTGCTCCACTGATCAACACCCTCTGGGCCCAGCCTGTCAGACAGTTCTTGACCCACCTCACTGTCCACTCATCTATCCCACATTTTCTCAGTTTTGTTATCAGAATGTCATGGGAGACAGTATCAAAAGCCTCACTGAAGTCAAGGTAGATGACACCCACTGCGCTCCCTCCATCTACCCAGCTGGTGATGACATTGTAGGAGGCTACAAGGTTGGTTGAGCATGACTTCCTTTGGGTGAATCCATGCTGACTACTCCTCATAACCTTCTTCTTTTCCAGTTGCTTGGAAATGGCATCCAGAACAAGCTGTTCCATCACCTTTCCAGGAACAGAAGTGAGACTGACTGGCTTGTAATTGCCCGGGACATCCTTCTTGCCCTTTTTGAAGACCGGGGTGTCACTGGCTAACCTCCAGTCCTCAGGCACCTCTCCTGTTCTCCGAGACCTGCCAAAGATGCTATTTAATTAAATATTTTCATTGACATTTTCATTTTCATTGCAGTGACACCGACTTCATAACTCTAAGGATGTGTTCCCTGTAGTGCAAGAGAAACTTCAGTATTTTTAGCTGCTTTAGTGTCTTTTTTGACCTCTTTAAACTTCTGGTCTGCCTTTTAAAATCGGTATAAAACCCAAGATATCAGCTCATTCACTCATCCTGTGCAGGACCTATTGCCTTAAAATGTTATTGCTGATTGTGGAAAGCCATCACTTAGCAGAAGTGTGACTGGGAATCTCATCCATTACTGGCTTAAGCAAGTCTTGTAATTTCTGCATTTCATGAGCAGCTGCAATGACACAGTACAGAAGATCTATCATACGATAATTATAAGAAAGTCTTGATATCTTTGAAATATACATTTTTTGTGCTCCTTTTTGCCCAAGAACCGAGAAGTACCACTTTGCAATGTGTAAATATACTTAGCTGCTCTATTTATGCCGATTATCGCCAACATGCAGAAAATTGGTATCAGCAAACTGATAAATCAGTTCCCCAAGGTGCTGACCAGCTGTAAAAATGTAATGCAAAAATAATCAATTCAAAGTATTTACAGCAGATGGAGCTATATATTTTGCTTTGATCGTGTTACATGATATTCCAAGGCAAAGTGTATAGTTTGGCAAAGACAGAGGACTGCCAGTGGTACTAACCAGGGACTGGCTAGTCACTACAAAGCATTTCATAAGTGATTATAATTAACTCTCCTAGGAGGCCTGGGCTCCCACATGATCATCAGAGCATGTGTACTCTGTAGGCATACATGCAGTTCTTTGTCTGAAATGAACTCCTGTGCTTGTTTTTATTGCTGCCGTGAACCAGATGGGTGTGTTTCCTGTGCTGCATTTGCATCTTCCTTTAGCTACAAAAACTGTGTTTACACAGCAGTGATAAGGAAGGGAGATTATTTTTGCAGTTTGTCAGAATTACTTTTAACCTAGAACAGTGAAATAAAATCCAACAATTCCTGTTCGTACTGTGTTTGAGTTTTAACTAAACTTTGGATCCCATACTCTTGTAAATACGTGCTCTCCTCCCAAGTTCTGAGCTGACTTCGCACCCCACCAGTCCACTTGCAAACTAATAATTTCAGTGTCACTTGCAAAAACTATCCCAATTAAAATTATAAAATTACCACCTTTTTATTCTCCACTAAAGCATCACTCATGGCACCAACAAAAGCTACTGATCTCAGATTATCTGGAGATTTTAAAGCTGTGGTAATGAAGTCAACAAGGATATCCCAAATTCTCAACAGCATTATGAATATTCTCTTACTGCCAGCAAACATTAGGTGTGGGGGAGGATGGTCCAATGGAGAGATACCAGCTACTGCAGGGGTGGTGAGAAGCACATTGGATTTTGTGGAGTAAACAGGAACATTTACAGTTCCTGAAGTGTGATACCTACCAAACAAAAGAAGCACTCCTACTCCATTCCCTATATACCATTTTCTTTCTCAGTGTTTATCCAGTTTAGGTACCTTTTTCAGGGGACAGATCACGGGGCTGATTCTGAACTGTACTGCATCTCTGTTGCACTTTATTTTCCTCTTCTCATATAATACAATGAGAATTGAGGTGTAGGGCGAGAAACACAGTAAATATGAATCAGTACTGCACCTGGTAATTTACTAATCCTCAAGTCAAAACATTTACGAATAAACAAGCCAAATAAACTGAATTGTAAGAACAGTATATAATTCAGCACGTTTTTTGTAAGCTTCCTCATGGCTTGCCTTTATAATGGCAACTTCTCTGCATTAATAAATTACTAAATCTTCACCTATATAAAAAAACTACAATTCATTCTGTTTGCTGACTAAAATAAAAGTTTAGATTCTTCCTCTAAAAGTAAATTGTTAGGTGGGGAATCAATGCACTTTATGAATTTGTTCTGTTTACTGAGGTCTTCCCTGATAAAAAGTTCATATAGATAGTGGACATGAGAATGAATTAATAAAAGTAATATGATAATTTTAGTCTTAAAATTAATACATAATATGAAAATTATATATTGTAGCCATAATTATAATATTTAAATGGTGATCTCTTCTGAACTGAGATGTTTGAAGATACTTTCTCTGATGGAAAAGGACAAACCGACAGATGAACAGATTGCATACAGGAAGCCTGTCCATTTATTTCAAAATTGGAGGCTTTATAAAATAAAGTGGAACTATTTGCTAGTAAATGCTACCCTTATTACAGCATAACCATTTCTAAAAACATTTTCTAGTGTACCAACTATACACAAGAATATATTTCTTTCTCACAAAAAATAGCTTTGAGCAACAAGTGCAAACATTGAATACAAAGAGCTGATTGAAACCATTCAGAAATGTATTTGAAAGTACACAAAAATGCATCTCCTTCTTTTGACACCACTCAAATCCTCCCATTGTTCTCATTTAAATAAGCATCATTTTTCACTACTTGCTAAAGACAAGCATGCATTTTAAATACTAAAATTATTTATTAGTTTTAAAATTCCCTCAATAACTCTTTAGCAAAGCAACTCTTTATTGCTTGACAAATTACATTTTAAAATGGAGAACTTTAACAAGAAGAGTGAAACATTCTTCAGCTTTTTACACAGAAGAACACAATAGCACAAAGTCGAATGCCTATTAAAATAGGTTCTGTTTTTGATAAAAACAGAAGTTGAATTATTTTATTAGAGTAAAAATAGACTCATTTGACTTGTATAATTTATTTGGCATTAAAAAATGACTGCATTATTTCTCTCAAAAAAACCCCAAAAACCCAGCATATACTTTTGAAAGTTACAGGATTTAAACCAGACCAGTCATTTCTAACTAAACATCAGGCTGCAGATCAGGACGCTCCTGCACAAATTGGTCCTTGGGCACAGAACAAATCTGTGCTGTGAATCAGAGAGATTCCAGGAAGGCCTAGTGACAGTAATGACACTACTTTTAGAATGAAGTATTATGTGACTTGATAGCAATGAAGGCCAGTATCTAGTCTTTCTTGGAATGGTAGGGTTTAGCATTTCTCACTGAGGTAAAATTAATTCTATTTATTGTTCCTTCCATCCTTTTCATGAAGATGGAAATCTATTAATCACTAAGGGGCCAATTTTATATTCCAGAGACATAAATGTAGACATTCCCCTCATGGTGAGAAAATACCCCAGGTCTCATTTCTTAGCATCAGCAGTAGCAGCTGCCTGAGAAGGAGTCATCAGAAGTGCTGCTGAGCTGGAAGGAAGTTTTCCATGAACATGTTTTGAAGAGGAAAGGAATACTTTGATGATCCACAATTTCAGTTAAGACAGCCTGGAGAATATAAAGGTTAATTTTTCACCCTTGAGAGCTCTAGAGTTGTATCAAGTGATGGACACAGTAAGCAAGCTACATTAAGAATATTAGTTTTCATATCATTTAATGTGCATGTACATCCCATCCTCCTGCACAAAGAGTGTCACGCTTTTGGGGCACTGTGGTTGGGAAGCATGCATACTGCAAGGTCTGTTAAATACAAACCTGGAACGTGAAGAATTTCTTATTATTTTCAAAACTGCACAATGTGGAAATACAAAAATTTAAGTGTTTTGGGGTTTTTTTTAGCCATCCATTACCTATCATCCCAGTGGAAAACATTGGGCAACCTATTGTCAGGCTGAGAGCAGTCAGCTCCATCAGTTTTGGAAAGTTCATGGCCACATCTCAGCCTGTAACTTCACTCTCTTCCTCCAGCCATTTGTTCCTGTACTGCTGTTCTCTTAATCAAAACTGGGCATGGATGGTAACTTCCCAGAAGGAAGAAGGGATTGATCCTGCAGAACTCAGCAAACAAACACTATGCATGCAGTTGGGTTAACTGAAATCAGTGTGATTGTTTTTGTACGTTCAATTTGAGGAGATCCAGCGCTAAGGGCAACACATAGGCTTCATCTCCTTCCTGGCCTATGTGATTAACGTGAAGTCCCCTCAGGGCCAGATCCTGTAGTGTGTGCTTAGCACACAGAGTGTTGCACAGATTTCCACAGAAGTTGGGGAACTGAACACACCACCAGATGCATTTGAGTTTGGGGTTGGTGAGAAGGGACTCCAAGTCTTATAGATAGAAGCTAGATAATGCACTCTTCTATTATGTTGTTACATGGCTGAATATGGTACAGTGGCCAAATGAATCTTGTGAAGGTCTGTTTCTGTGTGGTTTGGTGCAGAAATCCCTAAAACCCACCCCCACACCCCCAGGTACTGCATAAATACCTCCAAGAATTCAACAGAGCACTACTTGGATAAAGAAGTTAAGAGTCATACTGAGCTGGAGTAAATTGACAGTCTGCAGAAGACACAGAATATTTAAGTGTTTAGAAACCAAATATCAACATGTAGAAGTTTCAGCCTCAGAAATTTTTAATGGAAGAAAGTAGCTTAATCACTCAGTATATTTCGCAACTTTAGCTGAAAGTTTAACATCACAAAATGACATATTGCTATGCAGCTTTAAGAATCACACAACTGTATTCAATCATTTCCCATGTTTTTCAGGTCTACTGTTCATTAAAAACTTTCTCTGTGGTTTCCCATTTTCAAATGGATCACACAACTAATGCATAGCTAAATGTTCATTCTCATGAGTCATAATTAATAAATAATCATATCACATACATAGAATTTTACAGGTAATCTTAAAATGGTTTTACACTTCTATTAAATATATAGATAAAATAATCACTGCTATATAAAAAAATCATTTTAAAACAGCTGAACTCTCAAGCTTGGCATAAAATTCTGTAGACACATTCATTACAATTTAGAAACTCAATAAAAATACATTTTAGAGCTCAATCCATCAAAAATAGTCATGACATTGAAAAGTGATTGTCATTTTTTTTTACTGTAATCTGTGCTTGCCCTTTCTTTGCACTGATAATTTCCTACAATTTGGCAAAGGCTATATTAAATTTGTAGATTATGCGACTGTTTAACTCATTTCTTCAACTCAGACATTTGCCCCATAAATGTTTAGTGGGGTTCTGTCTGTAACAGCCTATCTGTCCTTCCTATAAATTCACAATGAAACACTGCAGTTAGGTGACATGACTACAGTAGCACCGAACCACCTGTTCTAGTTGTCTCCCAGTCTTTGATGCTACTTCTTTGAACACCAAATACCCTTTGTCCAGTGATCCTCAAGCTCCTCCTGACACACTTCCTGAACTCTGCTACCCACACATCAGCTGAACAGCAGTGGGTTTTAGAAACAGCCCTAACAGATCTATACCAGTAGCCTTGTGTATCGAAATTCTGCCGGTAAATCAAAATACCAAATGCATCAGTTCAAGATTAGCATTTAAAAAAAAAACAGGTAAAAATTCTGCGATATTTTCCTTATTGAGTGCATGTTGGAATAATGGATAGATGATAGATTGCTGACCATCTTTAAAACCTCCACTCTCTCAAGCCAGTCCTCTAGCCAGCAAGTTAGAACAGATTTTGCCATAGTGAAAGTTTCACAATCAGGCTTTGGGACTGTAAGCTAAGAATAGGACACAATGTCCATCAGTAAGCAGTTCTTCAGAACAGGGCACTTGCTTGGAGGGACTGGATCTTGCACTATGGAAGAAGAGATGCAGGCTTACAAGGCAATTTTAAGTGGGGGAAGCTGTTGCTTATGCTGATGTCATTGTTTGCAGCTCCAAGTAATGGCAAAACTTCTGAAGTTCTCCTTTCATACACAGTTGACCATACCAGTATAGTCACTCTTAAATCTTTACCCTGGTTCTTCTTACCCATGGAATGGGTGAGTAAGGTAACCAGCTTCTGTTATAGCGAAAACACAACGAAACAAAACCAAATACAGCAGGCAACAATACTGAATATCACTGACTAATTTTGGTTTTTTTTTCATCTGTTGCATGGAAGGAACAACCTCCATCTCTTAATGGCAAAGGCTGGAAAGCGTACAACAGTTTAAACATTGTGTGAGATGACCAAGACAATTACTGGATACTCTGACTTTTAAGCTGCTCATTTCTACTCTTTCAGTCAGTGTCCATCAGTGTTGGATAAACTGTGTTTTCTCCTTCTTGAAAAACTCTGTTTTCTTTCTCAGTGGCAACACTGTGTTGCCAGCATCACTACATTACCATTCCCTTTTCTGGTTTTTATGGGTACCAGTTCTTTAGGTGAAACATCCAAAGACCTCCTCATTCTGATTACTTTTCTTAGGAGGAAGAAGACAGAAGGAAGGTTACTTTTTTCGACTGAACTTTGACTGCTCTAAAGTTCTATGAAGAGACTAATCCAACTCCAGATAATCTCTTCTGAATACTAAGAAATGTGCAAGAACCAGACATTAAGATAAAAAAGTTTCAGAAAAAGTTGTCATAAAACAAAGGAGCTGATAAAGCAAGGCACATATGAAGAATGATCAACACTTCTGCTCCAAAGTAACATACGTTGCTACCTGCTGCTCTTCAACTGCTGCTGTACCCACAGTCTGGTATTCAGTGGCTTTCAAGCTAAGGATGTAATTTTTTTTATTAAGTTTTATAGTTTCAGAGAAAAAGCACTAGCCCTGCAATGTTGTATTTTACCCTACTTCAAGAAAGCATCTTCAGAAATTCTAGTACGTGAATTTCACTGGAAGAAAGTATCACTGCAGGTTCATGCATCACAGAATCAGAGGACTTAAAATGTTGAACATCATCGGCAAGTTGCAAGATTATTTTTTTTTGCTGATGTTGATTTACAGTGAAGTTGGGAAGTCTGGAACTGCTCCTTGCCAAGCACAAAGGTTCTGATTTTAGGTTCATGAGGTGAATCTAGCTCTAGTCAGTGATGACAGAAGAGAATAGGAACTATTTCCACTTTCTGTTGACTCAAAGATTCAGAATTTTGTCTTTAATTTTTAAGATCTCCTGCCATTGAATTCGAACTGCAGTTTGGAAGAGAAATCCCAGGGAAATAAAAAGCTTAGAAAGAAGAATGAAGTGTGATGGATGAGTAAAATTACACCCAGGAGACAACATGACTACAAACAGGTTTTAAATACCTGCAAATAAATTGCTATATATCGTGATGTGTCCTGATCCCACACTATTAGTTCAGCTGAAAACTAAGCCAGGGCAGAGTTATACCCCATGCCAAAAGAAAATATGTAAAACTTATAGCCATTTGTTACAGCTGTCACCCAATGTGAAATCATGAAAGCTCTCATTTTATGAAGCACTTTGCAGTCAACTTTATGAATTTTCAGGTGGAAGCAACTACATAATACAGACTCATAAAACCATACTATGAAAATAAAAATATATCTATGAAAACTTGTGACTTCACTAAAAGTCACAGAAAGAAAAGTTACTGCTACTAAATTGATGACTCCTCTTTTGTCCTGTAATAATGCACAGGTACATGTTGTCTGACAAAAATCCTAAATCAAACACCCTAAAATGATCACTGATGTGGACAAAAAATTACAAGATGCAGAAGTGGCTCAACTGTGTCTATGGACCAGCCACAGAAATCTCTTCTGTAGCACTAGAAAGTCAATACTGGCTGCCAACATCTTTCTATTTAATTTTATATGTGTCACTTCTCTATCGATTTGGGCACTTAAAACTATTTCTAATCCTCTTAACATGAACATTAGCCTTAACAGTAGCCTCAAAAAATCAGGTTGCCTATTATTTTTTTATCTTCAAAAAAAGAGAAATCTTCCCACTGATAAGTAAAATCAGCAGAGGAAAGGAAGCAGCAGAAGCCTCAGAAACAGTGAGGTACTTTTGTGGAAAAAAACATACAACAAACCAAGCCAAACCCTCCCAAAAACATGGTATCTCTTCCTGATAAAACTGTTAAGCATCTTCAACATCTTTTCAAAGGTGGACACTGTCAGTAACGTACAAAAAGTGTATTTCTTCAGACATTTTCTACAGAAGTTTCTGGGCTAAGATTCCCATTATGATCCTGCCTAAGAAGCAGCTAGAATGCATGTTCTTCACACTTCTCGACACCCAATGTATTCCTGCAAATAAAATGTAATAAAAGTTGCAGGATAAAAATGAATGTAAATCCTACAAAACTCAACTCCTCTACCGAAATAAACCCTCAACCTGATTTTCCTGTTCGACTGGATTGCCAATGGGATGTAATACATCCCCAGGGTCAGCATGTTACACCACCTGCAGCTCTGCTCTGCCTTCAGCTCTCTCAAACAATTCCATGGAAAATGTTGAAAAGCATTTCTAACCTTGCCCTTGCAGGTGGGCCAGATTTATGGGCAAGTCAACAGCACCCCTCTTCCACAGCTCTCAGGCCCTATGTGAGTGAACGAAGCCAGAAGAATCATTTTTGAAGACTAGAGCTCTCAACTGTTCATATTTCTACTGATAATTATCTAGTTTTATTTAGCATCTTATAAAGCAAGGCACAAATGTACAAAATTGCATCTACTAAATCAGGTAATTTTTATATATATTTACACAATTCTCATAATATAAAATGTGCTTAGACACTGTCATAGCACAAAAGTAGAGGAATTGAGGACAACCTGGTAATAAACACAAATACCAGGTCCTACATTTCTGTTTGTGCTTCACCTGAAGGAACATATTCGTATGCAGGTACACAAAGCAATCCAGCCACCGTCCTTTATTTTTCCACACCTCACAGAGATCAAACTTTGTTGCTAAAAAGCTGTGGAAGGAGTAAAAGGCAGTAGACCAGCACCCAGAAGAACATGATGTAGTAAAATAGCTCTGGCTGCTCAGCAATTGCAATCTCATGAGTTGGTGCTGGAGTCTCACTTGCTTCCAAATCCTTTTTCTTCCTGAAAATTGGAGAGAATTTGGTAAGAGGCAGGAAAAAGAAGAAGAAAAATCTCACTGTTAGTATTTACTGTGAAGATCGGAGGGTGGACTAAAAGATAGCAGGTTAATGAACCATCTTGATCTCATCAGTTGGGAGCCCCAACTGAACCAGGAGGTGTACAATGGGCTTCAGGAGTGTGTTTCCTTAGAAGCCAAGGTGCACAGCAATTAATTCTCTGAAAAATCTGGAAAAATTCTCAGGAAGCTTGAATACATGCCATTACAGTACAGTCCTTTGATGTAAGGTGATCTCAATCAGTTGAAAGATGCCCTTATACATTCAGAACAGTAAGCATAGCTCTGGGCAACACACACTTTCACGGTTTTACTTACATACTGCATCTGACTTGACATGCTTTCCCCAAATTACCTGCTTTCGGAGCTTATCACATCAGACACCAGAACATAAAACAGAAAAAGCCCAAGACTTGCACAAACCAGCTAGCAGTTGGGGTTATGGAGGAGCATACTACTTCCCGAGATATTATACCAGATATATACCTGAGTATTGCACAAAGTCTGCAAATAGGCGTGTGTTGGCTATAATTTTATTGAACAGAAGTGTGAGACTGGGACACCGGGTCCTGATAATATCTTGTGTGTTTTCTGTACTTAAATGCAACCAACATTTTAATTAAATTTTTGGGAGGTATAATACAGTATCAACTGAGAGATAATAACTTAAAGCAGTCCTCATTTCTTACAGACATATGGACTCTAATACCAAATGGATACACACTGCATTTGTGTTCCATCACCTCAACCTTAAACTAAACACACATGCATACTATAAAAAACTCAGGGGCACTAGTAGAGGCTGGAACTCCACTAAAGGATCATCTTTACCTAGTGCTGACCATACTGAGCGTGGTCTTGACAGACTTCCAAACCTGGAAAGAGTCATCACTGCCAGAGGGCCTCATATTTGAAGTCCTCCCACTCGTTTCTTTCTGAAATAACCGTGTGGGGAAATTGCTCACCTTCTTGCTGAATCTTTCAAGTCAGGAAAAGCATTTTAGTCAAGGGGGAGGTCGAGCAATAAAGAAGTTTTATCTTACACTTGTGGAAAATACTTATTCCAAGCCATTACACAAGACATCCAGCCAGTCTCTACCATTAATTTTCATTTCTCTTTGTAATATTGTTAGAAGTACCTAAGAGTTACATATTCCTTGCAAAAGGCTTTGTCTGAATAAGAACGACTCACCTAGTGGTTAACGGATTTTCACCCATATCTGTCATCTTCTGCTCGTTTACACCATATGTTTCCTTAAATAAACCAGGCATAGATTATATTAAAAAAATAAGATTCAGCATCTTACAAAGATGGTAATTGTGTGTGTATTTTATGCAGAGTATGTCTAAAGTTTGCTCAAATAAAATGAAACTTTGCTGATAAATTTATTCCCTGCCAGCCCATCCAACATTGCAATCTGGTACACACATGGAAAAGGAAAAAACTTGTGAAATGAGATTTTTTTTTTTTTTTGGCATTCAACCACTTTCATTCATCTGAAAAAAAGCTGCCCTCATTCATATATGTTTCCAGTGGCTCTGACAGTGTTGCAAAACTAAAGCATCTTTGTGAAACCTCTATTTCATTAAACTTTGGCGGCAGCATTTCTTTAAAACTCCCAGGCAGTCAGAACTTTGTCTTGTGCTGAAAAGACCCTTGCTGAGCATGCCCAGTTCGCTGATGCTGTCCCTTCCTCCCTTAAAAAATAAAAATCCACACGAACTGTTAGAAACTGGAGCAGCAAATAAAGGCAGCTCCAAAGCAGCAAACTGTTGCAGCTATAGTTATAACAAACTAAGCCTCAAAGTTACAACAGATTTCATTAGAGCATTAGGAACGCCTTCATGGGTTTGTCCAAGGTTCAGTTTGGTTCAGTTCTATATGTTTAAGAGAGTTCAGTAAAGCTTTTCAGCTCTGCCTGGTTTTTTAGCTATGCCTAAAATTATTAGAAGTTTCAGTGCTTTTGTATCATCTCAGAGCTTTGTATATAGAGTATGTCCTTTCACAGTATATGAACTTTTGGAGTTTAAAAGAAATAGCAAATTTCCACATACTTACCTCCTCAGAAGTATTAGGAGATCTTTTTCGGAGATAAGTGCCAGAATCACTGGTTCTGAAATGTATGTAAAAGCAAAATTTTTAAATTCATAAAGCTAAGATTCAGTTTGACTTCAAAGAGAGCCCCTGCATTTGCACATGCTAGTTTTAAGCTGTACAAACCCACAAACGTGCGTTGTTGCATCTATGAGAATGTGGACTTGAATTTATCAATAACATTATAAAAAATTGCTTTGGAAAAATCTGTCCCTCAGTAAGAAAATCCATATGCTCAAATCAGAAATTTTCAGAAAAATGGTTTCTGATGGGTTTTTTGAACATTTTTGAATATTTGACATCATTTACATTTAAGTGAGAACATACCCCAGGGTTTATGTCTGTCTGTATGAAGAAAAAAATTAACAGACTTCGCAGGCAACAGAAAGCTTGTAGGAGACAATGTGTTTTCCTAAGCAAATATTTCAAATTCAATACAGTGCTATAGTGATAAGCATCAGTATATTACAGTTCATGTCCCACTCAAATACGTTACCTAAGAACTGAATTAGAAGTAAGAGGGCACAGAAGCAATCTACCGTGATCTTGTTCACTTGACAGAAAAAAAAATCCAACAAATAACTATTGGAACGAATTAGTGTCACAATTCCACAGTGCCACAATGCACATGATTTATTTAATCTATGTTACAAAATACTCTATCTGTTGGAAAATCAGTTAGAACACTGCCCTGTTCAAAATGCACTGGGTTTCCAGTTGGGTTTTGTGTAGCAAAGTTTGCAAAGCTAAGTCAAACCAAATCCCACTGGCTTGACATGTTTAAGTGAAACACAGGAAGAAGCCAATGAATCCCAGTAGACTGCTCCTAAAAGAGGACTACAGGGAACATTCCATGCACAGGGCACACTTCAAAGGACCAGGCATTCATACCAGTTAGGTGCATTTAAGACAAAGGTAATGTGAAATACCTGGTAAACTCCTGACAATCAGCAATTTCTTCCAGTTTCTCTTGTGACAGAGTACTCACGGTAGCTTCTGAGATCTGCAAGTCTGCTTTGATCATATTTTCCCCTTTTTCCTCTTTATTACTACTTTCTTCTAGTTTCTTCATGGCTATTGACAAATCCTCTAGATGTTCTACTATGGCCTGTTGAAATCAAGGAACATTTTGCATTAGACAACAAGACTGATTCCCCACTCTTTCAAATATCTTAGTCATGCAACCTACTCAGATGCTAAATTACATGTAGTGCAAAACTGAAAGTCTCACTAAGAGAATAAAAAGTAATTAATTTCTTGAAATAATTTTGAGCTATGAAATATCATCAGTTCAACATACATACAACTAGTTTCCAGTTCTTTTGATACAAGAGATCATGACCTGAAGTAATCCACTAAGACTTTCTTTAATCTATCCCCAAGTAGTCTTTAAAGCTAACAGCAATCTGACTTCACCTGTGTCAGAACCTAACCATGTCCAAGCGACTTGTCTAAGCAACTTGTAGAGTAACATTAAATGGATATTCATTCATTCCTGAAAATACTGTCTAAAGTTACCGTGCTGAAAAATGTGTAAGACAATTCAAAATCAAATTCTTGTCTGCAAGAAAAGATGCAGCAGCAAACTGCCTAAATACAATACTCAGTATAACTGTCAAAAATTCCCCATCTTTCTCCTCCTCCAGTGTAGTCAAGCCTCTATTTTAGCCATGTAACTTATTTAAATTGGTTCAAGTTTTTGTAGGCAAACTTACTTGGTTTCAGACAAAAATATATCCTTTCTACATCATCAATCCTACTTTTGTTCATCTCATTTTAAATTACTAAAAATACCTGCTTTGATAATCCTTTATACCTACAGACTACACAGGAGCCTGAAGGTACTTGAAAGCATAAGTACAATTCATATTTTTTCAGTACTATTAGTCTTAGGGCTTATACTCTGGTTAAATGTCATATCTTCTCAGGGATGTGTAATTCCATTCACTCCAGTAGAGGGCTGTGGCAAACAGTGTTACCAAGCACATTGCACGGAGTTCTCCAATGAGAACCACCGAGGCCAGATGCTAATCCACCACCTAAACATACATAAAGGAATGACGGTAATACAAAAAAACAAAATACCTCAGAATGTTGTGGAATAGTGGAATCTTGGTGGTTGGTTGCCTTTAGGCTGTCCTTTTTAATTTCTAACTCTTCTTCTACTGGTAATGGCACTTCTTTTTCATCAGAAGAATTCATGGGGCTGTTAAGGTCTGTTGTTTCCTTTTCACCACTCTCAGTATCTGTTTCTGGTGGAGAGACATCTATCTTATTCCCTAAGTCTGGCTCTGGAGAATCTTCCCTGTAGTTCTGTTCCAGTAAGGTCTTCTCATGTAAAACATCTTTTTCTGGTTCAGAGGAAGCTTTGTCGTTTCCAGTATCATAATCTTCAATACAAGGCTCAAGGTAAGCATTCAAAACTGCTGATATGGGAACATTGTAATGTGGATAATAAAAGAGATCGTGTGGTATTACAGATACCTTTGAAGAACTGGGTAGCACTTCAGCTGAAGGCTCAACTTCATCACAGCTGTCCAGGTCCTCTGGATTTTTAGGTACATCTGAGAGAGAGTCATCAGATGTTTCATGATGTATAGATAATTCTTGGCTTTTGAGATTACCACCATTCAGTGCACAATGGTTAGTTTCCATTGTGTCAAAGCCAGGTGATTGCTTTGTATATTCATTTTGTGGAAGTTTCAGTATTTCATCATTTAGAAGATGAAGAATGTACTTATGTGTATCCTCCTGTTTTGAGGTAACTTCTGGTAAAATGATTGAAGTCTGGGGTTTGCTCTCTTCTGCTTTACTTATAGATTCATCTGTAAGTATACCTGAAGTCCAGGATAGTGGACTCAAAGAAGAAGTATTGGCTGAAAGGCTCTTAGTTTCATTGTCATATTCAGTAGAGGTTTCTTTAGTTAATTCTTCAGAGTAGTCTTCAAAAGAGTCAACAGAATTTTTCTGATGTGTCAGAACAGATGGAGAAAGGTCCTCATTCTGTTTCAGTGGATCATCAGATATGCTCCCTTCACCTGGCACAAATTTATCACTTAGAACCTCCCAAGAGGAATTAGATTCAAAACTGACAGATCCTGTAATTTTCAACGAGGTAGGCCTCTGAGGCTCCTCTTCACATGTTTCCTGTGAATCGCCTAACACCTCACTCAATTTCCCATTACACTGTTCAGGTATGGTTTCTGATGGGATTCTCTCAGGGGTGTCATGAATATGAACCTTTGGAGGAGCAGGATGACTCCTTTCATGATTAACAGTATACATGTTTTCTTCACTTTCACTTAAAATCAAGATTTTGCTCTCCTTTTCTGAAGGTGTGTCTTTGATGTGGACATATGTGGACTCAATTGGAAGCTCCCTGTCAGGATCTGTAAAGTCTTCCTGTAAGTGATGGTACACCGTTAAAAGATAAATCAGATAGCACCTCAGATACCATTTTACTTTTCCAAAACACTACAGAGAGAATAAGTACCTAGCCCATTACTCCACTACCTTGTGAACGGCCAATTAATGACTCACTTATTTTGAAAGCAAGGAACCCTATTTGGCAAGTGACTTGAACAATGCTCCACATCAAGAAGCCACTTGTACAGGAAGATTAGAATTCAGACAAGCCTACTCCCCAGTTGTTAATGTATTCATCTCTTCCTGTTGCACCTGTGGAGACAACTCACTTGGCTCTTCGACACAGTCCCAAATTCTGGGAATAAATCTGACAAATCTACTAAATCCACTATGAAATATATAAATATACAGGTTTATTCCATCCAATAGACTGTAATTTAAAAAGAAGGCTTTTTCTTTGTCCATTAGAATGCCCACAAGTCTTAATGCCAACAAATCCTATTGCTCCAATAGACATCTATTAAAAAGATTATTACTTATTCATGCCCACCAATTTTATAAGCTACAAAATACATACATGTGTAGGAACGTGCACATACTTACCCAGATACTCAAGCGATACTGAGTGCCTTGGGCACCCTTTTTAATCAAAAAGACTGTGAACTAGGCTTGTCTTAAAGTATGAGAGGTCTCCAGAACACTCTTTCATTTTATGCAGATTTCTTCTCCAGTTCCTGGGACTTTCCACATTTTACCCTGAGTTTTCTGTCTCCTATCCTTTAATTCCTCTATAAATTTATCCTCTGTTTCTCCAAAAGACCTTTGTCAATCCCTGATGCTGTCAGACCCTGATTGCTCCTCAAATATTTACTTGTGATAGTCTGGATCAGAATCGTGATAGTTTAGGCTGCAGATTATTTCATGCTTACAATGAATCCTTCTGACTGCTGCATTGACAAGATTCAGCTTCTTGTGTCTGATCAAAATTCCAAGACCAATGAATCATCATAGACAAAGGGATAAATTTCAGCTGTATTAAAGACTAGCACAGAGAAGCAGTAGAGCCCTGTGTAACCGGTTCTGATGTCTGAAAGTTATAACTGCATGTAAATATTTAAAAGCGTGATTCTACTCAAAGCATTTTAGTAATTGCCAACAAAAGGCCATTTCACAGGATTTAACAAAAATCTGAAAAAAATTAAGTCTGAGTTTATGGTTTATTTTGAATAGATTAGAAAGAAACCTAGAGCACAGATACACCCATATCTGACTTCATAAAGTACAAAGCAAATTTGAAAAATGGTATGACATAGGAGTAAATACATACCCCTTCCAGCTCTGGGAAGTGTTCCAGAAATTGTGCCACGTATGTCACAACTGATTGCTCATCAGGTGATTCCACCATGATATCTAAGGAGAAAGACACAAGGGGCTTGAGCACACACAGTTTTTGAAACGCTCTTGCAAAGAAGGAGATTGCTAGAAATTTATCCTGCCTTTATGATGAGAGAAGTAACAGCACCACTGTCTTTTCCCTCTCTGACAGAGAAGTCTAGAGTCCTTTTCACTGTTGGTGAGTTCTCAGCTTCTTATTCACTATAATTTTTTCCTGTTTCCAAACACATACCAAGCCCTCCTCAGGGTCCTTTTTCATCCACCTTCATACTGTCACTAGCTAGTGATCTTGCTGAGAGACAGCACAGAGGTTTATTTTTAGCAGGGTGGCCCAGTCTTCTATTAGGTGACCCACGAAAGCACAAATAACCATTATATGCTTCCAATCACAAAATCAAGGCCTATAACCTGTCTAGTAGAGTTCAGTAAAAAAGACTGCAAGAAGTAGCTCCAGTCCTATACATACATACATACATATATGCTTATGCTTAGATATGTAAATATATGTATGTGTACATATGCATTGTAAAGGAAAAATTGGGAGATGCAAATAGATTTGAATAGATGCCTACCCATCTTCCTTGTATGGCAGACTCACACACCTCAACCTGGGGTGACATTTAGTCTCTGCAGACTGTAGGCATTACGAAAGGGTGCTAATGCACCAAGAGCCATCCTCAGCACAGCAGGGTGGTGGCTACCACCCACTAGTAATGCAGATGTCACATAATATCTAAATGTTAAACAGGACTGGTGCACACAGCTAAAACTATGGTAAGATCTCTGCCCCCAGAAGCTTATAGTTACAATGGGAAGCCTGCAACCACAAGTCAGCAAATGATTCATTTTTATTTTTCTCATCAACCAGCCCGACTTACTGATCACATCAACAGCCCAGTCACTGAGAGGTTTTTGGCAGGTATCACAATGCAGTTTTCATGAATTCATTACAGTCTTAGTGTTACCCAACAAAGCTGATGTAGGCGTTTTACCTTCTGGTTCTAGGAGCCGAGGAACACCCAGCTTGTTTTGTGCTATGCTGAAAGCATCCTCCAGGTTTTCTCGAGCCGATTTCTCCAGGGCTCGCTTCATGTCTACCAAAGAAGAGTCTATTGCTTTTATGACAGCTAAGAAAGCAAGGCCACTCCTCCAGCTGCTGGCAAAGTCCTGAACTGCAACACCATACCTGAACAGAATTACACACAATTTAGACACACAGTTGCTTTACAAAATCCAAAGTAAAGGCATTGTTATTTTCAAGGACTTTTGAAAGTTAAAAGTAAAGTTGCTGAGTTGTACTGGTCACATTTGAGATATTTTTGGATTTTGAAACACACAAAACACATTCATAAAACAAAAGGATTAACAAACTGTATCAGTGTGGCTAACAGCTACATCAATCTGCTTGTAGGAAGCAGTTAGTAAAAACAAAGTCCTCAGGAACTCAGTGACCACATTTAACATTCATAAAACCAAATGTCTCTGTGATTCTGTTTCTGTTGCTCTCCAGCATTTTAATGCCATAGCTTGGGAAGACTGCCAACACTTAAGTATTTAAAAACATAAGCATAAATGATTCACATTCTTGTGTACTTGGCCTTCTACAGCAGAAGGCTGTGCTTTGCCAAATGCAAATGGTGTCAGTATATGTATAAACCACAAGTGTGTTAGATGCCCAGAGTTGTGGAGGAAAAAACAACTATCAAACTTGCAATGAAATACAGCCCCAGAATGTAAATCATTGGATAACAGGATTATAATGATGCTATTATGTTCTCAGTGCAGTTGCAAGAACAATTTTCTCCTACTAGGAGTTTTCAATTTGTACTCTTTGACTGGACTGAAAAGCCTATGGCTCTAACTTCTCCAGTCCTCACTTTCCTTGTACCACCTCTCTGTGAATGACAGTATCAGCGTTATTTTGAGACTAAGACTGATCCCTCTATGGTCTGCACTGTCAGCAGTGAACTGTGGATCTCGAAGGGACAAGTTTATCTGCACAACAAGCCCCCTTAGCTTCACTGGAGATAACCAAGACATGATGTGGCTCACAGGACCAAGTATTTAAGATGTAAACTTATATGTTCAACACCAGACACAGAACATTTGTGTTCACATGCAAACCTGGATTCATGAATCCATCAACAGAAAGAAGCACCAAATATTCAGCTGTCCAACTTGTACAAGTAGGTTTGACTCGTGCTCTCTTTAAAACTCTCTGTCAGCCATTGCTTCAGGTAACAATGTATGATGTCAAACACGCTCCAAACATTTCTATGTGCACCAGTAAAGTTGTTCAACCCGACAGTCACCCCACCGGGTTAAAGCCTTACTAGAAAAAATGGTTTTGGTGTCAGAACTGCTTTTTTATGGGGGGGGGGGGAGACAGATATGTATTGAGCAATGGAAGTGGACCCAAATGTTACAGGATGATGAGAACTGGCCAAAGATTTACCCTATTTCCCTATTTAATTCTGGGAAAAGAGGGACTCTAGCAGGTGGTCTGTCCTTCACATTGTAGCTCCCTCAGGGATGCTGCTTATCTTAAAAGGCTGTTGCTCAAGTCTTTAAATACTTTTTTTTTTTCCAGCTCAGCCCTTGTTTATGCCTACCTTTTTAATTAGCAAAAGATATTAAACAGATTGCACAGAAAGCCAGCGGGTAAGGGAAGGAGGGAATGATCCTGTTTGAAACAGCACGAAGCAGATTAGTGCAAGTTAACATTTAACACTCAAATCATGAAGCCAGCAGTGCACATGGCTGCAAGGTCACACAGCCACTGCAGACACGTGGCTGTAGTGATATACCACCCTGCAGAGACCTTGTGCTGCAAACTGCGAAACCAGAAAAAGCCACAGCATAAAGGGACAAGACAGAAAAGAGATTCAGCTTCAGAAGGGCAGGTGGCACACCCCATTTTTCCACAAGGGTTTCTTAGCTTACTTTCTGGTTTTCCTCTGAACCCAGAATAACAGGGCTCTGATGGCTTTCCGCTGATCCTTCACTGTAACAGACATGTTTCTCTCCACGCTGGGAGTGCTCGGGTGGGACATGTCTGACTCGGGACCACTGGGCCCAGAGGAAAGGCTGGAGGAAGAAGAGTTCCTGTTGAGATTACCTGTCAGCTCCTTAATCTGTAATGAAAGGTGAAACACTTAGTGCTCTGAAACACCGGCTGCACGGAGAACTCAGTGCTTGTTTTCATGAAAACTTTAAAGATAACAGTGCCATAACTGCATTTTAAGAAGTAATTATTGAGCTGTCCCTTATAACCCTTGATGTGTCTTGCACGGGCATGACAGCCAGAAGCAGCCCAGCTGGCAGCCCCAGGAAACAGAGGGCAAGGTGTCAGTTGAAGCTGAACTATGCACATTCATATTAAATAAAAGCAAAGAAACAAGCCCTTGAAAGAAAAGTTAGTGTAACAAATTGTTCTTTTGCATCACAGGACTTGCCTGACTGAAATGCTTTTCATTAAGAAATGGTGACCAGCAGCACTGCTCCTATCCCAGTCAGTACTGATATTTGAGTCCAAATCATCCCCTCTGCTGCATTTGGGTCTCCCATGCCCTCTGCTGCTGAGATGACAGATTCCAGACATGCCATCTCTGCCTTTGAGTCCGTCTGACCAAAGTGGTGCTGCTCACCACTGCTCAGCTTGGGGAGCTCAGCCAGGGGGAGAAAACCCAGTGCCACTTTGAGACAGAGGCTGTTTTTTAAACTAGCCAGTTTAGAAATGAGCCCCAGAGAATCAGAGAGCCTCACAGTCCTATGAGACTTGCAGACACTGTCCTTCCAGCTCTGTGCATTAGAATTTGGTATTGTCTAGAAGGACAATTTCAAAATACATTTAGAATAGGGAGCAGTTTTAAACTAAGCCTGAGGCTAAATCAATTTCCAGGCTCAAATCAGTTTTAACAGTTCCAGGCCACTCACAATCTTCCATTTGGCCCTCTCCATCACTTGCGAATTTTTGCCACATTGAGTAAGTCTCCAGAGATCATTGATTCTACATGGAATTTCCCACCACACTGGAACAAGTCCAGAAAAGACTATTGAAAATAAACTATGACCTGAGCCAAACTCGAGATGTTGGTTCAGATCCAGAGAATCTGGAGCAGAACCCTGAGAAGGCACAAGAGAGAAGGGAAAGTAGTAATCTGAATCTCTAATTCTGGTCCAAGTCAAACGAAGGCTTAAATTGTCTCCTATTTACACCAAAACAGGTCCAATGAAGTAAAATGAAAGCAGCTGCAGGTATAAAATTAGTGTATATTAAGAGTGAAAAGCTCAGGTTTAACATTTAGGACTAAAAATCTATTTAAAAATCACTATTCGTCTGGAACAGATTGATACCATAAAAATTGTTCACTTAATGATTGTTCAAGTTTTATTACCTGAAAAAACAAGATTATATTCCATATTAGTCCAAGTACCAGAGAGGAATTTCCATCTGCTATTTCTGCTGCATCAATGCTAACAAGCTTTACCTGTAGGAGAGATCATAAATTCAAGGTAAATGCAAAAGATGTACTGGCTTGAACTGAGACTTCTGGGTATGCCCAGAACACTTCTGCCACGGGCTGGCCAGTCAGAAAGCAAGACCAAAATCTCCTGTTAATGATAATTTGCTCTGATCATAACCACTCACGGAACTATTATCTCAAGACCCCAGTATCGCCTACAGAATGGAAGTGAGCCCAGTTCTTCACCCTCAGGACTGCAGATGTTTCCTCCATACAAAAGTGGAACAAGATCCTATTCTTAAAAGTAGATAGCCAACCCTTGTATAAAAATCAGAATCATAATAAGAACTGCTTACTTCTGTTTTGTTGTGCATCTCCTTTCTCCTTGCTTATCTCACCTTACACAGCTTGTCACAGAGTTCTGATTAAGTCAGTTAGCAAAGGGCAGAGCTGTCTAATCCAAGCAAACTCTAGACTTTCCCACACTGTGGTTTCTTCCACGATGATAACACCAGGATGTTATCCCTTAGACAACACAGAGTTGGTTTTGGCAAAGGTCACAGAGAAGGGAGGAAGCCGTCAGTACTGCACATGGCACCCAGACCGAGTTAAAGCCCAGCACACAGCCCATTTATCACTGAGAAATCCTGTGTGTGATGAATCACTCAGCAGTGCTTTACCCTGCTGCCCCGGTTCCACAGAAGCGCACACTGACGGGTTCCACCCATTTTGCTTTAATGTCTAACCCTGAAGCTCTTGGCAGCCCAGGCATTTTGCCAGCACTTTCATCACCACCCTTTGCTAACCAGTTCGTTAAGCTGAAAAAAAAGGAAAGCAAAATAACTTTTTATCTAGTGGTTTGCACATCAGTTTTCAATCTTAGCAAGAAGACACCTCCAGCTGTCATGTTTCAAGACTCAATTCTTTTTATCTCCAAGGTATTTGGCATAGGGAAACCTTTAAGATCTAATATATTTGAATAGCAGTTCCTCCAAAATGGGGAGCAAGTGCCATTTATCATTAGACTTCCTTCAGTGTCAGCCCTGTCTTCTTACTGCTACTTAAGTCTGTCACCCAGCCCAACAGAGCTACCCAGACAGCAGACACTGGCTGCTTACTCTTAAGGAAACAAGAAACCCATAGGTGTTTTAGCACTATTAATTGAAACGCTGCCTGTGTCCAAGGGTCCTCCCTGCCTATTGAGGTTCTAGGTTGTCCCCTAGTGAGGTCCTGGCAACCAGACATGATTCAGCTGCAGCTCCACAACGTATTAATATTAACAGAAAGAAAAAAATATCTGCCAGTAGCTAGGTGTGGGTAGAAAGCATCAACTAGGAAACTGTTGAAAAGTATGAACATGTGAAATATTTCTTAGCAGTTCTACAGCAGGACATGTAGACATTTATGGACAGAACAGTCTGAATGGGTGGGGTTTCTAAAAGGAAACTGGGACACCTGGACAACTTCTCGACCTTTCACATTCTCTCCTGGGGAAGAGGCAGAGGAGGTTAAACCTCCCACATCTACAAGGTTGTAAGAGACTTTGCAGTGACTCTCCTGCATGACTAGCAGTGCTGCAGGATCTCTGGAGCAAGAGCTAACTCACTGAAGGGAAGCTGCAAAGTGACATCAGCTGCTGTTGTGGCACTCCAAGAAAGGCAGGGTTTTGTCTCCATGCACACACTGGATCTCTCTTCATTTAGAAAGTTTAAACCCTACAGAGTACTTGCACTGTGGTGTCAACAGGATCATCAAGAAGTTGCAAAACCTTATTTCACATACTAGATAAAAAGACCTTCCAGGACAGCAAGAATGCTGCAGTGCTTTATAGAACACAGTCCAATGTGTTTACTCTTTCTGAAAGGTCTAGGTATACCATGTGTATGAGAAGTTACATGACTGGGACTTCGCTTGACCCCATAACTTCCCAACATTTTTCAAGAGCACATTTTTTTCAAGACACAGGCCACATTCAAAGAACTTTGGAATAAAGCTCTAGTGTGAGAAATAATAGAAATAAAAAAGCAGTGAATCAGTTCAAGATACAGAGTCTATTATTGCTTGGTCACAACTGCAGGAAGTGCCATACTGACTGTGAGGGAAGTTATATCTTTGTAAGTTTTTCATTCCTGGAATTATGAACTTATGTCATGTTCCCAGATTTAATTTTCTCTTGACTTTGACTCATGATCAGCTGCTGCAGCAGTTATCCAGCAGTTATCCAGATAAATAGGTGATTTGTAAACTGAAGGAATTTCTGATGAAAGGAAGTCATCTCCCTTCAGTGTAACTAAAATAAAATACCACTAAGACCCAGTTCATAAAGATTACTTGCATTTCTCTTTATTTTCTTTTAATATTGGGTTCCTGATCCTTTAATCCTGTTGAACTTCTACATTATAAAATGAACAAATAATCCTTGGTTTAGACTCTGTAGGTGTTCCCATTGTGCATTTTTATGTGGCTTTTTAGCCGTGCTGCTAAGGTAAGTCACAGTGCTTTTAAGCGGTGCATTCCTCGGAGGCACATGCAGCACATCAGAACACTTACAATTACAATTAGCAACATACATCAAGAGAAGATATTAAAGCCAGCCTTTGGAAATACTCACATTACTGTCCTCCAAGAACTTAAGTGCTTTGGCTATGTTGTTCAAACGAAAAATGCGATGGGTTGAAGATTTGTATTCGTGCATCTAGAAAAAATAAGCCATGCTGGTTTTAAAAATGGTGGAATTATTCACTGCCACATACAAACCTTAAAAACTTACAATAGGTAAGTTTTTAAGGTACCTATGTAAAATTACTGCTGTCTTTTCTAACCAGTAAACTGCTTCAACTACATTATCTGATCACCAGAGATCCCTTCCAGCCCCTTCCAACTGTGATCAATTCTGTGACTCTGCGGTCTGCTCTGGCTGTAGCAAAACAGGGTTAGCAAACAGCTTTCCTGCTCTCCAAATGTCATCACCCTCTTGGACCTGCCATGTTGATTATTTATGCAATCACTTCCTAACCCCATTCAGTCAGAAGATCAAATTTACCTAAAAATTCATAGTAATAGAATTTTTTCCACCTTGAATTAAATTAAATTGATTGTAATTGGGAAGAATGATCAGTTTTCATAGCAGGGACGCATGTGCAGGAACACCTACTTGCCAGTGCAACAAGTGTACCCCACTGATATTACCTCCTTCCTCACCCTCCTCCCTCAACTCCGAGGGCACAACGTAGGGATGCGATTCCCCCTTCAGCTCCTTTCCAGCCTGGCTCTCAATGCAATCTGTGTGAACGCTGCTGCTTCTGCTACAGCTCCTCAAACAGGTGTGAATACTTGAAAAACAGGTGGCCCCGAAGGTGCAACCACAGCGGACATTCACACTGCACTATGTAAGATGGTTCAGTCACTACAGAGCATCACCAGGTGACTGCAGTGCTGAGTCTCTCCTCTTATCCAAGTGTGATACCCACTACCCAACCTTGCTGACAAGATTGATGTAGAAAGAAAATATGTAAGTCAACTGTAACTGGCCTTTTATATTTGCACAGGGTGTTTCCATTTCTGGTACATGGAACCTTATACAGCTCTTGCAAAGGAAGAAGAGGAAAAGATTCTGCAACATGAGGCTTTGCCCTTCTGATTTAGACCGTATCAGTAAGAGTAACAAAACCTGATCTGGGATACTAGAACTAAACTCACAATTACACCAAGCATCAGCAGATCTATTAAGCATCGTAATGAACTTAATGAAAATAAAACCAGAAATTATAGATTAAAAAACAGACAAAATAAGTCCTTTCTTTTGACTTGGGTGATCTCCAAATTGAGTAAGTGAGCATTAAGGTATTAAAGACTTAAAAAACCTGAGGGGTAGGAATTTTTACACTGATGACACAACTTTTATACCTCACTATTACATATTTCCTTGAAATCTAAGTTACAACTCTGAAATCACAATGAAGTTCTTGAAATGCTTATTACTATACATATGACATGGGACCACATTCTACCTTATTTGTTGGATGTCACAGAATCATCTCAGTTGGAAGGGACCCATGAGCTCCATACCTATGGAGGTTTCTCCCTTTGTATACATACCAGTTTTTGGCCTGACAGGACTTCCAGCAGTGCCATCAAGATTTTGCCATCTTGTATATCAACAAACAAGTCTTTCACTTTCAGAGGAGGCTTGCACTGTGAAGAAAAGAAACCAGGTATCTTGTAAAGCAGTCCTGATTGTTAAGTTGCCATTTTAGAGAGTAAGAAAGAGAATTTTACAAGACAGAGATACTAGAAATAAATCTTAGCCTGCAGGAGGAAAGGGCTGACTTCTCTTCACATCAGTACCAATTCTGTCCTCGGAATGTCTGAGCTGAAAGAGATATAGTACTCCTGTAACTGCAATAGAGAAGGACTTACTCCAGATTTCCCATAACAGAATCTCACCTTAAGTACTCAGCCCAGGAAGCAACTTTATGTCATTTATGCCCAAAATAAACCCAAGATCCATTCAGCCCAATGTCCCACCTGCTCCGTAAGGTTTCTCATGGTGCCATTTTGTTTCCCTGTATTTTCAAAGTACTTTAACCATCGGTTACTTGTATTGTGCCTCTCTGTTCTCAGCAAACTTCTCAAAAGGGAGCCATCTCCTCACTTTACTGATGTGTGTTCTGAGGCACTCAGCCAAGTCAGCTCAGCCCTTGGTCATAGTCTCAGCAATGGCAATCTCTTCAGGTGTCACTTACTCACATGTCCCTAAAGAGCTCAATCTTCTTAACTTTGGTTGGGCAATGCGCCACTGTTTGATTAAGAACTGCTTCTGGCAAATCAGGACCATACATTTTTGTTATTCATCTTTAATCTAGCCAAGACTACTAAACAAGGTTCTATACTGAAAGCAAAATATCATTCATTTAAAAGTTAAATAACTTGAAAGCCTGAAACCCAAATCTTTTTTACTTTTTCAGTACTTGGACAAAAACAACCAGCACTTAGAAGATGCAGACCACTCCCAATTATCCCATGACCAGCAGAGCCAGCTCCTCTCCAAAGATGACCCAAATAGGATGATCTGCTCCAAAAAAGGGACACACCGCACTGTAAGTTTCCCAAAGAAGTACAGGAAGATTTCACTGCTGCCTTTAAAAGAAAGAAGCTGCCCTGCAAAAAGTGCTGCTGAGAGGATAAAGGCAAGAAGCCACCCTCCTCAGTGGGTGTCCTCAGGGAATCACCTGTAATTAGAGAGAGCTTTAGCAAAGCTCTCGTTATTTACACAAGTATGTTTATTATGCCACTTCCAGGAAAAACATTAATATAGCAGCAGACTTTTGCCCTTTCTTCAGAAAAGCATTTTTCTTTGTTGAATCAGAGAGGAAAAAAATTTGTATGCACTCCAGAGAAAACAGTTCACCTGCTCACAAAGTTTCCAAGACTTACATGCTTGGCACAGCAGAACTACCAGCACCCTACAGCTTTTTTCATGATCTAATTCGTTCTGTAAATCAAAGACCTTCTCCACAGTCACATATTTGACAACCCTTTCTGACAACTTCCAAAATCGCAGTTAGTTTAAAGCCCTAGAGCCTGAGTCACGAAGGCATCATGTAACACTGTCTTCGTTTTGGGAGACCTTTGGGAGCAATTCCTAGTCAAAACATTTCCAACTAGCCTTATTCTGCTTTTCCAGATAGATTTAAGAGGAACCCTTTATTCCTTCAGCAACATTCACTGCAGAACAGTGGACTTGAGCAACTCTATACGTGATTCCTTTCTTCTATAACTCCTTTAGTTTACTTTATCTGGAATGCAATCACTTTTCAAGAACTACAGGAGCTAAACTGGGAGTCAGCTTGTAGCCCAAACTTAATCCCAGTCAGTACTGTATGAAATTTAGCCACAGATACTAAATGCACTGTGAAGCTCCAACTCGAGTCCAAGTTAGGACTTCATCTAGATCTGGAAGCTGGTCTCCATCCTTGACCCCGCACTAAGCATTGCTGCTGTCTCAGTAACACTAAGATATTTTTTTTTCTCTTATTCTCAACATCAGCAAAATCAGTCTTAGGGTGGCAGGCTTCTCAGGAGAGCTAGTACTTAATTACTATCAATAAGAGCATTAAATTAGGTTTAATTTAGTCATATTATGGTGTGATTAAGAAACAAATGCATCTTAAAAAAATGAAGTCATATCAAACAATTAGTTCTCTAATGCTATGGACATGTAATGGATATGTAAAGACCCAATCATACAGACCCTCCCAAAACATGACTGATAAGGAATTAATGTTTCTCATTTGCAGATCTGGGATGAAGTCAGGTTCTGAAGAACATGTGTCTCTGGACATGATGCCTCAGATGTCTGAATTTCTAGTCCAAGGAAGAACACAATCATAATAATCTCAGAGCAGCCTCAACCACATTTGATTTCATGTGGGAACAAAATTCTAGCCACATGGTAAGTCAGAGGTGTTCACGACATAAAAGCACCTGAGATGAAATAAAGGCAGCCAAGCATTTTTTGTGCCTAAAAAGTAATTTTCATTTGCCAAGAAACTACTTTCAGTTTTTCCTCGCTCTCCTCCAAATGTCCCTATATGCACAGAAGTCAACTTTGTTTCCAAATTTTAACTACTTTAAAATGAATTAAATATACTCCGTCTATGGTTGTGTTCTTGTATCTTAATATCAAGACCATCAGTCTTACCTTTCCCAAATGTAGGTTTATCCATCTGGTAAAGGTCCTCTTCTGTACATTTTCCCGTTCCACTAGAAATACCAGAAACAAAAACAGCACTTAAGTTTCCGAAAGGGGGAAGGCTGGTAGGAAATTTCAAAAAACTGATGCACAAAAAAGTCAGAATTCATGTCAATAAAACAAATATATTCCAAATCAGGAGATATAAGGTTGAGCTATGGTATTTTATTCAATTTCTTTGCCCAGACATGAGCTATACACTTGTAGAAAAATTTTAAGGGACACAGGAAGAAATCTCTTTTAGTTTTGTCATTTTCAGTGCAGCTCTTAAGAGGTGAGCATTTCTATGTTGCGCACAGCTCTAGACTGATGTTAGCCTCTGAGCAGGTAGCTTGACCCTTCTATGTCAATTTATAGGATTACTGCAACACCCTCATGTACATTGGGCCGGGTGGATTCCAATGTACTTGCACACACAAGGAAACAGGACCACATTAGCCAACGCAACAATTTTGTCCTCATTCTCATGAATGGAAAAGCCTCATCAAATCTCAACTTCCCAATCTCCTAACTAGTGCATTTAAAATCAAAATTCTAAGTCCCTACGTCGGAGAATCATTTTAATTATATTGCAGTTAGATGAGGAGCGCTTGTTCCTTGCCAGAAGTGCTGTACGCTAGGTGCTGTACAAATAGCTCTTGGGCCAGCTGAAGAGTTTTTAATCACATCTGCCATTTCCTGAATCCATTTCCATGGTGAACTACAGCAAAAGTGTAAGGGGAATCATATTACTGACCAACTTTCATTTGCCTTCTAATATAAAAAAGTAAAACATATATTTAATATAAATGAAGTAGACCGACAAAGCAATATTTCATTTCAGAGACAATTATTCTTATGTGGTTCTCAAATTTCACTTGAATTAAGGAAATCTGGCAATTTATGAACAAAAAACATTAAAACTAGTTATATGCTGTATTTCAATTTACTCATGGAACATATCAAATATATTTTAAAACCATTTTGTGTTTCTCCAGCCCTACAAAAATAGCTAACCTATCTACTGGGAAATCACGTTCTATGAAAGTCTGGTTTGTTTTTATTGGTCAGACTAATTATAGGCTAAGGAGTAGCTTCTGTAAATCAAATTTTAATATTGTTCTTTTTGATCATTTTAACTGAAGGGTCAGCAGCCTCTAATCATATGTATAATTGTTTTCCTTATTTTGATGTATTGGACTAGAGCTTTCAGCATGAATTACATCTGTCACTGATGGCCAGTCAGGCCTTTTAAGTCCTTATTCCTGTAAAACCTGATTTTATGTAAGATTGGTTAAAATAGTCATTACCCCTTAAGTGCTTTAGAAAACATGGAAAATGCCAAACTAATTATTGCTGTTGGCTTTGCTTTTAAAATATCTTCGAAGAATGTGCACGGATCTGAAACAGCTCTCTGCAAGTGAAACTGTAAATTACATTAGGGCTCCAGAATACCTGTAAAAAACCCACAGCATTTACCACCTACAAATCCCAAAGTACAATAAACTGAGACATGTCACATCTTTCTTGAGCATCCCTTTCCTCCAGCATCTGGGCCCCAGAACTGGCTTTCCAGGTGCTCACACATCCACTTCTGAGCAGCACAAGTGCCGTGTGTCACCTAGGGTGTAACTGCCACAAGCGACCTGTTAAAATTAACTTCGGAGGGTGTGTGGAGGTTAATGTTATGCCAGATCTGTTCCCAGATATACTTCTTTTTGTTCAAATACATGTGTTGGTGCAAAGGGGAAGGCAGGAAGGGCACAGGAGTTAACAGCAGGCAGCAGGGCCACCTGTTTGCTACAATGGTCTGAAATGCTCAGGAATGCTTGGAGGGGCAGTGCCAGGTTTCAGAGAGGATGGGAGACCTTACCAAACGGTCTGGTTATGCAGACTTCCAATGTCCACCAAAATCAAAGAGGAAACACAGAAGAGCACAAAGAAGCAAAATTAACGTATGATTTCATCAGAACCTCGGCTCCTTGGTTTTGGGTCCTATTTTTCACCAGTCACTTTGGCAACTTCCATTTTCAAGGTAAATAAGGATTCAAAAGAGAGCTGTGTTGATTTACAGATAATCCATAAAATCGAGCACAAATTGGCTCCTGGTTTTGCAGCAGCAATTTTGCCACCGATGCCAATTAGAGTTGTACGTATGCCGAAAGGATGGGCAGGCCAAGCTGGTATTACCACTTCAGGAAGCTCGCACACCGAAGAAGAGAACCCAGGCACATTCAGGAAAGCACTTGACACCAATCAGTGAATGTTTCTATAACAAACAGCCTCTTTCCAGTAAGAAAGGTGACCCCAGAATGGACACTACTGGATTCTGTAACAGTCTGCAGCAACAGTAACTGTAAAGGGAACAGGAAAGGAGAGGAAACGTGTGTACAAAATCCTGAAAGCAGACAGACCCCTAATGCAGACCATATGCTCAGTGGTGGAGTTAATGGGAAAAGTTCAGCAGAGGTATTTACTGATATGTGCCTCTAACTGTTATTCTTCTCTTGCTTTGTGGACCTCCCAGTTTTGGTACAGCCCCTCTTCTCTACAACCTTTCCATCTGATACAACTGTGAAGACTCTATAAACTTTATACAGTTTATATAAATTAAATGGAATCTTTTTTTTTCTCCTTCGCACCTACTATGGCATAAAGTGAAGAAAATAATTCAGGACTCAAGTTCCTATGTTTAACGTATATAGTTTACTGAAACTGCACTGGGTTTGCTGGGCAGCTAGAGAGCAATAACACCATTATAAAATAATAATTACACACACCATATGGCTGGCCTGCACACAAATCCTATGCTGGAAAAGAAGGATGCCTGCTGTGAGGGTTGGATTCAAAGATGCGGTGATGGGAGGTAGTATAAAGTTCTCAATTTCCATTTGGATTCACCTCAGCTCAGACCTTGGCAAAAGGATAAAATGATAAAGACAAATTTTGACCACCACATTCCATACTCTTCCAGTAAGCTCAACAGCAGTGTGCTTTCACAGCAGGGTCTAAGATGCTGCAGAGGCACAGTTTTCTGCCCCACAACTAGAGGACAGCACAGTTTGGCAGAATCTGACTCAGACACAGTACCTGCACCCCAGACAGTTTTCAAATAAATATTCACAAAGATATACATTCTCACTTGTCAAGTCTTATGGCAAAGGCAACTAATCTGACACAGAGTACAACTAAATGAGTTCAAAAACTACTTGGGTAAATTCAAGGTTATGCTGTTAGGGACAAGACAGCTCAGCTTCCTCCCTTTGTGGCACTACTTCTTTCCCTACTAGCCTGGAAATTCCTCAGGTATTTTTTGCTAGTGGCATTTCTTCCTCCTTCAGATCTCCTCAAAGGTCACTGCTGTTGCAATACTCACAAAAAGCCAATCCCCTAACAGCCTCTACATTCAACAGCAAATTTGAAATAGCAAATATTGATTTGCTTTTAAATACTATTTATTCTGTTGTTGTAGAACCAGTTATAAATAATCCTTTGAGGCACACCATCGCAGGGCTGGGCACATGAATCAACTATGAAACGTGGAAACCGATTTGAGTGGAACACTTGTCAGTGTGTAATTACACAGCTTACAAAACTGCTCTATTTGCATGTATGGATATTACTCCCAAAGCAAAACAGAAGGTCATTTAATTTTGTTTCCAAAGCTATTAGCATTTCATCCAGGATATCATCAGCAGATGACGTTAAAGACTTCACAACAAGCCAAGCTGGCTTTTAGATCCACCTGCAACTATCCTTCAAGACATGTTGTTAACTACTAGTTTTATAACGCACACAAAAGCCATCTTGTTTCTACCGCAGGGTATAACCTTGATGGATACAAGATGTGCCTGCTATTAACAAGCTTTCATGACAGAAATGGTGTTTGGCCACCTAACTGTGAGAGAAGACTCTGAAGTGGATATAGAACAATTCTCCTGGCAAGCTGTTGCCTCTGAAGCCAAGGGCAGTCAAAGCATGCTCTTTCACAGGTTCTCCTGCAGCCACCACAGAACCACTTCATGACTTGTATGGCTCTGGAGGTATCCAAGCATCTGCCAAAGTCTCAGATCTGGGGAAAATGGCACTTCTTAAACAACACAAGACAAGCAAATGCACATTTAAATACTCAAGCCTAACTTCAAAAAGAAACATGTGGTTCAGACACCTGAAGTCTTAGGAAATGCAAATTACTCTCCTTCCACCTCCCTCATCCCATTCAGCCAAACAATTATGAACACACATTGTACAATCTACTTTTGACCCAAACTCCAGGCCACAAATAAAATGAGACCTGGGTTTTGGAGTGGGCTTCATGGTGTTCCTACACTGTGCTTCATCCTAAGTATTTCTGGTTACTAGTCAATATGCTCTCAAGTTTGAATACTTTTTTCTTCCAACTTAATGCTCATAAAGGAAGCCAGACTGACATATTAGAAAATGAATTTTACCTAAAATGTCTCATTTGCTGCCCAAAATGTTACAAGCCTGTGCTACCCGGTCTCAAACCCTCTCCCAGGCATGAAAACCCATGTTGTTTTCACAGATCATTACAAGGTTCCCAGCAACACCATTAGCTGAAGAGAATATCTTAGGTTTTGTTTTTATTAAGTGGTTTCATCTTTGCATAGAACCAGACTGATGGCACTGTATAGTCAGATTGAATTTTGGTGTCAAACCAGCAAAAAAAGGGTGATGTTTGACGTAGATCTGCTTCAATCTTCTTAGATCTGCAGCTGGGATTCATGAATCCTAGCATACTGGTCTACCTCCCCCCACATACACACCCCGTATAGATTCAAGTAATTGCAGGTGCCATATGAGCAAATAAAGGCCATGCCATTAGTTACAATAAGCAGTCAGACATTAGATACAGGATGTTAGATACAGGATACCAACAGCTGCAAGGAATCACAGGTCCAGGAGACTTTTTACTGTTAAACACAATGCATGGGACAAAGTTCAGATGCAAAGACAAAAGACAGGGCACATGCAAGAAAGACATCTGACCTGGAAAGGGTGATCAGGAATGAACTGTAACCAAAAAAAGAACCAAAGCAAACAAAAATAACCCCAAAACAAACAAACAAAAATAAAAAATAAACAAGGGTGGGAAAGGGCAAGTGGGTGGGATAGCAACTGACAGCTAAATAAATGTAAAGTTTAAGATGAAATGTGTAAAGTAGGGCAGGGAAAAGCGTAATTAAATTTTCTAATATTGCTTCATCTCAACACAAAGTCAGATTAAACACATTGAACTATGAACCCTCAGAGACAGAATCTCTGTTACATATTTTTATGAGAGGCTGAAAAAATAGCTCATATCATAAGGCAACATGTAGGAAAACAGACTCCTCCCATGTGTGTATGGTGTAGGCCAGCTACACTGCGCAGCGAGTCTGCGGTAATTAGAAGGAAATCTCCATGTTTGTGGGAGTGTGAATTTTAATGGCAAAATCAAAGTATAAGGAATAATTTTATCCAAATTGCCCACAAAAGTAATTTTATAAGCTTCTGAATTCCTGGGAATTGTATATTTTCCTTGTGCTTAAGAAACCCCCAAACAGCTTAGAAGATTAATATAAATTTTCTTTTTGATCTATACAGGGGTTGAAGGCTCTGTTGTGTACCAAATGCCAATTCAATGTAATTTGGAGCACATGAAATATTAAATCTTAAGAAACTCTGGTTTTCTAAAAGAAACATTAACTACACTATATAACAGGAGACTGTTCTAATGTTACCTCCTATGAAACAGGTCCTGTAAGACTTCCAGATGAAGTTGTTAAGTTAATTGTTTGTTAAAACAGACCCATTTATTAGGGTCCTTATTAAATTTCTATGGCAGGTGTTGAAAGCTGGAGGATTTTTCATTCCATCAAAGTTACAGAGTCTGAGTCTCACTGGCTCAGGTTGGTGCCACAGACCACAAACTTTGCAGTATCAGGGGCAATACATTTTCATCAGCTGCAGCTAAACAGGCTTCTTTTTGGAATTCAGTGCCTGGTTATAGCAAAATATTTACTGCTGCAATTGGTATATTAGGATTACATACACCAGACAAATATTGTAGGATGAATATGAGATTTCTAAAAAAACCTCTTAGTGCTTCAAATCCTCACAATGCCAGAGACAGATGTTCCTCTTACCAAAGCATTACAAAAATGAATTTACTTCTAAATTCAACTGGGCTCTGAAAGATAAATCCTGCATAAAATATTACTGTTAGAGCTGATCAAAATAGTTTCCAAAGAGAGGCATTTATTTTTCCCCTCTTGAAAAGTAATTTGGAACTGGCAGATGGTAAGGATTCCCCTCCCTGTACCCTTCAATCACAAAATAAAATCTTTGTTCTCAGGACTTCTGATACACATGAAAAATGTTATTGGACAGATTAACAGAATTTGTCGTTTACATACTGGGAATTTTCTTATGCAACAAAACTTAATAATTTTCAGAAAGAGAAATACAATTCTGTTCTGAACATTGAATGAAACAAACAGTGTCTACTGGCAATGTCACTGGTCCTGTCAAAATGGTAATTAGGTAGATTGAACGTCTTTGGAATTGATCTAATGAGAGATTCAAGTGTTGATTCAGCAAGGGGTTTATCAGAGTATGCACAGCACCTCTTGCGGTATATGACATGCTGTACAAAGAGCGTAATACTTGCTTCTATTACCAGCAGTGGCTATTGGAAGCAATGCTCACTTACAACATCTCGAGAGTTGCTCTGGGCCCAGGGTTCACTGTGTTCCAATGCTGCTTGCTGCACAAGTACTGGTTTCTACAAACAGTTTGCCTCCTGGGACTGCTGATGTCTCTTGGGGATATTTAGGTCCTCAGCTCTGCAGTGGCAAATGTCCGTCCCTTGCCGTTGACAGAGTGCTGAACTCTTGTTCAATCAAAGGGCAACACTTCAACCTCTTGCACTTTTTGTACCTGCTCAAGTATATCAGGGCTGATTCACTTCGCTTGCTTGAAAATAATGTCAGTAATGCCCTTCTGAAAATAACATAATTGTAGTCACTGCATCCAGCCAGGTACAGACAGGTAGCCTTATTTTCTCAATACTGATGGGAATTGCTCTCGGATCAACTTCACACCAACACTGATTTACCACCACTAGCAGAGCCCTCTCCCTCCTACTGACGCGGAGAAGAATGCCTCATACCTACAAAAATATGTGCACCAAATCTAAATATCACTTCTAACTGAAGATCTCCATGCTTATCTCATAGCATCTAAGAAGAAAAGAAGAGCTTCCAGAAGCCACCTTACCTCACTCAAGTAAGTGCTAGTCACACAGTCCAGTCCATTTTATCTCCACTGCTCTGCGTTTGCCCTTGTTTGTTGTGGCAGACCTAAAAAAACTAGACTGTGAAACATTCCTTACTGTTTATGGTTCTTTTCTTCCAGAGAGGAAAAAAAAAAAGTCCTTTTCACTTGTTAATTTTGTTGAGACATCAAAAACTGAAATGCAACAAAATATTTTGCTTCACATCAGTTCTGACAAACAGTGCTGAAGCCTGAAAAATTTGAGATGAGGAAAGAAGCCAAACAGAACCCACATTGTGTCAGGGTTATTTCTTGACTTTCAGAAGCAGATAAGAACTAATGTGTGCCCCAATTCCTACTGCTTCCTATATTCATCAGTTAATGTTCATGGGTTGGTGGTTGACTGTACTTTCATGTATTTGAAAATGTTGTAACTGAATTTGTGAGTGGAAGGCAGAAAATGCAGGTGCAGGACACTCACAGCACACCCACTTCCAATGGAAGTCCTGGGCAGCTTCCTGAGCACTTCTGCAGGAGTCAGTCTTTAACTAAACATTTTGAACTTGCACCATCAGTAACCAGGAGACCTTTGGGGTGGTGCAGAAGCAGACAACTGAGCAGACAACTGCCAGAGATGTATAATCTTATTCAGAATTTATCTTTACCTGTGGGAAACTTGTACTTGAAAAGCAGTGTTTTCATGTTCTAAAATCAGTTAAGGCAAGGCAACAGTAAGCATGGTGTGACACAGAACTACCTTGCAGAAGCCATGAAATGCCAAAGAATTGCCCTTTGGGGTGCTTTTGGCTTCTAAATTTCTCTTTTCTACTTCACCTATTGTCCCCAACAACTCTAGGACATTATCAAGCCAATATATAATCCAAACCAAGAAATACTTATGAAGCTTTCTGAGATTCACACATATTCAGAAGTAAAAAATTATACACGTGCAGTACTACAAAGACAGTATTAAAAGCCAGAAAGTGCAACCTCCTGCATGGACCACCAAAACCACTGGTACGCTAAAGAGAGGAAGGCACCTCAGGTGGGTATCCTTAGGGAAAAATACACAGAATCAAACTGTGTTCTGCCTCTCTCCTGTTTATCCATCCCCCCTTTAATGTCTCTTATCAAAGCCACTAAGCAGCAATAGCGTGAGGACCTTGGTAGTCAGATGAGTTTAGAAGCATGCAGAAATACATGCAACGCTAAGAGCCAAAGACTGGAGAGATTTATGGAGATTAATAGTAACTAGAACAAAATCCTGTGGCTTTGGAGGAACAAGCAGGTGCTTTGTCCATTGCGGGCCAGACACGTGATCTGAAGTAGAAGATACAACAAGGCCATTCTTGGAGGTGTGGGGAATAAAACAAAACCAAAGTCACAATAATCCAAAAGATGGGAGCTATGCTGTAAGGTGCTGTGTCATAAAACAAGGCAACTGCCATTTAAAAATGCATTAAGGCAAAGCGCAAGCTGCCAAAGTTAGATGAAAATGGCTAAAAAGCTCAAGTCCTTTTTCAGATGCATTATAAAATGCAAGAGCCCAGCAGGGACCAGTGGATACTCCTTAGAGTTGCCATGTGTTTTAAGTGACACTCTAGGAGGTATGCCTCATACTGCTTTTCTAGAAACACCACAGAAGTTACGGGCTGATGAGCGGTGCCAAGCTTCTGAGTGCTCGGCTCCCCATAAGAGCCTCAGCCTAAGTCAGCCCCTCTCCAGCCCTAACAGAGGCTTCATGGGCAGCCCAGCAGAAAGCCTGGTCCCTCTGCATGATGGTAAGCACTGCTTTAGGTAGCACAGGGAACCAGGACACTATTCTGGGAATTGCTATCCAGCTGCCAAATGTTAGCTGAGAAATTATTTTTCAGAAGTCAAAAGCAGTCCTTAATTTGCTCCAACAGGCTTTGAAACCAGGCTATAACGTGTGAAGAGTGTTCAGAAATAACACTGGCATAGCTTACCAGTTAATCAAAAGTAGAAGGTGTCAGACAAAATCTTGGACTTGGCTTGGATTGAGGTCTGCTGTAACACTCAGGATCCCAGTTCTACCTAAAGTCAGCATGGCCCTTGAGTGACTGCCTGAAGCTCTTGAGGGAGCTACGCAGTTTGAGCTGTATGCCTGAAAGCAGGTTTCAGCAGAAGGAATACGTATACAGGGTCTCTCGTTCTCAGAATCCAACACTAAATAGTACCATTTTATGGCATTAAATCAATGCCTTCAAAAGACCAGAACACAACAAGCTGCAGACGCTGCATGCGACTTCAGCACTGGCACTGTCATGCATCCTGGCTCTGTCTTCAGCTGTAACTTCCAGGACAACAACCACCTTCCTAGTTGTCTATTTTTTGCATTTCTTTTCCAAAATTCAAACTAGAACATGGTGGGAACCTCTCCCTCTTTCTCCTTCAAGGCCACAGGGAATATCCACCCGGAAGAAAAAGCAAATATAAAAGAATTTAGAATTGAGTAACAAGCAAATATTTAGGTTATTTGTGGACATTTCCAGAAACCAAACTTAACAGAGTGACATTCCTGATGTATAGGATTACTCATAGCAAGCCAATCCTCTTTCAAACAAAAACCTGTTACTACAAACCTATACTATGCCTTTTCATGGCATCTTCAACCTAATGAGCTCTGTGAACCTCATTATCAGACTTTCACATGCTTAGGGACATGACATACCACTGTCTCCTGTTAAAAAGGAGAAAATAGGAGCACCAAGAACTTCAGGGATTGATTATCATGCAAACAACAAGCCTTTCCTTTAATACACTTAATGGGGCTCATATTGCATCACATCTTTCCAAAAGGCAATTTAAAAAAAAAAAATGCTCATGGAAAGAACTCGTATTCTGTTGCTTTGAACTGTGTTCAACATGCATAACGATCCCTCCTGAGATGGATTTAGGAGATACACTCCAAAACAGGACATAAGCCATTTTATTTGCTATCTTGGCTTGTACTCTGAAGCCAGTAATCAGATATTCCAAAGAAAAGCAGACCTTCAAATATATGTCATAGGCCATAGCACAAGAGGAATCAAGGCATTTGGAAAGCAGGAGCTTCTGTAAGAGGGTCTGGTTTCTACAGCTCTTTGAATCAGTTCTCTACTTTAATTTTTCTTTTAATGCCAATTAAAACGATTTTTCCCCAGCTTCCTGATGCTCTTTGGCCACTCCCCAAGGCTATCAGACAGATGAAAGAGAAGGAACTGTTCTGTTGTTGCAGCCTGCTTGGTGGGACTTCAAAGTCACACCACGCAGAAGTGTAGTTTCACATACCCTTTACCCCAGCAGAGAGATGCACTCACACTAAAAGCCAGCAAAAGGGAACGCATAAAAAAGCCTTTTGGGCAGCAGAGCTGGCCTACTGTGTCCAACAACCCTTGGCCTGAGAGCACTTGTATGTCTTAACACCATCAGACTAGCACAGTCTTCCTGCCCCACGTTGCTTCCACACCACCTTGCACCCCTCACCTCGAGCCCAAACGGCAGGATTCTGGTTAATGCATGCTCCTCACGGTCTTTATTCATTTGCCACATCAAACCGTGAACATTGTGCAATGGGAATACTGCAGAGCATGAGGACTGACAGCATTCCTACTTCTGTAGGAGTCACAAAGCTCTAATCAGTCAGCTCCTGTTCTGCCTCTTTTTCTCGCCGACACGAGCACACCTGCCAATTTCACCACAGAGGACCACTGTGGTGTGGTATGTGATGGATATGGTTAAGAGATGATACATCCACCTTTCTCAGACTTGCAGGTAATTACAGAGCCAGAATATGCATGGCCTGCAACAGAAAAAACACTATTTGGCCTCCAGTTTTCCTCATCTGTATGATATAAGGTGGGTGAATGAGCAATGGAAAACAAGAACACTGCTGCTTCCAGGACTACACGCTCCATGCCTTAGAGCAACTCATCTGGACAATCCAGTAAAATAGGAAAAGACACCAAAAGAGCCAGGAAGACCACCCTGCACACAGCCTCTGATGTCAGCAGCACCTTCTCATCAACAACTTAGAGACAGTTGAGCTAGTACAACCATGGATATTGAATTTTGGGTGACAGAGGAAGGAGGGATGTTCACTCTTCACTAAGGCCGCGCCTATGCTTAGACCTAGAGATCTTAAACTGAGAAGCTTTCGCAGATGTTAAGGTCTTGCTCAGCTATCATTGCCTTGATTTGCTCACACCATTCATCAACTGCTTAGTTTTGAGAGCCAGGCTTTAAGGTGAGAAGCTTAGCTCTTACAAAGAGTTTCTGCTCTATGTGGAATGACCTAAGGCAAACCAAACATTTCTGGGATATGACACCTGACTCATGGGTTTTGCAATCCATGTATCTCCAGTACCTGTCATTTGGGGGTCAGGGAAGGACATTATTAAGTATTCCAATGACTCTGGGAAACTTGAAGTGTGCATGGCAACGAGCTTCATCAAAGTCAGACCGAAGAATTGAGGAATCATGACTGAAACATGATTGTACAGTCAGTTCACCTCAGTATCAGAAACACAATGAAATCTTCATAGTGAAAAAAATAATCAGGAATGCAGCTATCTGATTGCAGCCTTCTGCATGGCAAGAGGGGCACAGAAAGTCTTGAAGCAAAGGATGCTACTTTGAAACTGAGGTATCATTAACAAAAATAAAAGGACTCTCAATGCTAGGCAGCATTTAAAATCTACTACAACATATTGCTAGGAAGGTCATGGATACCAGAGTATGAACTCTATTGAAAATGTTATGTAGAAGATGGGGAGGAGAAGGATCAAAGCCTTAATTGACTGAAGGAATCCCTTTCAGACCTTGGGCAAAATTCCATGATCTCTATGCATCTAATTTTAAACAGTGGAGTCATTCATGCTTTGAAAAAGATCTTGAAATTAAACCCACAAACACTGAGCACACAGGCAGTCAGGTACTTCAGTGACAACTACACAGTCAGGCCCTGATGTTCAGAAAATAAGCAGTTCCTAAGAAGATTTCTGCAGTGCATCCATCCATCGACCAACATCACAACTGCTGATTGGTAAGATCATTTACCCAATAAAGGAATGCCTACAGGACATGATACAACAGTATACAGCCATTCCTGTCCCAGTTTTGTTTGCACCTTTTTTTACAAGATTCAATCCTAGCACAGGAAGGTTGTAAAGACAGCTACACCTTTTACCTACTAAGCCTACGATACTGGAACCGAGGGGGAAAACATAACAACTGAACTTCATCAGCAGACCATTCTTCCCTTGCCCACCAACACTATGTTCATAGGCAAGTCACCAGAAAAGACAGGACAGGAATTTTGTTTGGTGTAACTTCCTTTGGAAGAAGAGAATGGAACTTTTCATGATTATCTTTTAGTTTATTTCTCCGTTAATAATGACTGCAATTTAGCTGTAAGAATGGCTTTGAAAATACACCTTCTCTATTTCAATTTATTTCTACAGCTGCAGAATTACATTGTTTAACTTTTCCTTCTTAAGTGGATTTCCTTTGGCTTTGGCTCCCATTTAATAAAGTGACGAGTTTACTGAAAACAGCCTTTGCAGTTTCAGTGGATTAGTAGGGCAAAGCCTAATTTGATTGAAAAATAACTTCACTCCATGCTGCTTTACTGCCAGTCAGCTCACACCAGCGGCTACAGCTGCATCTGGCCGCCAGACCAGTTATTTCACTTTTTGTTTGTTTTCGAACGGTCAGCAATAGCAACACCAATAACATGCACACTCTTCATTTTCACGTTCTGTGGTGTGTGCAGGGTAGGGGGGGACCATCTGACTGGAGACAGGTCGGCAGGAAAGGGCTTTTCCCGCTTTGCTGGAGATCAGCAGGTGATAAAAGCAAAGAAAGCATGTATGGACTGAAGACAGCAGTATAATTACTTACAGTTCCATGCCAGATGAAACATGTGGGTGGCAATTTAGTAGGAAAACCTTGTCTGAAATCCCTAAGCACATAATTTAATCAGGATTTGATGCTATGACACCACAACATGCTGCACAAATCCAAGGTCTGGAGAGCCTTCATCCCCCACTCATCTCACACCCTGCAGTGCTCCAGGCACTGCGGTGACCTGCAGAGACTCTTCCTTGACAGCACCCACAGTTAAAGATAGGCATCGGGATTTAGCTTTTATTTACCCGCTAAAACAGATTTAATACCCAGTCCGTTTTATTATGACATAAATAACAGATACTCTGTTTTTTCAACACTAAAAAGGTTTAATTTTATAGCTGTTTTACAGATGGTCACATTAAACCTCACACGTGTGAGCAAACAAAGCCTCTTTGACGTTAACAGATGAGAAGCGAGGACCACGGCACCTTTCATACTCCAGAGCCAAACTATCTGCCCTCTCCTGCCTTGGCCAGAAACCTAAAAATGGAGATAAATGCTGACTTTTTATAAATGCCTGTATTGGCTCATATGTCTCTAATGGAAAAATAACACCCAACTGATTGACTCTGTGCCCACTGAACACAGGATTTTAAAACTTAATTATGTCATTCCTTCCACTTAGATACATCTGGTACTCTCCATCCACTAAAAAAAAAATCATTTAAAAGATACAACAGAAGTATGCCTATTTAGCAAAGTATATGGTTTTGTCACAGAAAATGTTGAGGCAAGAACAATTTTTGAGTTTCTGAATGAGTAATGTACAATTTACAAAATTATGACAAAAAATACTTTCACAAGTTCATAGTATTTGCTCTTTCAACAGAAACCTCCTTGGTAAGGAGCATAAACAGCTCACTAAACAAAGGCCGATAGTCTAAAGAGCTGGCCTGGTAAGGGAGCTGCCAGGGGATTAAGAGATGAAACTGTCTGGTTCCAGGAGGAAGAGCCAGTCAAAGAAAAAACCTCTGGTCAATATGAACTGTCCCTGTTTCTCTGGATTTCTAGAAACTTAATAAATTCATCGCTGCAACTTTATTTAAAAGGTAAAAAATTATTATTATATTGATTTTACAAACAAGGTAATTGACTGGTCTAATGACACACAGGAAGCCAAGTCACAACTTGAGCCTTGCTCTTGAAATCACACTCTCCTTGGTTTGTAACGCTATGATTAGAAAGTGCTGATTTGATTTCAGTTGCTGTGCAAGCGACAGATCTTTAAACTGCAGCTTGTGTGGGCTCTTTTCTTAATGAAATCCATTGAGATACCGGACTCCACAGTTAAAATAGGTTTTACCACAAAGGTCTGAAGCGAATAAATCTGGAGCAGAATGTACTTGCTATAAAAAGTAGAGGGAAAAAAAAAAAAAAAAAGTCCTCAAACTTACATTTGTCCCAAGAGTCACATAAAATTTCATGTCTCAGGGTTGTCTTCCAGAGAAACTAATGTTTCCCTGGAAACATGTTTCTAAATGCAGTTGCTCCACTCATATCTTGTACTAACAGTTTGTTCCTAAGTAGAGATATGGGCTAATCAGTGCTGAGCTGGTATCCCTGAGACTCACCTGCTCTAGTCAAATCTTGTAATTTCCCAAGATCCATCTATTTTTAATAACTGAGAGCACAACAAGAGCAGAGAGCAGTCTGTGGTCCAGACTGCTTCCAAAAGTAATGGATGCATATCCCTATGCATTAAGAGGAGCACTAATGCATTTCTGACTTCTGGCATAAAAGCCAGAGATGCACTACTGCTGAATGCTCTTCCAATGTGAGCAGACTACAGGCACTCAAGGAAAGGGACTGGACTCTGACTTCATGCCATGCCTGGCACACTGGAGCCGGTAAAAGAAGGAACCAGAGCTGCCCAAGCTCTGATGAGGAGTCCTGGGAACCAGTGGAGGGAATCTGGGAAGTCACTATGGTGTATGGTTTCAGGAGATGGGTTCCCTCCTTGCTCAGACATTAATGTAAACATTAGTCTTATTATTTTCAAGGACAAAGTATAAATGCTGGTGAATACTTCACTGTGAAGTGTGTGCAAGAAGAAGTTGCATATTTCCGCATCCCTTCTGGTTACTGCACTGAACTTCTTGCCAATACCCACCTACAACTAGGAGGCAGTGCTGGTCCTGGCATGCTTCCAAACAAGATCTCTGTGCTGCAGTGGGTCTCTGGCAAGCAGAGTGCTTGCTGGTTTGTGTCTCTGCCTAGGAAAAGCTGTCTCTGATAAAAAGCAGTGGGTGAGATCAGCCTTTGCCCTGTCTTCTTTGTGCTCTACCAGGAGCGCGGGAAGACATGCTAATCTCTTGTGACTGCCTACCTGGCAGATGGATTTTTTACTGTGACAAGTAATTCTTTCAGCTTTTGATACAAGAGAGGTGGCAAGAGAAAGATTATTTGATCTGAAGATTTACGATCTGACAGATTATTTTCTCTGTTTGCATGAGGTCTGTAACATCATGAGTAGCACCAAAAGAGACTAATTTGTTGCTGTCACTCCCTAGAAAAGAACTAGGGAATATCAAATGAAAACATTAGAATGCAGGCTTAGAACCAAAATTAAGGGAACTGCCTCTTCACAGGCAACATAGTTGTGCTGTGGAAGTCCAGAGTCAGACACTGGATTCGATGCATTCAGGGATGTCTTAAGGGGAGATGCATTCACAGAAGTGAAATCCTCCCATGTTTATTAACTACAGTGAACTCCCTTCTCTGGCTCTGGACATCCCTAGTTTGCAAATGGTGGCACACTAGATGAGGAAATTGTGAAAACTGCTTGCCCTGCTCTTATACTAGGTACCCCCTTTTGGCTATTGTCTCATAGGCATGCTTGGCTAGACAGACCTTTGGTGTGACTCCATGTCCTCCAATACATTCTTCTACCAGCAGAGGAGTCTCAACTGTGAGACAAGCCAGACAAAACCTGGGCTGAAGGCACTCTATCATATCCCAAGGCTGAAGCAAAAATCACTTTGGTTAAAAGGCCCAGGGAAGTAGCAAAGAAGTGAGGAACCTTTGTAGTTTCATGCTTATAGAGCAATTCACATGCTCAAGGGAAGGCGAGAAGTCTGGGTTTTATTTTCTTTTTTCTGTTGGCCACTCTGCCAAGCTACAGTAGGACTTCTTCGACTACTGCACACAGCAGATGACTGTTCCTTGACATTGAATTACAGTCTCCTTTGAGTGATGTTGGATAGTCCTACCCTTAGACAGACAGAAATATTTAAAAAGAAAAAAAAAAAGTGGGGAGGAGAAAGACCTGGATAAGACAATCATTTTGGCTACCTGCTCTGAGAGCTTTTCATTCACTTTTACTGGTAAAAGTAACACCCCTTGTTAAAGTCAACTACTTTAACAAATTACTGTATTAATTTTAAATTTATTACCCTATTTATGAAACAGCTGGCCTCATTAAACCAGCCTGACTTAATAAAACAGTCATGAAAAATTTCCGCAGTGTATGTCTAACAGGGTGTAGCTATCACTGAGCCCATGGGTGGGAGAGAAGTATTGGCATCTGAAATTGGACACACAGAGCAAAATCCCTACAGTAAGCATTTGAACCAAAGTAAATAAATAGGTCTCCTGTCACACCCTGAAGGTTGCCACCACCCAGCGCTTGCCAAGGAAAGCACATTCCAGATATGGGGCCCTTCTTTGCCGAGACAAGACTGCCACAATATACTCCCAGAAACAGGTCTAATCCATCAGACTGCAGATCTCTGTGGGAAATCAAAAGCCAGCAATAGTCAAGAAAGCAATACAAAATTATTCTCAGCCAGGTCGCTACAGAGACTATTAGAGTATTTACACTAGAGTCTACTTGATGTGGACCAGAATGCAAAGAGCAGTTACGTTCTCTTGCCCGCACAGTGAGCACTATTTCATTGACACCAACATCCTTTGGAGATCTATTTCTCCATCCCCTTGCAGATCTGTTTAGTTGAGCCTGTCCCCTGATTGCACCTTGGAGGCAAAAAATTCCCACTTCTGCCTAATTTGCCCTAGGCTGGCCAGGCTATTATGATCACCCATCTTCTTCCCCTTCCTTCGTCACAAGATCTTGTACTGAAACGCAGGTTTGCTGAGCAGCTAGGGATATGGAAAATGCTGCTATTAAAGGTTTTCTCAACAATGTAACTTCTTGACAAACACAGTCACTATTGTATTTACTGGCTTTAAAAAGGAAATATTACAATATCAACTGACTGCTTTTAAAAAAATCTGCAGTTTCCAGGCACGACAGCACCTACTGTCTGATGTACTTGCTTTTGGCCCATAAAAGCAATCTGGGACTTTAGAACAAGCCCTGGGCAGAGAAGTTATCAGTCAAATACCAAGCTAAGAATTTGACTTTGATAAATTCTGCTGGTGTGGTGCTATATGAGAATGCTTGTTAAATTCAAAGCATCTCTTTGCCCCCTCTGTTCTTTTCGGGGGGGGGNTTTCTTAGCTGGTCTTTTTTTTTAGGAATTGCACCTGGAGCAAAAGAGAACCCCACTGTCACCAAAAAGGACTTTGTGTTCTTACTGAGGAAGCAATTCAGTCCCAAACTGCTCCACCTACTTGTCTCATGATCTACACACAAGGTGCCCAGCCAAGCACTATTTCCACAAAGCCACCTATGCTGCAATCCCAAGGACAGGTCTCCTTCAGTGCATCTGCCACCACTCGCAGCTTCTAGGCAGGAACTTCTCAAACTGTAGGCCTTTAAACCTCAAATCATCTGGCTCTTATGGTTTTGAGACTCTGTATCTCCTGCAGACACGGAGGTGAAAAGGTGGAATTATTCCATACCAAGGAATGCTGTCAGAAATCCACATATCTCCGAGAAGACATTTCTTTAACAACTTAGTTTCTAAGGTTGTAATGTGGATTAATGAGGTTAATGGCCAGTATGGCACACCTGAATTTTCCCCTTCTGTTTGGAAGCATCAACTCAGGCTCTCCCCTTAGATGCTCTTACAGCTCTTGCTTCAAATTGTACCGTAATATCCAGGAAAGCAAGTTAATGTGTGTAGCTGTCTTCACTCGAGAAGTTCAGAGGTACCATGCATCATGCTTCAGCTAGTTCTGCAAACCATATACTCATTCCTGGTTTAAAACAGGGAAACTTTGGTGGTGTAAGTAGGATCAGGCATATCAGTTTCTGAAAATGGATAATTTCTGGCCTCTAATTGTTCATTTTAGGCAGAAAAAAGAAGTTTCTTCCTTATTATGAAGTTACATATGCAATGAGGCCTAATTCAACTACCCCCATGTCCTCTGGGTGCCAATTCGTCGATGCATGCCCTTGTGCTCCACATCACGACTGCCAGCGTCCCAGATCACCGTCCCAGATTTGTACCCTCTTGCCGATTCTTCTCAAAACTGTAGAGAAACTCAACTGCTAACCCAGTTCTGTTAAAATGGTCCCTGTTTGCTAAACCACCTGTGCAACCACAGTGACCGAGCCGTGACAGGAGGCCCCAGCACACATCAATGTAGCAGGGTGGACACTCAGGGAGCCCTCAGCGTTGTGGCTGGAGTAAACCAGGTGCCCAGAGCTGGGTTCTCCAGACCCTGCAGATAACTCCTGCTGCTCTGCAGGGCTTTCTGCCAGCCTGGGACACACGTGGTGCTGACCTCCCTCCCTTGCCCCAGCCTGAAATGAGGAGCTTTTACTTTGTACTTTGCATGCTGCTGTCTATAATACGCACAGTAAATAAGATGCTACTTTTTCTGCCTTTGTTAATCTCTTCAAGCTATTTTAATTGCAGCTTGGAAGGTTTTTTCACACTACTGGCTTGTATTATTTTATCCTTTCCCCAAGAGTTCAGCTGCCTTTGCTATTTACAGGCATTTCTCTAGGGTTGAATCTATTTCTCTGATTTTTTCCTGGGAAATCTGGACACGTTCCTGTGTGATTTAATCTAGGTGATCCTTCTCAGGCAAGGGGGTTGAACTATATGATCTTTCAAGGTCCCTTCCAACTCCTAACACTCTGTGATTCTGTGATATAAAGTCCAATATTCCACAGATTATCCCACCATCCATCCCTCTTCTGCTTCTTGAATCGTCAGAAAAGAAAAACCTGCATACTTCTCTATCCTCTAAAACTACATTCTATCCCATTAAAAATTGACGCAACATAGACTTGAACAGCAGTAAGAAATCCTGCAGATTCACCAGCTTGTCATCTGCTCCACCATTCTACCACCAGACAATAAATTTCAGTAATGTTTTTAATATTTTCCCTCCTACAGCTCTCGGTGCAGTCCGTCTCTGTTCATGCTTTCATGTGCACGCAAGCATTTTTTGCCAAGAAGCCCCTTTTTCCAGGCAGTTTCTGATGGATGTGTAGTCATTCTAGTTATGTCACTTTTCCTTCCTATTCTTTATTTGCTAAATTAATGACCTCAGCTCTATTACACATACCAAGTACCAGAAAATATAACATTTCGGAATAGATCAGAAAAGGCTGGTTTTAGAGAGACCTGGGCTAATCCCAAAACCAGCTGGTGGAAGCACTGCAAGGATAGCTTGTGACTCACTAGGTACACACAGACTCTCGTTGGTGCTCTCCAAACTCTTCCCTTCTGTTAACCGTGTTTCTTTCTCAAAGTTGAATACAAATTACTCCATCTCGATTTCAGCAGTTCTTGTGGTTCCACATAGTCATACTGCTTCTCTGCCTCTTTATCCAGCTTTGCTAATTTGACCTCCAATAGGAACGTCCCTTTACACCACCATGACAAAAAAGTCAACCTCTGTTATTCAAGGGCATGTTAAAAATGTGGATGCAAATCACAAGCATTTTATCTTTCATTTTTTTTCTTCATACATATGAAAAGATGATAGAAAAGCAAGCATAGCAGAACAGCATTGTTAATAATTCAGGAAAAGGTTCATCTACAGAAGCATTCATAGAAGCAGCATTATGTTTTAAACTGCTCTCAGTTTAAATGTTTTTTAACAACTAGAAACAGCTATGTCTTCCACTTCCTTCAAAAAGCATCACTCTCATCAGGAAGTATATACTCCTCATCTGACTAACCACTGTTTATTAAGATTTCCAAAGGACCACTGAGTCCTGATGCATAATTTGGGTATGACTCCTTAGTAAGATTAATCAGCAGCTTGGAGCTTGTAGAAAGTGTGCAAGTCTGATGCATCAAAACAAGCCACACAATCACAAGGGGATGGGTATTACATTTTCCATGCCAAAAGGAACCTGTGTGAAAGTAAGAAAGAGAGAAAAGGAAGGATTATGCACATTACTAAGCACATATAACTTTTTTTATTACAGAAGCCAAAATCTAATCCTCTTAGTTGTGAAGTATCTTTAAACAGTGAATAGGACAGAAGCCCTGCAGCTACATTTGCAGAGGGACACCTTAGACCTCTCCTGGCACAGATGCAGGAAAAGAGCAAGATAAGAAGGAGCCACAGGGAGACCGGTCACATTTCTGGGAAAGGAGGTGCAACTCTGGAGCCCAAAGTAGTTCTTGGAGACTGAAGGTCACCTATGTGTTGGAAACCCAAACACTAAATATACCTGTTGTTTAACAAACTGCTAAATGACTTACTGGGTGTTCCTTTAGCAAGCTGCCAGTGTTTTCTGGACATGTTTTTTTAATAGGATTACTTCCACCATCTTTTATTCCTTTGCCAGCTTAGTTTTTTATGCTGCATTATGAAACAGATGAGGCATTTGCTTAATGCTTTCAGAAAAATGCACCCCTACCCTTATTAAAAAATTTCACTTTTTTAAACATGTATTGATGTTCCAAGACACATTACAAGAAAAGCAATTATAAACTATGTGATTTTTCCCCAAATGTGTTCAATTTATCTATTTCCTAAAGTAATTTGGGTCCCAAATGTAGGTTTTATAATTTGTCCAGAAAATCATATACTCTTAAGATACTTGTAAGTATCTGGGTTGAGGGAAAAATCTGAGTTTGCCCTCTAAAAGCTTTGCAAAACAAGGTCAATTTTGAGTTCATTTTCATTATCTTCAGTGATAAACATAGTAACTTAATAACATAAGCAGCAAAGAACAACACTGGAGTTCAACAGTACAGTAAATCCATCTGAGAGCTTGTAGAACCAGATTTCCTTTAAAACCCACATCACACAAAATGCTGAACTAATATCAACTTAACCTAGCAGCTTTATTATTTAAAACAGGTTGCAAGTTTAACTTTGTACCACTAAGTTTTAGACCACATTAGTTATTATCTGATCTCCTGCAGCCAGCACATAAGCTGCCAAACTCTTCATTGCGCATTCTGGTGGCTTCGGCATGGAGGTAACTATTAGCCCACGTGTGATTTTGATCATCTCTGTATTGCTTTATCGTACAGTAACAACATACATTCAGTATTAACAACTATGGGCTAGGCAGTGTTAAAATAACCCCTAGTTTTAATGAGCTGGATCATTAGGGAACACTTAAGAAAAAAAAAAAGAGGTTGTCACCCATTAGCCTTTCCAACACGCCCTGGCATCTAACAGAAGGAGGGAAAAATTTGATGTCAAGTCTGCTCATGGTTCATCTTGCATTTTAGCACAGCCATTATGCTTGTTTATATACTGGCTGGGGAGAGCCTGCATCAGAGCTTATTCACAAGGGCAGGGATAGTCTCAGGGAAGGTTGTGGGAGACAGACTCTAACAGCAGTTTTATCTGCTACTTTTAATATGAATAAATATTTAAATGTATTTATAACTCAATCACATGCCATTAATTATTACCTGGGCTTGGAAACAGCAGTTATAACTAAAACATTAAACTACCTAACTTAGAAATGTTAATGTAGAAGGATTCAAATCTTCACCCTGGGAAGCAATCAAAAGCAGAGATGCAGAAACGCTGAAGTAACTGCCTACAACAGGCTTCATCAGCCAACATAACATGTATCTCATTTCACAACTGCAGGTCTGTAACACCAATCGCGCATCTCATCAGGAAAAAAAAGACCCAGGAAAATGTCAATTTGTGGGTTTTTTCCTACTTTACTACTACATGGCTAAACTCGAAGCACAGTGTCACATCTGTTTTTCCCTACCTTTATCACAGATTCGCAGCTTACATACACAGTGTGGGCTTGCAGATAGCCCTTGTACAAAGATTTGCTTAATATTCCCTGGCAGTTCACAAAGTCAAATGGCCTGCACAAAGTGGAAGATTGGGAAGAGTGGCCTAAATCCTTCTGTGATTCTATGGAAAAACAGACATAGGATTTGATGTCAGCTAAAATTAACCTGGTGGACAAAAGGGTTTATTTTAACTTGGTCACTCGATCCAATTCACTGCACAGACACACAAATACTTGTGCCTGTATGAGCCAAGGGGGAAAAGGGTGTGTTCTAGCTCTGCCTGTCTTGGCAGCAGCACAGGCTTATTTCTATTTAAACTGTATGTAAAAGTATGTCTTAATAGCCCTTGAGCCATTTTATTTAGTCTCCTGAGTCACACATACATCACACAGATTTTTGCTGCTGTCCAGACTGGAGACACTTCATAAACAAAGCATGAGCCCTCACACAGGACAGAAAATTATGGTATAAGCCTAATCAAATATTCAGTGACCCAATGTCTGCATATAATCATATTTTCAGCAAGATTTATAGTCTGGTGGTTAGAGCAGAGGATTGCTGAGATATGCCACCAACATGAGAGAAGCAAACAAAACAATTCATGTCCATTTCCCTGTGTCACCACCTTTTATAAGCACTTTGTAATGTCTAAGGATGAGAGATAATCTTTTGATTATGTGTCTATGAAAAAAAAACCTGACAAAGACTTAAGATTATTGAGATTCATAAAAGCATTTAAGATTGTAACACAGAACTGTAATACAAACCAAATAAGTATTATGTTTGTTAACAGAGGCTGTCCATTCTCTCCTGTGTCTTTGCAGGGCTCAGAGACAGCATGCCAGCACTACAAGAGAAGTCCTTATCTTAAAGAGTTTGTTTTCTCCCTCCCTGCTGCCCCTAATCGTTACCTCTGCCCATGCTGTGATAAGCCACAGAATAAGGTGTACATATTATTGATTCAGAACGGTTAAATGACACATTTTGTTAGCTGTTTATGCCAGTCCTATTCCCACCGATATAAAAGGAGGAACTGGTTTTGCACAAGTGGCTGAAGACACCAGGATCAAGAACCTTCCTCCTTGCCTTCTCTGCACTTATCATTCCTACAACCCTGTTTTGCTAGTGCTGATTTCCCCATTCAGTCTTTGATCTTGTCTGTAATCTTGGTACACAGTTATCTGCTTCCCTTCCCCTCTCTGACTGTTCTGTTTCACAGCAGATACTGTGGCACAGACCTACAGTGGTAGTTAGAAAACCAGAGCCATGCATAAGCCATTTCTGACGCTGCTCTGAGATAGTTGTGGTTAGAGCAGCGTTACACATACCTACTCACTCCAGCTATAACATTTCAGGTCGGGACAAAATGAACAAGCTGCCCCCCGGGCATCTGTGCATTACACTGCCCAAAGGCAGCAGCTGATGCTCCATCCCAGGAGGCCTGAATGGAGGATTTGGTCCCTGCTCATGCATTAAATATGAGAATCACAAGGGGCTGCTACCTTTCAAAGCCAGCTAACCATAAAATGATCCTCTATATTGGTTATTTCACATCTGAAGGAATGAATAATTGAAAGGCAGTGGATATTCTGTACAAGAATTAAATATTTGGTCAGGAGCAGAACACCTAACAGATCAAGACTTTCATACATGCAATAAAAGCCTGCAGGAGTCAAAGATCAGTCGCTCAGACGCATGCAGAGCAGGCTGGCAGCAGAGGTCTAACGTGCAAGGCGCACATCTGCCGGTCCTGAGTCACTCTGGTGCTCAGCTGGGTAAGGTGTTCATCGCACGGGCACATCCCCGCCTTGCACACGACTCACACAACTCTCCTGTCCTCCCCATGCTGGTGACATGCCACAGGCAGGTAGGTGAAGGGTCCCTGCTTTCCAGCATAATTTTGAAAGCCGCTCCAGGATGAAAGGTGCCAGAGGGTTAAATCAGAGCTGTGCTGGGGAATTTGACTTCATTAGCTGCAAGGTGTCACATCGGTGGAAATGAAACAATGAACTTATCTTATTCCAGTGAGTTAATGCTGCACAAACAGGAGCTGGCTAAATATAGACTGTGCCTGCAAAATCAGCTTCCATAGGTGAAGCCTCCTCACATCACTGTGCTTGGGGAAGCTCCAAGGCTTGCTGCTAGCTGCAGTCCCTCCAAGGGAGCTGGGTGCCACCAGCTCTGCTTGCTGCTGGGCACACATGACACGATCCACACCTACCCTGGCAGGACAAGAGGTAGAACAAATGCTTCTCCAGTCCAGACATCTCTGTGTTACAGCCTGGCAGTGGAGGCTGACTCTGCTGCCCACAGCCATGTGTGAGGTCTTCAGTAGAGCTGGCAGCTGCACCTTAAAAGCCTGACAGCTCTGAAGTGCTGGTGGCACAGTCACAAGTCCTCTCACCCTTATTAGTGGGATGAAAAGTACTACAGATATACCTGAGGCTAAGAGGCATTTGAAGCAAGGATGTAAAAATAAGAAAAGTCGGAGAACAGCTTTTGAAGACAAAGTCCCTTTTAATACTCAGCTTACTAAACTGAACCAAACAACCTGAAGACAGATGGTGGAAGAAGGGTCCTCTGTCTGCCTCCACTTCCAAAGGTGTCCCTGCTACCACAGGGAGAAGCATTTCTGTATCAGTCAGAAACCATATTCTCTGAGGAGCAATAGGGTCACAGTTGGCATTCGCAGGTCTGAGAAGGGCAGCGTGCGGAGCAAGTGCTGGGCTCAGGTGCACATCTCAACCTTGGGAAGAAAATCCTGAGCATTTGCAACACTGTGTTTCTTCTAAGCACAAACAGTCGTTCTGTAGCATCACTACCATTTGTGGCATAAAAATCACTTGTATTTCCCTCTTGGGTTGTTTTTAAAATCTGGGCTACTTTAGACAAAGAAAAGCCATTGTTTTAACGACTGGTAATTACCCATTAACACTTTTCCTGCCTTAGCACATTACTAACTGGGCAGCTGGACACTGCACAAGTGCAGCCTTTCCAGTAACCAAATATCTACTGGCATCTTTTGGCACCCAGAGTAACACCCACATCCTTATCAGCTGGGCTACAAGTCATCCTGTTGCTTCCCAGTCTCTACCAATGCAAGCAGACATTCTGGCCAAGGTGCAGACCATTTTGCTTGTTCTTACTGAACTCCATGAGCTATATGTTGGCCTCATCCCCAGGTTTATCCCTCTGGGGACAAATGAATGGTTCTCCCATTTGCCATGTCAGTTGCTCTCCCACATTTAGTGCCATTGACACCTTTGGGGAAGGAACTGATGATGAAAATGTTGAGCAACATGAACCCGAGCATCAAGTCCCAAATACTCTGCTGGGTACTTGCTGACAACTGGATGTCAGCCCTTGGATCTCCTGGGGTCCAGCCAAGGGTGGTCCCATCAGATTGTGTCTGCAGCATCAGAAAGGCCATTTCCCACTGACAGAATCTGGCAGTTTTGAATCTTCCCTACACTGTCACGGATGAAAATATGTAGATGAGAAGAGAAGCCCTGATATCTCTGGATTCCATTTTTAAAGCTTAAAACAATGTGAGACCTACGATTGCAGAGGTCAGCATTGAACCATGAATTAATGAGCACAAGAATGACAGCATGTGTGCCCGGTAGCTTAGTCAGAAAGGAAAGCCGTGTTCACAGATGAAATCCAGATCCAATAGAAATTCAGGTGCATTTAAGGCACAACTTAAAAGAATTTAGAATTACCACAGTAAATGACTCCATTTAAGCTTTACTTCCAAAACCAAAGAATCTCTTTACTGTGGCCTCATTAGGAGTTAACAAGGTCATACCTTCAGGAAAATCACTGCATTAGTAGCAGGAGATTTTGTAACCTTCAGAGAAGCCTCTAAAAAGAGTAACAGGCGATCCAAACTTGAAGTAAGAAATGGTAGCAAAAACCCATCAACTGACTCCAGTGAGTTTAGATGAAGAGATTACCATTTTGGGTGTACATACACAAATTAGCAATTAGGGGTAATTGCTTTCAGCTGCATTTTGCTGTTTATAAAAAATTAGTGACTTGTAATTAACACTAATTTAAGGACAGATGAAAGCCCATGTTGGTGCTGAGAGGAAACACGCCTGACAGAAAACAGCTACCTCAAACACAACTCCAGTGGTGTCAGCTAGAATATTTCTGCCGTGTTCCTAAACTAAAATTACAACAGCTTTAAACTCACTGTCTTCTCAGGCAATTCCTACTCATTAATCTTTCCCTTTGCCCATGGTCAGATCCTCAACAAATCTACCAGAGGGGAAGAAACTCATCATGCTTCCTATTACTCTGCTTACACTGCTAGATACCAGCCAGACACCACTCCTTGGTATCTACACGCAGCCTTGTGTAATGACACAGGGCCTGCCATGCTGATGGCAGTTACACAGCTGAACCTGGGGTGGAAGCCTTCGAGCCACATTGCCTTGTGATGCACACACATTCTTCTGTGACTGTAAGGAAACAGATAAACATACACAGACAGAGTATTAAAACGAGCTTGCTGCAAGATTGCCTGGCGACCTCACATGATCTGCCCTGACAACACTTCCTGCCTTGAAATAAGAACTGTCCAGGTCTGGGCAGCCCTGGTTGTGTTCCTCCACCCATACTCCCATGCAGAGGCTCCATGGCGAGCAGGGCGGCCATTTGGTCTGTTGTGTCTAGGAAAACTTCAAGCTGTGTTACAAGTAGGCAAAGCAGTGAAGTGCCAGTGCTACACGGGGCAAGAAGCTTCTTGGCCATTGAGAGTGGCTCTGTGGCTGTCCTGGGGCCAATGAGGAGGTACACGGGATGAGACACCCTGCCCAGTCAGCACTTCAGCCAAGGGCAAGACCACCTCACAGGTATTGTTCCTGCAAGTTACAACTCAGAAGATACACTGTCAGAAGCTTACCTGCTGCATTACTCAACCCTTTTAAAAGCATATTCTTGTTACAGGCTTAAATGAATCAGTCTTGGAAACTTATGCTAAAGAAATGTGCTCCCAGCACTTGGGAACCAAGCTGTAACATCCTCATGCACAGTGGTTTGTTGTGCACTTCTCTGAACCGTGATCAGACTGGATCAGATCTGAACGTCCATCTGACTCAGAATCTCATCTGCTGATAGTAAGTATTTGTCAATACACAGGAGAAAGAACAACAGGGCCCAGTTTTCCATTGAACTCGATTATCAAACACCAAGCAAGTCAAAAAGTCCAAACCCCGACTTGGCGATGCATCTGTGCTGCATGGCCAAGGCATGCCCATTTTCTTAACTGTATTACCCCACACCCAATTCAGTTTTTTTTTTTTCCAATCTAACCAGCATTTCTATTTGGTCAAACCTGTCAGCCTTTAGCAAGAGGGAAACAGAATCAGAGAATCACAGAACTGTCTTAGTTGGAAGTGACCCTTTTAGATCATCAAGTCCAAGCATCACCCTAACCTAACATCCAGTACTAAACCTTGACCTGCCACACCACATCTAACCATCTTTTAAATACCTCCAGAGATGCAGACTCCACCACCTCCCTGGACAGTGCATTCCAATGCCTAACAACCCTATCTGTGAAGTTTTTCCTAACATTCAATTCAAACCTCTCCTAGCGTAACTTGATGTCATTTCCTCTTGCTCTATCACCCGTTACTAAGGAAAAAAAGGTCAGCCCCTGCCTCTCTACAACCTCCTTTCAGATAGCTGTAGAGAGCAATTAGGTCTCCTCTCAACGTCCTCTTCTCCAGACTAAGCAACCCCAGTTCCGTCAGCCGTTCCATATCCCTGGACCCTAAGAGCATATCTGAAGATCTCCAGCCCTGCTGGCTGAGGTTCCCTGCTGGGACTCAGATTAATCACCCCATTTTCCACACCATTCCAGCACAGCCCTGGGTTCACCACACATCACCTTCACTAGCAGGGCTGAGCAGATTTAGGTCTCTCCAATATAACTGCTTGTATATGGCTGATGTAGCTTTCTTCAAAAAAGGTCTAATAATTATTATTCTGGTGCCTCAACCAGGCATCCACATTCTTCAGATGGGATCTCTGAGCATTTTCTCCATTTGATCTCTACTTCCTATAACGCTTATGTTGAGAGTCTCAAGTTTAGGAATCTTTTATTATAGTCCCTTATTCTCACCCTGAGGAGCACAGGCTCAGAACGGAATTCAGACATTTTTATCACCAAAACTACACCATAAACAGAGGCTTCACTGTAAATAGGATTTGCCATACATTGTTCAGATATTCTGATGCTTCTGGGAGCAGAGGAAGCCCCTGCTTGTGACTGTGATTTTGTTTTGCTATGGGAAAAACACTTAAACTTTCCATACTCCCTCTATTCTACTAATTTTGCAATGAACACTCCCTTACCTCTTAGAAACCATTTACAAAGATCCCTCTTTGTGCCTCCTTTCCCTTCCCCAATACATCTGGAAAAATCCTGAGAGCTGTAACCATCCTCGGACTCCACCACCCCAGGTCCCCGGGTCCCAGGAGTCAGAGAAGGCAGAGCAGAAGGTGTCCTCTGCCACAGCTGAGTAGAGGTGCAGGAAATCAGGAATTTCCCTTTAGGGATCAGCTGCAGAGAATTACCTGGTTGCTTAGAAACATGAGATAAACTGCAGCTCAGTTTTCCTCTTCTACTGCACATGCACCTTAAGGAGAGCAGTAAATCGGCACTTGAAGACACTCATGACAGGACATCTGTGGAGGGAGAAGTGGGGTCACCGTGCTAGCTCAGGCAGGGGCGGAAGACGAGTTCTCTGCTCCTTCCAGGGCTGCATGAGCTCCCTTTGGTTTGCAATGAAAAGTTTCTCCTTGCCGAGTTTCAGCTGCCGGAACAAAAGTCAATCACGCAGCGCCGCAACCGAATCGCTGCCCGTGCCAGGACTTCGGCTCTGGTGACTATCGGCTGAGGGAAGGCAGTCAGGGCAAAGGAATAAGCATCCAACAAGTAAAAAGCTGCTGATATTTAAAGCTGCTGATATTTTAAGCAAAAATTATATTAATTTCTGCGCCTCGGTAATGTTTTTTGTGTAGGCTGTCAAAGCATTAGTGATCAGCAGCATCAAACACACTAGTTCACTGGTTTCATCTCCTGTATCTCAAGGAGCTGGAGAGAAAGACTGATGAGAGACACAACTACTGCTCTGCTAACCGACCCTCATACAACATGCAAGTAGGAAAAAAACAACATAGATAAATAGATGTGGACTTAATCTTGCACAGTTTACGGTCAAACCAGTTTAACATGAAAAAGCACCATCACTAATGCAAACACAAGAGCACAGCCCCACAATGTGTGCTCAAGAGCTTTAATGAAGTCCTGGCAAGAGGAATGTTCTCCAAGCCTGAAGTAACAGGTCAAAGGACGGATGAACTGAGGTCTGTATACAAAGTAACAGAATTCAGGAAAAGATACTGGAAACTGTCCCTACTTTAGATGATTTCACATTCATTCACAGACATCAGCTGTCAGAGTGTGGAAGGGATATGCTGTGTAATACATACTTAATAACCTTGTGGATAAGAGCCAGTGGTGTGGTTATCATTACGCTGGTTATTACAGGTTGAGGTTAATTATTAGCAGAGCTTAAAATGAAAGAGAGTTTGATCCAGATCACATAGGTACACACATACACAAAGCTACTACCCTGAAGCACTTCCACTGTCTTTCCAGACAAGTTCAACATAGTTCCGGCATGTATAAGGTACCAGATCATGCTAAAGCACAAGTGACAGTGAGACCATGGCCAGGCAGCTCTTGAAGTGTGGAGCAACTAAACAATGGACCTTGTGGGGGGTTTCCACTGGGATTTTTGCAAAACCCCATCAATGGTTGTTTGGAAACAGTTAACAACACCAGAAAAAGGTTTTATTTTGAGTATTAATTAATTTCTGCACTCAGAAATTTTGGTTTTGCCTTGGGAAAGGGGTTTTTTTTTGTTTGTTTTGCCTTGGTTTTACAGAGGAAGGACTAGACCTGCCTTCTGCTCCATGCTCACATGCTTTGCTCTGAAAAGCAATGAGCTCTGCAGGTTTGCAACCAACAGAGCTCCAGCTTGGTTATGATCTTCATTCAGGGCAGTGCAGATGTTCAGACCTGGAGGTTTCCAAGGCAGACACAACGAGCAAGTACCACATGCAATTAATAGATGGACCACACTCTTCTATAAACATCACGGGGTAAAAAAGGAAAGGAGCTTGTGCTGGCAAAATAAAATAAAAATGACTAATCAAGCTGCCTAAACAGGACAGTGTTTATGTAGGACAAGGGGGGGCTCAGCTGAGAACACTTCGCTCTTTTATTTGCTGTTGTACCATGTGCGGTGCATAAACACGGGCTGACGTGACTGAGAGCTCCCTGTGAGCGAGTGGGGCAACCTTCCTCTGACAGAGAAGGGTTAGCCTTCATCAACTGTCAAAAGGAAATCGGGGTAACCTCTGCCTCCCCCCTGCCACTCCTGCCATCCCAGTAACGGCAGGGCTCACGCTGCAGTTTGCAATGTTCACTTTGCCAGCCCCAAATCTTTTTCTGTGTCTGCAGAGCTACAGAGAAGACAGAAATTGAGCCTAATTCTCTCATAACAAAGCAGAGTCCTTTCCACCTCCCAGCATTTAGCTTTTCACGTTCTCATGTACTGCAAACAACCACCGAAGACGGGGAAAAATCCAGTCTCCAGAGGAAGTCTGCATGATTAGCTGAAGGGATCCAGCTTCAGACTGCTGGGACATGAGAGAAATGCCAGCCATTAAGCCAACACTGCAGAGCATCCTGGGGGTCTTAGGAGACAAGTTCAGGAATTGCATCCAGCCACTACAAAGAGCCACAACTCAAGGTGTTTGGCATTAAGAGTCACAGCTCTAAGAAATGCAGTTTTAATGAGAGCTAAGTCAACACAAGGGAACTTGCAGGCTTGCAATACCATCAGTTACAGTGGCTACAGAACAAGTAGACTGTATTTTCATCAAGGAAAACTTTGCCAAAATAGTTTCCCAGCAAGCAGTACAAGCAACCTCCCTGCTCTTTACACTGACGCTCTCACAAACGTGTCTCTTTCGTTAGTACATTGAAAAAATCCCGCTTTAGGAAATTAAAACACCTTCACACTTTGCTCTGACAGCAAGAAGGGAAAAGGTAAATTCAACGCTGTGCCTGCTCCTTGGGTCCTGGAACAATGTCGACAGCCTGAGGAGGGCTTGGGAAACACTCAGACATCTCCCAGGCTTCGCTCACGGCCCCTGCCTGGAGCAGTCCTCAAGTGCTTTCCATGCATTAATATACTAAGGTAGGATGAACTTCAAATAGGCCTCACCCTACACAGTCAAATAAGCTAGGAAAAATGTATGTATGGTTTGTAATATTTACATTTCAGGCAGCAAAATTTCTTGGTTTGATACATTATACATGCTGGAATTACTAACAAGACTGCAAACTGAATAGGCCCGTTTTGTGTGTTGCTTTTCACCTCAAAACACTGCCGGGTGACTCTCTTCAGGGACCAGGCAGATCCTGGAAAACTCAGGTTACGGCAGCGTAGCTGAACAGTGCTCTCCTGCCTGCCTTTTTAGTTCATCCATTTGCTACCTACTGAGGCCAAATTTCACACCTTGCAACTGTAGTTAGGCTAGGCCCTGGCTGTGGTTTTGGTTACTTGTCTTTCTCAGTCACTGCTGTAACTCTATTTGCAGTCGTGCTACTGAAGCAATGATATACTTTCAAGAGATTACTCTGTGTAAGCTAAAGAATTCTTTTTTTTTCTTTTTTTCTCAATGGTCACACCTTACAGAACAAAAATGACAAAAGCAAGGCAATAAATAATCTGGATTTATACACATTAACCTTGAATTTGTTTGTTTCATAGTTTGCAATGTGGAGACTGGCACTAGGCTAACTTCATTGATTTCTATTATTCAGAGAAGCATGCCACAAAAAAAAATGTCTACGGTGAGGTTGTAGTTTTTATTAGGCCAACAAACAGGAGCTGGAAAAACAACAAAGAAACTTATCAGCCAACCTAATAAAAGACATTATCTCTCCCTACAAACCTTGCCTTGCTTGTATCATGGCAGCAACTTCACTACCCAACTATTCCTCATCCTAATATTAATTTTACATTCGTATAAATCAGAGATTGAGTTTTGTAACTAAACAAGATTTTCAGTGCAGAAGAGCAAAGAAAGCAAAGGAACACTGGTACTGGAAATAAAGCTTGCATAATTTTGCCAGTGTGGACGCTGGATCTGTTCCACCACCCCCACACACAGCAATCACGGCATCCACGGAGAATAGGGCTTTGGGACCAAATTACCTCCCAGCTGATACTGCTTGGAATCACCATCACTGCTGTGGGTGGGTCTGTATCCCAAATAACTGATGAGAGAGATGAGCTGGCTCCTTTGCAAGCATTCAGGATTCCTTGGGGAATCCTGAGAGGTGGCAGCAGCAAGCTCCTGAAGGGGCTGAAAGCTGGTTTTCATTCCACATCTGCTGTTACGGCACTGAATTAAGAAAGCATTTTCTGTGGGGTTGGAGGAATAGTTATATCCCACGGATCAGCAGATGAATAGGTAATGCATAGCCATGAGGCAGTATAGGGATACTGAGGAGAATTTTGGGGTGGTCCCAAAAATCATCCCAAAGATCAGAGAGATCTAATAAACTGCTTCCAGGAAACAAGCATATTAAGGTATATAACTTCATCTTTTCAGCTGCAGGGTAAATATATCCCCACCCCCCAACATCTGGCCCTTTAAAGCATTCTTGTTAGTAAGGAGAGCTCAGGCATCCCCAGTGAGTTTCTTGGTGAAGGAAATACAGGGCAATACTCACGAATTTCTTTCCTCACATATCTTTGTTTAAAGTAGCCACACAACTCCTCCTCTCTGCCTCAAGGTGATGGCAAAAGCAAAACCCAGAATTACACACAAATTACCCTCAGCCCCACTGCTCCAGCAGGACAGGGATCAGAGTTCAGCCTTTCCAGCTAAACCGCTCCTCTGCCTGCCTCTCCCAACACAGCCTCCAGCGGCTGTGGCTGAGCCAAGATCCACAGTTATCGATCCTGGTACAAAGCACACACTTGGATCACCAGTCCAAACCCCGAGGTCAGGGTCTTCTCCTTTGCCCCCATCACCACTTGCCCTGCACCCACCTTCGCTGAAGTGGCTTTGGTTGACTATGAACGGGCAGCAAAGGATCTGAACCACCAGCAGCTGGGAGTTTGTCTCAAGGAAAACCCTAGCAGAAGTATTCCACCTCTGAAAAAAGCATGCTTAGTTCAGTTTAACCATAAACAGCTACAGTCCAGCCACTGTCATTCTGCAGTGGAACCATCACACTAGCATCCACGGCAGTTTAGACAGCTGACTTTCAAGAAAGTTTATTTCCATTAACTTTAGAGTGTACCCATGTAGACACACTCTTACATCATTCCTTAGCTACATCACATCAAAGTGGCAGTGCCCAGGTTCATTGCTCCACAGTACTGTAAATAAATGCTAAATCTGTGTCTTAATAGCATCAGGCAGGCAGCAGCTGTTGCTGCTGAACGCCCAGCAGATTGCTGTTGCTCTCAGGACTCTCATGGTACTGAATAGCCTTAAGATATTATTGTTTGGCAACAAAAAACCTTCTTTCATAAACACCACCTGAAAAATAGAAAAAAAAAGTTACATGTTGCGAAGAGATGGCAAAATGCTTTCCTGTTCCCCTGCTCTGAGCATCAGGCTGTCGAATTTTTATGTGAGAGGAAAATACAACATTACGCTTATCTTCTGAGAGACCATGTTAGAGAAATGGGAAGCAGGATACAGCATAAAATGCATAATTCATGGCTTGTAAGAGCCCTGAGGCAAGACCTTTTGGACTTGCTAATTGCTTTGCTGAGAAGTAGGCCAGAAGCCAAAATAATGCCTCCTACACCTAGGCAAAAACACACATAAAGCAGTTGTAACTTCCACCGAGGAGGGGCTTCCGCATCAGCCCGGTTGCACAGATGTACTGCTGGCCCATCTGACGACGTGCCAAGGAAAAATACATGGGATATCAGGCTGATCCGAGTATCTGGATCTAATTCTGGTGTGTATTTCTGTGTATTCAGGTGTTTGGACTACAGGCAGACACAAACTGCCCGCAGCCATACTGTAGCCCTTGGAGGACCCTCACCATGCGCGCAGAGCCTCAGCACAGCTCTGCACACGTGAGACGGGTGTGACGAGCAGCTCCTCTGCTGCGGCAGCCTGTTTTAGCCCCACTGAGCTCAATGACAAAAAATTCAGTGGGTGCAAGATCAGATCCCCATTGTAGGCACAGTTATTAATATAACAAGTAAGGAGGATGAAGGAACACATAACAGCTTAGAGTTACAGAGGTTTGCACATGTGCATAATTTTGATCTAAGTCATGAACAAAGCATCAAAATATCTTTTAGCTTCCTATGCCATAACCACCTCCTCCTCCACGTCCCCAGTGAACACCCTTGGATTGTCTCATCCCAGCAGGCAAAATCATAAGCTTTCATCTACCTACACGTTCAAGTTTCTGCTATTTGCATTCTCTCATTGCAGAAAACGCTATTCTAGCCAATCCTCTGACAAAATCCTGCCAACTGCCACCAGCCACTGCAGCTTCTACTTTGCTAGACCCCCACCAGAGGTCAGCCTCAAGAAGCTACGAAAGCCTTTGCTATGGCTGTTTCCAATTTGCTACAGAATTCAGTTAGTCATTCATCCACGGTGTCTTAAGAGGGATGGACTGGCTGCAAAATTGTGGGGATCAGTTGCCTTCCTGCTCTGCCAGCTTCTCCCTGCCCAGCCCCTTTGGACCAGTCTTTCTCTTGCTGTCCTGTTGTAACCATCTTCCCCTGCAGCATCCTTAGAGAAGTCTAACCCCTCAACTAATACCCTGCATCCCTTTCACAATGCATCAGAAAGAATCTCTTTCAAAGCTCTCTCCCTCCCCTTTTGTATTATTTACTGCCTCAACATTACCATAAAAACTCATCAATAACATGCAGGTCTAATATTCCATAAACCTCCATGAGGCTGCAGAAGTAAAACTACTGAAAGTGTAAGAAAACAATCTGTCCCTTAATTGGACTGTGCTGTCAAGCTACACTGATGAATTTAGTGAAGCAGATTAAATTTTTACTGCTAATGCATTTACTTAAAGATGGTCTGTCTGGTTTTTGAGGTCAAGAATATGAAAAAGATGAAGGACTCGAGAAAAACTAAGATGGGTAAAGATACCTGGGTTTCATGGGTTTCATCTAGAAATCATCAGTACTGGCTTGTCAAAGTCAGCAATATTAATGAAGCTACCAATTATAGGACAGTGGAATAAAGTTTCAGAGCATGTAAAACATCTTTTTTCGTGGTATTTCAAATCACATGGCAGTGAAAAGACAGACTGCTCTGCAATACCTTCTATATGGGAATCTTAACTATTAATCTGTAAATACAAAAGGCCTCACAATGATGGCAGAAAAATTTAAAGAGCAGTTCAAACGTCAATGGAGAAATGCCGTGAAGCTGAGGATCCCCAGACTTAGATGAGACTTAAAATGCCAATTCCTAATATGAATATTCCTAAAAAAAACTCTAAGCTACTGTACAGTGTAGCTGCAACACGATTCAAACCAAACTGCAACACATTCAATGGGCAACTCTCACCTATACTGTTTTAAACCCACCCATACCATTTTAACTCTAGCCAAGCTACTGTCCTTTACACATACTCCAATTTGGGGTTGGCATCTACAAGGTCCATTCAAGGAATTCACAGATTCACCACAACTAGGGGTTTACAGACCAAATAAACAAATTTGAGCCACAGCATGGGGAAACAGAAGTGAGAAAAACACCACTTAATCTTGTGAGTTCCAGCTTTAATAAATTTTGCTAGCTCCCACATTGGGTATAGGGTAAATAACCATTAGCAGTAAGTACTTCTCGGTGTAGTTTTGTTCTATTCTGTGACCTACTCCTTTGGTCCAAGAGAGAGAAGTCATTAAAAGCGGAGTGTGTCCATTGCAATCGCAACACAAAGGGCAGCCTTTCACTTCGTACAAAGAATACTAGCACAGATGGTGAATCAACATTTTGCAGGAAAATCCATGTGCTTCCACATTAATGAGACATGGGTTAGAAGAACACAGTATTATACACTGTCGTCATTATGTCAGAAGTGATTTGTTGTCCAAGCTTAGGTATCCAGATGGTACCAAAACCACTCCAAACTTCCTATAAGTATAAAGCTTTCACGGTAATTAAAAAATGGTTTCAGAAAATATACTGGTTTCTCTGAGTATCCCTACCTCACTTTTAACCGCTGAACATGCCACTCTGTGTTTTCCTTGCAGTGCTTTAACAAGGAGGAGGATGTATATGCACCAGAAAACCTCAGAAGGCAGAGCTGCAGAGCAACAGCACAGCAGAAGGGAGCTCTGCAGAACCAGCACCCTCCCAAAGTGCAGGGGAGGAGGAGACAGAAAGCCAAGAGCTACGTGGGGCTTCCTTGATGGACAGAGCAGAAAGGTCTTCAGAAAAGACCTGGCCATGGCCACAGACCTGCAGGTAGGATGGGGCCAACGCAAAACTAGGGAACTACGTGAGCCATGTTCATGGGAATAAAAATAGCTCAAACCTGAAGCAGCGGCTGCTTTTGATTCAGATCAGGTTCAGCCCCCTCCTCTCATGACGGAGTTTATTCATATCGATGCCAAAGCAGTTGGACTTCATAACTAAGTCACATTATTAACACACTTTCATTTCTGATAAAAGAAAAAAAAAATCTTCATAAAAAGCTTGCAGTGAAATAATTGCTTTCTTTTCACTTCACTGTAGCAGACTCCCACAGGTTTGACTGTATTTCTTCTTTTCAAAGTAAATGGTACAGACTCTCTCAAAAGGTTCACCTTTTAAAAAGCAGCCTTGAAAATACCAGGTTAAATTTTATATGCTTTCCCCTATGTTTCAAAGCCAGGAGAGTGTTCTTCTGGAAGAAGATGACACCTTTTCTACTCAAGTACACTGAAAATCTGCTGCAGAAGAAAAAATAAAGGGGGGGGGGGGGGGGGGGGGAGGGAGGAGAAAGAAGAAGGGAGAAAAAAAGGGAATAAACTGCTGGGAGAGAATGTGGGTGGCAGGATTCAGTCTTTAATCTGACAGGCTTATGTCAGTACTTCTCCACAAACATACCTATATGGTATCTAATTGTTTTCCTCTTTGCACTGCTATAGGTTGGGACTGTTTTCTAATGATACCCCTTACTTATAGGATAGCTTTCTGCCAGTCTCTTTGCATGGTATCCAAAAAGCTAGCAGGTTAACAAAGCATGAAAAGATGATACCATTCTTCATCAATGCATTTGCCTTTCTAAGCGACTCAAACACATTCATCTTGAAATTAAAAATTGTATTGTTAACCATGCAACAGACAACGTGGTCCAAGGAGAGATTTACAGACTGGTAACTAGGGAGCAGTCAGAGGAGGCGGCTGCTCAGCCAATGGATATTAATAGTAAAATCCCAGTCAACAGGATATTATTGTTCTTTGGGGTTCCCAAAGAAGCCTTAAGTATTGGATCAGCTCCTACGCACATGCTGATCACAAGTCAGCACCCATGTGCAGCGGGGACACCCTGCCCAGGGAAGACTCGAGGCTATTTCAGGAGTTACCAGGTCTCAATACTTCCCATGCTCCAGTGGGTGGAAAGATTAAGAAAGTGGAGGGGGGTGGAAAGGGCTCAGCAAAACACTTGTTATCTATTCATTCCTTTACATATTTGTAATGCAGCTCTAAGAATCATGAGACTAAATAGCAGTGCTTTCCTCTGCTCATGCCATGAAGCCAAGCCTAGATGGAGATCACCAGGCAAACACCAAAGAGCCTGAGAAACTGGGAAAAGAAGACAGGGAAAGGAATCTTCCAGGAGCGGGTCAGGATGGCTGATTTATCAAGCTGTACCTCCACAAGACATCGGCTGCAGATGCCTTCAAGTCAACGCAGCGTACACCAAGGTATCACAGACCTTCCGTTATAAACCCCATGTCAAGGCAAGACAATAAATTGTCTCATCCCTCCGTGACCTTTGCAGAAAGGAAAAACAGAATCCGGCTCCTACTTCTGATTTTGTGTCTGTTAACTCTCTGACTTCCTGCTCTTGCAGAACATAGCCTTATAATCACGCAGGGCAGGCAGACATCTTTAGGTAGGTGCATCTCTACATTCCTGCAGGTTTAATGTGTCTCATCCGTGCCGTTAGCAAGCTCTCCTTTAGTCTTCTATACTACCCCGCGGAGCTCTTTCCGTCCCACGTACAAGGCAGACAGGGTTTCAGGACAGTGGATGTAGCACAGCTCTCTCTTAAAATAACATCTGGGTGATTCTGAGAACTGAGGAGTATGATTTGTCAGCAAGTTCAGCCTGGGATTAAATTTAATCTGATGCATTTATGCATGAAAACAGAAAGCTTTTATTATCATATATGCCTCAAAGAAAACAAATCCTAGTGTCTGGAGATGTTCACTATGAATTGCCCTCTTCCAGCTTCCAGTAGCAAGTTTTCTTCCTTCCCCTGCTCCACTTTATCTCTTTTCTAGCAACAAACACATACTCTAGATAAAGCAAGCAAAACTTCTGGAACAAACTTAGTGAACTGAAAGCATAGTAAGAACAGGCAGAGGGAACACAGCTGACTTGGATCTTGACTGAGATAATTCCAAAGCACTCAGAGGAAAAAAAAAAGGTTTTACCTGAAGACAATAATAGTAAAACATAAAGATGATAAACTTCAGAATGATGACTTAAAAAAATACATCTTCACAAACAGGAAGATGCAAAAGAAACCAGGTTGACTCCAGTTCCACAAACATTTTGTTCTTTCTGCATTAAAAAAAAACAAAACTAAGCCAAGCCAGAATGAAATCTGATTGCTCCCAGTTAGCCTTCACACCAACTGGTGTGTGCTGGACAGAATATCAACAAGCACAAGGAAACCCTGAAGGAAAACCACCTGCCACCTCACACAGGAACAAAAGATGGGTTGGTAACTTTGTGGGAACTTGCAAGTTGTAAGAACTTAGAATAGACCAGGCAGCATGTATGTATTACATGTCATGTGAATTGTCAGGTGATAAAGGAGAGAGAAAAGAAGGTACAAAGATAGAAATTTGGACAGTTAGTTATAATGGTCACCTTGGAAAGAGAAAGCCATGGTTTTCCACGTTCACATACAGAAAAGTGTCATTACACTGTCTACATAACTTTGGAATAAGTCATCTGGCTTTCATGTGCTTTTCATCCTCAATCCAAATGTAGGAATGTCATCTATAGGAATTCATCAAAACCATGACACACTCAAATACTAAAGAAACAGAAATAATTCCCTGCTAGAATGCAGAAATGGCACCGTTCACTTTTAGTCAAGACAAAGGCAAAGTGGTGGGAAAGCAAGTCTATGGACATCAGTCCTATCTGCGTACCAGAACGCAAGCTTGGACCCTGTCTGTAAAACCACAGTTAATAAATGGTGCTTCCACATCCAGAGCCACCCCATCCCTCTGTAAGGACACAGAGCACCAGAACATACACGTGTATCAGGACCAGCAAGCCAAAACAAAGTGCCCCCCCCCCCCATCTTTCTGTCATGTGGACATCAGGTTAGCCCATTAAGCTGTGTTTTCCACGCGGGTCCTGAGAGGCAGCCTGTGTTTAGGCTCCAAACCTAATCATTAGGGTGATGAATTAAATGAGCAGAAACTTTGGCTCATAGAGCCTGAACTGCAGCAGCTCTGCAGTCACTCTTCATAAGTTTTGGTTCATTAGTGGAAATGAGAATATAAGAGGTCAAGTGAACATTCAGTTCATAATTAAGTGCCTGAATGACAAAGCTGTCTACTGGCCTGAGTGACGCAACATAGAGGTCTCATCTGAGCTTGCTGTCGGTTCCCAGGCCACTTCTGCAACCAGCTTTCGTCATCAATCTCAGCACAGAAATGAAGGATTCGGCATGCATGGAAAATATGCTTTCTAGAGCCAGCTGTGAAAAAAATAATGAAAAAATGCATAGACCACCACCCCCTTCCCCTCAAAACTAAAGGAAGTCCAGGATTTGAAAGACCCCCGAGCTGAAACAAAAACTTAATATAGCTGGCTGTGTTAATTCACTGCAAACCAATCTGCAGAGACAGATGGGTATCAGCTTTCCAGACCCCTGCAGCTCCACCTGGCTCTCTCACCACATCTGAGGATGGACCCTCTCAGTGATGCCCAGCACTGGATGGGAAGCACATGCTGCCTTTCTGCAGACACCAGCTACCATCAGTAGGGTCACAGCCACAGTAGTCACACCGGTGAGACCTTCAAGTTCTTAAATTAAAATAAGCTCATGATGAGTGATCCCATCAACTACAGCATTACAGATGAAGGATTTTATAGCGTCCCTATTGGCAACCAAAACATGGTGCTTCCTCTTGATAAACAGTTTTTAAAGACAATTATATCTCCTTTCTTCTTTGATCCTTCTGATAAGCACAGAATGTTTTAAAGTTCTGGAGGGCCAACACTGAATACATCAAAAAGACCATCTACTTTCAAAGGAAGAAATGCAGCTTAGCCAGCAAAATTTCATACTCTCTATTCTTTCAGCCAAGGTCAATAATCATATTAACTTCTTGAAGAAGGCTGAGCACAAGTTCTTTTTAACTAACATTAAATCCCTTAAAAACATTTTTTTTTCTTTATAACAGGCAGAAATGGAAAAACTCACACCAGGAGCACCTATAACTTCCTGTCAGTCCTTGCCCTGAACCCAGGACAATGTCTATTTATTTATTTGCTTGTTTAAACTTATTTTTGTCTTAAAACTCAAAAACAAAGAAAAGGCAAAAGAAAGATAAACCTTCCCTCCTCATCCCGAGAGTTAACAGGAATTAAGTGCTGTTCAGTGGCATTGACCAGTGGGACCAGAAGTCCCCTACCAGGGAAAAGGCACAGGGACCAAACAATTCCCAGTGCTCTGTATAGCAACTGCTGGAGTCACTCAGGATTTGTAACAGAAATAAGTCTACCTTGTCAAAAAAGAAGAATGACTGAATGGTTGAGGTTGCAAGGGACCACTAGAGATCTAGTCCACCCCCTGCTAAAGCAGGATCCCCTAGAGCACATTGCACAGGATGGTATCTGGGAGTGAGGAGTGCATATCTCCAGGGAAGGAGACTCCACCACCTCTCTGAGCAGCCTGTCCCAGTGCCTGTAAACCTTAGAGTGAAGTTGCTTTTCCTCATGTTCAGATAGAAATTCACGAGGTCCATTTCATGCCCACTGCCCCTTATCATGTCACTGGGCACCACTGAGAAGAGTCTGGGTGCATCTTCTTGAAAATCCACCCTTTAGATGTAGTGAGTGTTGACGATGCCCTGTCCCAGTCTTTTCTCCAGGCTGAACAGACTGAGCTCTCTCATCCTTTCCTCAAACAAGAGATGCTCCAGTCTCTTGATCACCCCTGTAGCACTCTACCAATGGGAATTTTGTCTCTGAAAGCTCATCTTATCGGGTCAGGGTACTTATGATCCACTGATTTTAAGTGCCACATGAAGGTGCTGGCCACAGCCCCTCTGCACTATCATTAGGTTTCCGAGGATCGTGCAGATGGGACCGGGTACTCTCCTCTTCCGAGGCTCTTCCCCATTTGCCCACTTCTATTTGCCTTGTTACTCCCCCTGGGCAAACAGCCCAGACAGATTTACCTATCTCTCTCCTTATAGATATCCCAGACAATAAGCCTGAAGCAGGCATTTTATACTATGCTATTTATAAATACTATATCTTTATTAAGTTATTACTGCAGTTCATGTTTATCATGAAAATCAGTAGGAGCCACAACGCTTTAATCACATGTCCAGACACAGTCATATGAAGGATCAGATTTAACAAAGTTATCTTCATTGGCATTGCTCTCATTTGTCACGGTGCCAGGTCTCTCCTGCCCTTCCCATTTCTCAGAGCCAAGAGAAGCATAATCAGCCCTCGGTTGTGAACTACACTGACTCCATACACAAAGTATCTATTGATATATACATTTGGGGGTTCTTTACAAAGACTAAACCAAAACAGCAAAGTACTTCTATCTGACCATTCGCGCACGATGGAAAGGCAGTCGGCGCATGTAAACAGTCCTGGTGCTTTGGCAGCAGCTCAGGGCTTCATCTGGACAGTCCTGTGAAATGGACAGTTCAGGCTGTGACATGGCTCACAACAGACAAATAACACATGGCTGCCTATCACTGAGGGGTTTATTGTATTGTTATTTGGGTTTCCTGAAGAACAGCAGGAAAATCAGGCTGGAAGAACAAAAATGCAGCTTACCGTAAGTACTTAAGAGTTACAAGGCAACAGCAAGATTAGTGCACATCAGAGACCTTTCACAGGTTTCAGAAGTGTGAACAAGTGAAGTATCCTGAGGAACAGGTCCAAAATAGCAAGACTTGCCATGTTACCATTGACAGTAATGCTGAACTCGGGGGGGNTTCCTGGTGCAACATACAAAACTCTTTTGAGGGGGATCTTTGTTAACCTGGAGACCACACCTGCTGAGCCACAGTGAACAACAGCCACCCGGGACAGATTTAGTCCCTCTGAGGGACAATCCCAGGTGCAAGACCTAAACATGAGTTTACTTCCATTAAGTCTTGCTAAAACACAGAGCACCCACCCTGGGGGACCTGGTGTAAGAACAGGAGCGATGGCGGTTAATTGGACACTTGAGATTCATTCAACCACCAGTGAAATACGAGAGCCTCCAACACAAACAGGAAACAGAAAACGGATACATCCAGTTACCCCAAAAGCCACAAGCCCACCAGTATAGACAAGCAGAGTATGATTCACCACTTTCAGACACGATTTGGTCTTCTACTTAAAAGCCCTGTGCACATGACAGAATCAGTGCCACAATCTGATCTAGCTGGGCCATTTCGTGGGTAGAGCATCTCTGATGTTAGCAGGGCTCTGGATGGACTCAGACAACGAAGCATCCCCAGGGGCAAGAGAGGCAGCACCGCCATCTGTACAATCTGACTTGCAGGGCTGGGATCTGAGGGGTGTGTCAATCTAAACACCCCACTGGACAGACATGTGTCGTGGTAATGGACACTGAAGAGGAGAAGAGGCTTCTCTGTCCTGCTTGGGACACTGCAAAATGCATTCATCCCCACTCTTACTTAGGACAGGATGAAGATCCAAAGACATACATGCATTAAAGGCAACAAGCTCTGGAATATACATGTTTCTACTTGAAATTAATCACGCAGCACATATTTTGGGAGCATTTATTTTGTAAATAACTAGAATTATAATACTAAAACATAAAAAAATCTCCATAATGAAGCAAATCAACATTGGTTTAGAAAGATCTCATTTCTGCTACAAACAGTAAAAGATGCTAATATAAAAACCAGAGTAGCTCATTGTTCACAGATTCACTGGGTCTTGATGACACTGATATATAACAGAAGTAACTTTAGGACACTACAGCATAAAATATGGTTTGATATAGGTCTGAACTAGTGGAAAATAACACAATCCCTCAAAGTATTACTTTATTTCAACGAGCATGTCTTGAATCATGCCATTGAATTAAGTAATGGGCATAGATACAAGTGTTATCTTTCAAGTGTTTTTGATAACATCTTTTCAGATTCCAGTGGGATTTCTGGTTTTAGAAAGAAATCCTCTCTGCTTTGAGGTTACATGTCCACAGGCTGTTGCTCTTACAAGCCTCCTTAGAAGATGCCGACTTAAATGCGTTTGTGGCTATAAAGCTCAAACTGCAGCTAAGACACAACTCGGCTATCTACACAGAAATATGCAGCAATTATAATGAAGTAAAACCCATCCTGCAATCCTCCACCTACAGTCCCTGTATGTAAGTGATTGGGGAGAGATAAAAATAGAAGAGTAGGTAAAGAGACATGTAGAGAAAGACACTAAAAGATGCTGTGGTGCCTTTCACCAACCCAATGCTGACACGGATGTTAGTTCTTATCTGGCAATTTCTTCTCCTAAATGCATAATTCTGAGAATCCTTTTGCCTTCTACATGACAAGACAGATAACATTCGCCTCTTCTAATTTAGACATACGCCCTTAACAATCATTTTGCAATATCAGTAAGTTTAAACAGCACAGGACGTAAACAAATAATGTTTAAATGGGCACTGACAAGCCAAAATGCACAAGGTTGCTTCCTGCAGTCCAACAGAAAGCTGACTTTAAAATGGAGAAAGGAAACAGTCAGCCCTTTGAAATATTTTCAAAGTGAATGCCACAAACACTTGAGGATGCAAGTGACATAACCTTGAAATTGTCTTTAGGAGAGAGAAAACAGTTTGAATTTCTGTCCAAGGTGAGTGGACAACACAAAAATCAAGCAAAAGAAACTATGAGTAGTACATTATATTTAAAATGGACACACAGTGTTTTGAAGACTGTAATTTTTAAACAAATGCCATTTAACCTCAGGCAAGCAACATGGTCCTAAATGTCACCAGGTCTCCTAACACCAAGGCTGGTCAGTGCCTGAACAGCTCACCAATCAAAGAAATAGAAGGTGAGGTTGGTGACTGACAGCAAGTTGGCCTTGAGCCAGGTCCATGCCTGGATGCCAAACACCAACTGTGTCTTACAATAAAGTGTTAATACATGGGTGTAAGAGTTCATTTGACTGTGGAGCTACTGGGCATGATTAGAGTTTGGTGCAATCCTATCCATGCAATGGGATGGAGAGCCCAGACTTCTAATTTGTTAGAGAAATTAGGATCTGACCTTGTTAAAACTGCATGTTGAAACATGCCATCTGTACTATGCCTTACCTCTCAATGCTCCTTCCTTTATTTCACTACCAGGGTTTCCTATATCTGGAGCAGGTAAATCTTTCTTCCGTTGCTGACAAATACTGTCAGGTAAGAGACTACCCTTTTGGAGACCATCTCCATCAGAAGACTTATGTTTCCAGTGTTATCTTTAGTTTCTTATACCTGGAGCTGAATCTTTACTTCAGAGAATCACACTTGTAACTCTCAGGCATATTTAACTTCACTTTTATACAGAATAGGATCCTTTAGATCCCCTACAGGGCTTCATCTAAAGTCCTCTGGGCAATTTAATCTTTCCAAATGTCACCTTGATGTACAGTAAGGTCCACTGCAATGACCATGTCTACAAGCAGAATGCAACCCTGCTGAATACAGGGACAAGTTATGGAAGAGTTCAAGTAATTAACAGTTACAGCACCTTACTTTTGTCAAAATGAATGGATACATTAAGAAAAGTTCCTTTACACTTACAACATTTCCATGTGTTTGAAAGGCATGTCAAACTACAGCAAACAGGCTGAATGCTGCTCTATCTTATAATTAAGAAAAAAAAAATTACTCTCTGTAGTTCAGTGCAACAGCCATAAGAACTATGCCTCACATATAAATGGCTAAACAAAAATACAGAGAGAAAATTTTGTATGAGTTCCTGACCAGCTATGACCACCTGCCTTTGGATGTCCATCAGAGATACATAAGCCCCCAGAGCAAAAATACATAGGTGCTCTCACTGACAGAGTTAACTTAGTATTTAGGGATCCATACCACCTCTTTAGACACAGACTTTGGGACCTGTTATCTCAGAGGAAGCTGAGGTTCCTGTCAGCAACAACTATAGTCAACACTGTCTTAAGCTGTCTAAAGCTTGTAAAAGCCTGGATCTTAGGCATCCAAACGGGAAGACAGGCAAAATCGGAGAGAATGATAGGTGTTTATGACTCGGTGATTCACCTGCAGGTAAAAACTAGGGCAAGGATGGGGAGCCAGCAGGGCTGGTATTGCTCAGTTTATTTCTTTCAGCCTTTCAGCATTGCTTCTTTTCTGCACTATTTCTGACACTAGAGTAAATTCCTGTGTACCTCTCCAAATATGTTCGAAGACCATGCAACCCTCAGTAGAGCAAGTAGTCAAACCTACTGAAATCAAGGAATAAACACCTATGAATTTCTGTGGGTTCTGGATCAAACCCTGAGTGAGCAGAAAAATGACGAGCAGCAGGACTTTGGGCTCCCTGCCTAGTCATCTGGTAGAAGAATGGTAGACCTCTACCACCACAAGCCTTTATTCTATTACTTATTTACATGTATGTGTGTGTATAAAAACCATGACACTAACATTCAAACCATAATTATTTTTAAATGGTGGTAAGAGCACTCATTTGCCAGAGACGGACAAAACATCTGACTGCACAAGCATTCATCTCTACATATTTCATGTACATGTTTTCCAAACATTTCTTGGAAATGTTTGGAAAGATACATACTACTAAATATACATTCAGAGTAATGCAAAGCACAGGACCAAAATATCATCTAAAAAAGAATAATTCCTGCTGAGAGTGTTTCCTCTTCCTAGTGAGTGCAATTCACCACGTAAGGGGGTATATTTTTGATGATCCTAAATCAAGCTTCCAGTAGGGAAGATTTTAAAATATTCTTGTGTTGTAACAAAATGTTCCTGCTGGTGTTGTAATGAAAGAAAGAAAGAGGAAAGAAAAAACCTATCTCCTGGCAGGAAATTAATTATTGAACGTTCCTCTGCTTGATGATGTGCTCCTACATTCTGTGCAGGCTTTCCATTTTTCTCCTTCAATATGTGGAGAAATTCATGATGGAGAATATACAGACAGAAAAAAAGAGAATAAGAAAATCAGTTTACTGAACACATTTAGAAATCAAGCAGTCCTGGAGTAAGGAACTTGGTCTGTGCATCACCATACCTGGCATTTCTTCCCTTTTTATATTCCTCTCTCCTCCATCAGATTGTCACTTTTGCTCCTGTTCCTGAAATTACTTCTATCAAGAACAGAAGCAGTGTGCCTGGCTTTTAGCATCACTTACCTGCAACAGCTTTGAAGTATCACTTCATTCATTGAAAAAATAGAATTAGAATCTCAGATCTTGACAGAAATGGAAAATAAAATCCCATCATCATATACCCATGTCTAAATATCCAGCTGTAATTCTATTTTTAAAACCACCTTTTAAAAAAAAATAAATTTAAAACACACCCTCTATGTCCAGTCAGCTTAACAAATCTCACCCCTGGCTGTCAGTTTTAGTCTCCCTGTGAAAAAGCTGAAAGCTTCAGGCATGAAATAATTTCGCCCATCAGTTATGTGACAGAATATATGGCTCCTGAGGCTACTTCTCCACCCAGCACAAGCACCCTGAACAAATCCTGAATTCAGTGGGATCGACACTGTAAAAGCATTCCTGTCAGGAGACACTTCCCAGCAACTGGCACCCTGGATCCTGCCTGGCTGTGGAACTACCAGAGAGGGAAGATGCAACAGACTGAAACAGCATATGCCATCTTCAAATGGTATTTTACATCAGCACTGCTCTACAGCTTAGCTAAGACATAATGGAGAACTTTTCAAGAGAAATGAATTTTAGGAGGTGGAAAGGGTATGGAAAACTGCTACAGCAGATGCCTGCAGAAACTTTAACACTAGCTAGGCTGCTCAGGTGTTTCTCATGGTCATCACCACTTGGGGTCATCTGCTCGGGCATGGGCAGGATGGCTCTGACAGCATGACAATAATGCCTCTGTCTTCCAGACCAAAAAGACCTTATATTTGGTTGGCTTCATGCATCAATAGAAGGTGGTCAGTCTCCATCTTTGCACACAAACATGCCATACATGTTCCTGTGCTGTTTATATCCGCAAATACTTCTCTGCTGCCTCTTCTCCTATCCTTACAACACATCCCCTGAGCATCACAAACACCACCTGGGTCTAAATACATATCATGGGGTCCCCAGACATATGTGAGGAAGCACCCTCACATATGTAAAATTTCCCACTGAAAGGAAGCATTCTGGAATAAGGCAAACCATCAAGTCCATAGCACCCACCCTGAACCCAGGTGGTCTTGCAAGAGAGCCCTCCAGGAGCAGGAGGTGCAGGAGCAGGAGGTGCAGGAGCTGATGAGGACCCTCACCACCCCAGGTCCTTTGCATGACCTGGAGCAGCAGAGCCCTACAGAAGCTCCGCCAGTGCTGCTGGAAGCTCTGCTATTTTTTCCATCCTAAATTCATGACTTTCTGGAACATCAAAACTGTTATTGATGCAACTGATAGACAATGACAGTAGCTGTGACTCATATCACATTGTTTTGAGAGAATGAATTTCGAATTATAAAGCAGGCACAAGTTTAATTACTACGTATGAGCGCAGAGCATATGCTGCCATTTTACAAGAAACTCTCCTGAAGGGAAGCTTTGCCACCAAGCTCCTCGGCGACAAAAAAAATCACACTCTCCTGAGTATCAGACTCACCATCTGTAAAACGTTTTTCATCTCTAGAAGATAATGTGAGAACTATGTGTTAACAAATCATATACTGTAAGTGACAGATATTATCACTTGCTTTGGAGCAGCACCTTAGAACAAACCCCTTTTCTCCCCTGTAAGAGGCCACATGGGGCATAAAACTTCTTAAAAGCCTAGTAGCACAAGCAAGGTGACAGCTATTAGATCTCTCAAAATTCCTCTTTTGTGGTAAGGAGGTTGTTTTTTGTTTGGGTTTTTTTTTCATGCACATAGTGTCATTCAAAAGAATTTGCCTGTAGGATGACGTTCTCCTACTGGGGTATCGGAATTCTCAAGAAGGCTGCATGCATCTGTATAAACTCATTTTAAGTTCCAGATAGGGAAATAAATGAATTTAACTCCCTCTTACACAAATGACTGAGAGGCAAAGCCAAAAGCATGTTATATTTTTAAGAAAATATTTCTATTCCTTCTAAAAAAAGTCAATAAATTAAGGATTAAGCCTGGTTTAACCAGTATGGCTTTGAGCAATAAGAGATCAGAAGCAGGCCATCCCTGCTAACACACAGAACTGAAAGAAACAGAAGCAAGGCTCAGAAACGTAGAACTGCACTGTAGGGACAGACTGTCCATACCCAAGGGGAATTCAACCTGGAACCTACAGCCCTGCTGTACTCAAAATCTGAATTTCAGAGGCTATGATGATGCAGGTCAAAACATCGTGGACTGACCCCCATCAGCAGCTAACTGCATTAATATAACATCAGAGTTGCAAGAACAGCTAATCTGGATCTCTTTTCTGATAAATTATACATCCTCCACAATCAAGCCAAACCAAAACTAATTCCCAGCAACTGCACTGCCTCTGCCAGTAGACAGTGCTTTAACATCATTACGCATAAACAGGAAGAGATAATGACCTATAATTCGAGTCTATTATTTTTATGGCACACGAAGATACATGGCAGCGTAATGGGAGCTGCTGATTAAGACTGGTATGTCACATCAAACGAATTGTCCTCCCGTAACCCACTGCTGCTTTTTCTTCTTGCCGTCTTTGCCGATCACCAAGAGTTGGCTGGTGAGGGGCAAACCTAACTTTGGAGGAGCTACTACACGGATACCAAACTGCATTCGAGCCCGGATACCTGCGTCCTTCCCCGCGGCACAGCCCGTGGCGCAACGGGAGAGCACCTCGTAGATGCTTTAGCCAAAAGCTCCCATGTTTATTCAACAGAGGCTTATGAGAAGGTGCGTTAGATTGAGTACTCGGAGAGCCATCGCCTTCCCTTCCCACCGCGCACACACGGACCCAGAGCCGAACCCTTCCAGCGGCCGGGCACGTCCCGACCTCGGGGTCGGAGCGGCGGGGCGGGCTCTGCCCCCAGCTTGCGGGGCGCTTTGCAGGGCTCCGCGGGCAACAACAGGCAAAGCTCCCGTTACCGGCGGCGGCCGGGTGAGCCCCGGCACCGCTCGCTCTGCACCGCCCAGCCGCCGACAGTCCCCCCGAGGGGGTGCGAGGTGAACCGGGCTTGCAGCCCCGTCCCCGACGGCCCTCGGGAGGAAGCTGTGGGCAGCAGTGCCCCCCACCACCACCTCCCGCCCGGGGCGGGTCCGGGGCTGGGCCGCCCTCGCCGCACCCCGAGGGCCC
>VXBZ01002887.1:673087-686558 GCA_013399135.1 Heliornis fulica
GGTGGCGGAGCGCTAGCGCGCAGCGGGGCGGAGCGGGGCGGGGGTCAGGCCGTGCCTCCCCAACCTCCGTTCCTCGTCCGCGGTAGCTCCGTGGCTGCCGGTCCATCCCTCCCCTCACCAACGGCGGCGGAGCTCCCGCATCGCCTCCCCGGGGAGCGGCGTGGGCGGCAGCGCGTCCCCCGCACCGGCCGCCCCCTCGGGCGCAGGAGGGTCTGGNGGGAGTTCCTGCCCCCATCCCGCCCAGGAGCGGCCTGTTGGCACCGCGAATAAATCCGGTTCTGTCGCTGAGGCAGAGGGGGGTCTGCAAACAATCCCGGGCTCTCGCCCGCTCCCTCCACGCTGTGCCTGGGGACGGGGAAGTGTCCTCTCCCAGAGCCAATGTCATCTACCCGCGGCAGGAATGGAAGAAGAAAGCGCGGGTGGCAGAGGGGTTTTCCTCGTGGAGGTGAAGCAAGCACCACTATAAATTAAAAGCACTAATAAGTCACTTGCACACTTCTTTAGCCTGCTTTTCCTAGTCTGTTTTGGCTGCCACATTTCCTTTGTGGTGAATATCACAACGAATATCTTCTCTTGCACCATTTCTCATGAAAATTGGACAGTAGTTATTATCGAGACTCTCCAGTATCACTAAGATCTGTGCTCTACAAGCTAGAACAGCCGGAACATTTCCTTTACATACAGGGCATTTCAATACAGTGTACTGTATTGTATGTACTACTTCTGTGCCTGTTTTCTTTTCAAACCATGAGAACTCTATAATGTAAACACAAAATTTTGACACGATCCAGTCAGACTCGTATAGCATCATTAGATGAGGAAAACACACAAGCCAAGATCTACAAAGCAAAATATAAACAAACTGGGATCTAGAGATTGTGGCTCTTTCAAGTTGGAAGTGTTTATGTGATCCCAAGTAAACGCTTACTCCACACAACCAGTTGTTTCACCCAACTCAGGAATGCAGCACTCTTCCCACAGCCCGCTCCAGTGACTCCTCTGGTGATTCCTCTGTTAACGACTCAAAGTCAGATGGAGATGGTGAGGAGGCAAAGTCACCCATAAAGGATCTAACAGGTGAGCTGTCTGTCTCCGCTGTAACACACACCAGACAACTATCACACAATCCATCCTCCAAGGGTCTGGAGTGATCTCCAGCTTTATTACTGTTTACGTGTCAAGGCTTAGAAGTTTTGAACAAATGCACAGACAGATGAATGCAGTGCTGAAGAGTTTGTAAGCCTGAACTCAAGGAGCAGAAAAGCTTGTGAAAAAGGAAATGAATCTGAAATCAGCCAGGATTGCAAAAATTGCAATGGCAGTCTTAGACTTCATTTTGCACTGGGAGGACCTGTTTTTACCAGGAGGTATCCGAGTGAGCTGAGTACATGAGTGCCGTGCTTAGAGGTGGAGCTGGAAACGGAGCCAGTGTGGCTGTGGGAAAAGCAAGTGAATGACTTCACAGTGTTAGTGAAATACTATCTGTAAGGGGAGGCTGGAGAGTCCAAAATCAAGCTACTGCTCGAAGCAGGACTACTACCAACACCGGATGGGGACAGCTGAGGCTTTGTCTCATCATGCGTGGACATACTCCAGGAGCTGGGGTTTCATGAGCTCTCCAGATAGCCTGTCTCTGTATGCACTAGCCTGCTCATGAGACCTCTCGGTGACCGCTCGCTATCATCAGTATGCCAGCTGGAGGAAGGGACTTGGTATGAGACACAGGGTCAAGTGAAACAAGCCACAGCCTTCAGCAACAGAAGGTGCACACCGAGGTGCAGCAGAAGGAGCAAAGGTCAGAGTAAGCAATCCACTAACTCCTCGCTGCCAGCCCCATCTGACGTGTGATGTTATAGCTGTGATTCATTGCTGTCTGAACATTTTTCTGGGGCTAAACACTGCCTTCCCCCCGCTCCCTGCCCCTGTGCAAGAGCTGCCCAGTTCCGTGCTCAGGGTGGCTGAGGGTGCAGCCCCGGTGCCTCTCATATCTCCAAGCCTTCCAGGTAGCTGCATTTGACCTGCACAGTCTGGGTGTCAGGGTCAGGCTGAGTTTAAGATGTTGTAAATGATTAACATTATGGGCATGGGGAAAATGAAACTACCACTTAGGCAGAGGAGAAAGGCATTAAACCTTTCTTACATGGGAACATATCTGCTCTGTGCAGCCCCATCCTCTGAAGCCAAAAGGTCTCTGGCTAGTGGGGTCCAGCAGGCAGTGCAGGCTGGGACTGTCCACACCTCCTGCAGCAATGCGAAGCAAGAACATCAAGATCGCAGCCTGTCCTTCTGCTGGTGAGGCAGGTGGGACCGTGGCCTTGGCCTGGCGTCCAGGCCCATCTGCCTTGTTTGGCCACTCCATTTTCTAGCCCAGTGCATCAATACAAGCTGCACTGACCTCATCTCACATTAATGCACTGGGCTGTGAGCTTCTGTGAATGAAAACTCTGGTCCAGTTTCACTTCACAGATGTACAGCTCTGTCCAAGCAGGCAGCACCTTTATCGTCTGTGTTGGTCCACCCAAGACTTTCAGATAGCTCTTCAGCACCTTTCCAAACCAACTTTGCAATTAGCAGAAGCCCTCATAGGTAGAATCTCCTCTGGAATATCTGTAAAAAGAATTGCAATACATGCAAGACCAAGTGCTCCAAAATGAAGGCACTAAACTTCTAAAATTGCAATGACACTAAAAATTTGCGAGATCAAAAGGGACATCCTTTGAAAACATTTTTGTTTCAGTTTTTATGTTCTTCCCTGCAACTGTATGAATGGGCTCAAGAAGAAAGTACAAGATCAGGTTCTCACATAAAGGCAGAATTCCAAATGTTGTGCTACTCGTCATGAAATCTGTAAACGCTTGTGGAAAATTATCAGTGAAAGAAGCTATATTCCTTCTAAGAAGTAACTGGTTATATATAGGAAGGAGCAAAGAACTTAAACAAAAAGCGATTTTGGATTTTGTTATTAAAGTTCACATGCCTTTTGATGTTTAAAGACAATTCTATAACTGAAAATCAGGTTGCATTTAATTAAGTCCCCTGGCTCAGAAGTGTTACTCAGGGCAACACTGTAAACACTTGGCAGACTCTGACCTATAATAACAGGTTTATTAAAAAGAGATTTTGGTCACATATGAGAAGGCAGGGAGCCTAATAGGAACTTCATGGGGAACTTACCAATGTTCTACATCACCTTCTCTTTTTCCTCTTTTTGGTGTATGCATAATAAAGGCATTAAAAAGCTTTTGGTTTACCATCCTTTGTATATCTTACCTGTGAGTGATTTGATGAGTCAAACTCTCAGTTTGAGAAGAAAATTTATACTTGAAGATTGTCTGATATTAGCAACAAAACCCTCAAATCCTTCAGTTAGTCATTGCGCCTGTACAGATGGAGAGTACCTTGTGGCTTCTGCTAAAACAGCAAGGCACGGTGTGTGACACAAAGGAAGCTCTTTATGGAATCAAGGCAGATTTTTATGCCACTGTAGCTAAACTGTTTTGGCTTTATAAACAGCTCCCCATATGAACAATCATTCTAGTAATGGATTATTTTTTGGCTTTGTTTAAACCAGTTCCAGACCAGTGATAACCAGAAAAAGATGTCCTTTGTCTTGCAGTTGGTACATCCATATGAGGACATTGTGTGTCTTCACACCCCAAACCTCACAGAAGCCTAAGTTCCTACGCAAGCATCCCTTAGCCATACCCGGACAAAGAGCTTCAAAAACAACTCCATCATGAACCCCTGCTAGACCTCTCTCTGCCCACATTCCGAAAACATCCTTGTTGCACACCATAGGCCTGCAGGGTGCTCTGCCCACCACAAACAGTGTTTCTGGAGGGGTGGTAGGCATTTGGGTCCTGCCCCTGTGCTACTGGTGCAGGTTTCAAGTATTTGCACACATTTCTGGCCCCTTAAAAAGGGGCTACAGAGAAGATGAGGATCTTGCTCAATTGTTAATCTGTTCAGGTTTTCTGAAGTCTTCCTGGAAGAGGACTGAAAATGGGATCTTCCTTACTGTATAGAAGAATGAGGAACAGGGAAGAAAGTTGAAGTCTGTAACATGGGAAAGCAATTCAAATTACTATTTAACTCTCATATTTTACAGATACAGTATAACCTGACCTGAATGGTGCCTCCATTTCAAGGCAATAAGTATGCCACTGTAGGTCTCATCAACACTTCATTTTCCTTGTTTAGCCCATATCTGAAACACCAAGGAGTGCCAACCATGAGAAAAACCTCATTAGCTGTGCCAGATGAATAGCCAAGTTAAGATTTTGCTTCTATTACCCTGTCCGACAGCAGCCACCCCTTAGTCTGTCTCCTCTGCCCACACACATGTAAACAATGGGAGGGGTACCATGTAAAATAGGCTTTCAAAGCAAAACACTGGGAAAGTCAGGAGAAAAAAGACAGTCTAATTCAACCAAGTAAACAGGAGAGACTCAAGAAAAGGTGCAAAAGGAATGAGGAATATTGTTATAGGAGGGTTAAGCAACTGGAGGAAGTAAGGCCATGCACAAAAATATGAAATAAGCTATAAAATGTAAGCACTTTACAATTTTTCCTTTAAAGGTAAGAGAGAGTGCACTAAAATGCGTGTTCTACTTCTCCAATCAAAGTTCAGTAGCAAATGATGAATTAATCGATAAAACTGATAGAATAATTAAAATTAATACCAGTTTTGAAGCAGAAGTGCTGGGCCTCACTAAGTCAGTCTGATGCTAATGGAGAAAGAGATTGAGAGAGTGTTGGGCTGCTCTCAATATACTTCTGAGAATATGGATGTTGACCAGCTTCCCTTTTTCTGTTCTGTTGTGTCTCCTCTTTCATCAGCCCCCAGCAGTCCACCACCATGTAGGCTGTGCTTGATAAGCTACAACAGCTGTTGCTATGTCATGGCAATAAGCTGACTATGGGACTTGCTAGAGTCTCTGTGTGGTGATACGTGAAGTTTCACCACACAGTCTCCAAAAAATTCCAAGGGTTACAGTGGCTCCTAATGTGGGTGGGTTCAGCTGAATTTGGTTTATTGGCTTGCTGTCAAGTCAAAGTTTGTTTGTACCCACCTACTCGGAGAATTCACTTTTCAGTGAGCAGTGGTTATTTTTAAGACTGGGTATTTTTGAGTGATGGAGTCACATCAGGGACATCTCACATGTACAGGAGCAGGGTAGGTGAGGTGATTCTTTGCCTGGGTAGGTGAGGTGATTCACAGCTGTTTTTGTGGAAGTAGGATGGTGTGGGTCATGCCTGGTCCTTTGTTGTTGGTTTTTCAATTGCTTTGGTGAGCATGATATATCTCAAGGTGTGATTTGTTAAGAAGATGCATGCTTTATTTGACAGGCACTGGGACAGGTCCTTCCGTGGCCTGCAGGCTGGTTTTCTTACATTCAGTTTGGTTTTCTGCCATTCTTTCATGCAATCTGGAGGTTGGAAGAAAAGGAGGGTAGTTATGTAAAACTCATTTGAATATTACGCACTTGTGGAGCTGATTTGTTTCTGTTGCTATGGGCCATTTGTTCAAAATCTTACCCTTTACTAGGGCAAAACCTTTCATTGGGAAACTTGGGTTTTTCCCTTTCCTATTTTTCCTGCTTCTGATGGATACAGGATGCAATCAGTCTCATCCATGTGACAGTATTGTGCCTGACTTGCTGTTGGTTGTGTGTGACCAAGTGAATTCAAGATCTTCAGCTTCCCTTCTGTATGCTCCAGCACACTATGAAGGTTTGTTGCCTCAGTAGATACTGAACAAAGACTGCAATGTGTAGCAGTAAGGGGATCTTTTCTCCAGCTGTAGATGTTGTGTAGCACCCTAAAGGCCAGGAAAAAGATCCATGAAGTAGGGCTTTCATCTTAAGAGCATCTGGGTGTCTTCTAAGAGTTTCCAGCTCTTCCATAACTTGCTCCCATGTCATTGTTTCATCCTCTGATCTCCATGCAAAGGTAGAGAGGTGCCAGCCTGGTGCAAGCAATGGTTTAAACAATGACCGAAGAAATGGAGGCACGTATGCCAAGTAGTGGCTTACTTTATGGAAGGGGAGAGGGGCAACACAGCAGTGATTTGGTATCATGGATATTGCTGTGCAGGAAGAAGCAATCCAACCAGAGCTGAGCATTGCTCTGGGCAGGCCACATCACTCTGCTGCACAGTGTTCAGCTTCAGGTGACCCTGGCTAGCTGGGTGACCTTCAACTGCCTGAATTATCTTCATTAGAGAAACTAGGGGTACCTTCACTTTATACATGATAGATACAAGTCAAAGCCTGTGCAGTAATATTCACTGGCAAATACTATTTCTGGACCTTACTTCAAATATTTAATATGGTATAAATTATAAATCAGTTGTCTACAACATCAACCAGAAAGTGAATGCTTCAAGTATAACATGAAGATTGCATGGACTATTTTTCACCCCATGAATACTAGGATTGGAAGTGGGGCAGCAGGTAGTTATTATGGTGTTTAAGTATTGCAGTTGCAGATGCTATAAAAATAATGATAACATTGCTGGCTTTTATACACAGCTTTCCATCTGCAGATATCAAATCTCTTCTATATTGCAATTTTCTGTAATTTCCTGGCTTAACCTGCCTGAAACGAAATCTACAAGCCCTGAAATAATATATTATAGAAAACAACCTTCATATTTTTACAATAAACTGTTTGTAGGAAAATTAATTATGTGTGATCTATTCTGCATACTTCATCATAATAACAAAATGAATTCTTTTCTTAGGAGTAAGCAAGCAAGAAGGCTCGGTCTGAACTGCCTGACCTCTTTCACAGCACTGGAGATGTCAGATGTTCTCCAAATGCAACATTCGGTTAAACTGTCTGTCCAAGCAGTAATTCAACCTTTCTCCTATTTACTTGTTTCTATTTGAAAAAGTTGTTTGAATTTTACTTCCAGTACCAAGTCAGCCTGACAATGAAAGAGATTTGAGAAGAGATTCCTTCCCTGGCCTTCCCAAACAGCATTAGCTTTGCAAGTAACAGAACTATATAAATGTTTCAAATGGAGGGGCAGTTCCCTGTCAATGATAAATAAACTGATCATTTTTGTGGGGTAAAAAGCAGATGACTCTACTACATAGCCTGCCAGGCAGAGCAGTATGAGATGCACTAATGGTTCCAAGCTCTTCAGGAGCAGGCATTTTCTGACCTCTCTTGTATTTCACTGAATATTTAATGTCACACTTCTGCCAGAAACCTCTGAAAATAAGGAGAATTAAAAGTCACCGGTGATTCTTTAGCAGAAGGAGACTGGTGATTTCAGAGCTTTCTCTTTATCGTGGTTCAAAGCGTGATCTTGAGAAGCACTACCAATATCAAGCATGTCTTTGTGGTTATTTTAGATAGCAGTTTAGAAGTCATGGCTGCTGGTACTTCACCTGACCAAAGATAACTGCAAGCATCTATCAGGGTTTATAAACCTCTAAGCAACATAACATTAAAGACCAATGTCTTCAAAAGTCATGTGAGAGGACACACAGTGTATTCATTGCTTAAGCAAATTTGGATGTCCCAGCTTTGCTGAGGTCATCAGGGCTGTCGGTGTTAGTTTGGAGAGGAGCACTCCACTTAGGACATTTTTCTAATGAGAGGTGGCTGCCTGCTTCCTATTCACTGTGCATTTGGTAAAGGAGGGCAAGAATAGATGAGAATCAAGTGCTGGCTTTCACACATGTCCTTTAACCATAAAAATCTGTGGAGAAAAAACCCTGTTGTATCCATGGGGCATGGGGCACCAAAAAGAACTTACTGTGATTAGTTCGTAGGTATTTGTGTGTTCACAAGCAGAGAAATGCAGGCTGAAGTGGTAACTTGCCAATGGTTCAGCACAGGGCTTTCGTTAAAGTTGTCCCTACTCATGTCCAGTCTCCCCCTGCATTATTCAGCCATGTCTGTATTGAAGAGATGAGTGCTGAGGGGCTAAGAAATTGATGGATTGGTGCATATTTATGTATTGTTTTCCCTGTTTTAATAACTTCTTGGTAACAATGAAGAGCAGTTAAGGGGGAAGACGAGAGTATGAGGCGTTATCACTTGACAGTTAAGTCAGCTTTGGTGGAAATGTTTGTACTTGGACTAAGGAATACATCCATTGGTGTTACAACTCCCCTGAACTGAATTGGCAGATGTTATCTTAGCACAAAATTCAACTGGTGCAATTTGAAAAGAAAGTTTGGGGATGGACAACACTCTAATTTTACTCTTAAAAGAACTGGCAAAAAAAAAGGAAAAAAAAAATAAAAAAAATATATGCTTAGTGCAATCTCCTATCTGGCAAAACCAGCACAGTAGTGAAGTGATGGGTTTGAATCTAAGTCCTAACAGCAATAACTGTTTCCAAGACTGTAGAGCTGCCAGCAAAAAATCTGCCAAATCTCCTAGCTTTGGTTAAGATCTGGTAAGGCTGCCCAATTACCTAGAGCTTGAACAATCAAAGATTTTCTCCATTATATCTCATGTATTTTTATACATTCAATGGTTTATCCCATTTGATTCAAACAAACTTTTATGGGAGCTCTTGAGATGCCAGGATGAGGTGAAAGTGTGACCACTTGCCATTGCACTGGAGAGCTTTGCATTTTGTATTCAGTGATTCTTACCTGCTTTTAAACATCTTGCTGCATTTTACTGCACAATTTATTAAAAAAAAATATGTATCTGTCCAGGAGCTGGTGAAATTGGTGAAATACTATTCAAGTGTTTCATGAAAAGGCAAAACGTTAACCAAATAGTTAATTTTATTCCTAAGAAGAAAATAAAACCAGACATCAAGGGGTTTTTAAATGAAGCAGGGACAAGAAAGACAAAAACCAGTGGCCAGAAGCTGAAGCCAAGACGAATCCAAATGAGGAGTTTTTAATAGTGAGTCAGTCATCCAGAGAAATGACGATTTGCCAACTCTTACTCTCTTCAGAGAGAGTGCATGCCTTTCTAGAAGATGTGCCATACTCAAACAGTACAGCGTACTGAAAAGTGGGTTAATTGTGCAAAGTGTAATGGTCTGTAATATAAAAGCCAGATCAGAGGATCTGTCTAATGGTCCCTTGCCTTCAGTTTTGTGAAGTTTATCTTAAGAGAGTATTGTTTTTCTTTCCATTTTTCTAGCTCCTTCACAGACTAGGTCAAAGAGTTTTAATTCCACTCCTTACAAATTTCTACCTTGGAAAATGAAGCCATTGAGTAAAGCAAAAGTAGTAACAGCAACTGCAGTGATAACAGTTTGCAGTTAGTGCTCAGCCAGTGGGAACTAATTCACTCATTCACAAAGCTACAAAGCTGCCGTCAGACGGCATTTTTTTTGTCACTATCAAACAGATTGCGATTAGATCTATTGACAAAGGCGAACGGTTTGATAGCCATAATTTAATCCTCTGCTATCAATTCAGCAAGACAGTGACTAAACACACAGTCCATTTTTGTGAGGTTATCCTGTAATTACAGAGAAAACCATCGCCACCACATTTGAAAACACATGTTGCTAGGTATTTGTTACAGCACAGTTCATACGTGTGCATGCATGCAGCCTGTACAGCCTGCCGTGTGTGGGTATAAAATTACCAGTGTATGTTCCTATACATACACGTATATAGGGAATTAATGAATACGGGATTAAACAGAAGAGTGTTGGTGCTGGAACATGAATGTGTGAACACGTCTCTGTGTATTCAGTGCAGTTTATATCAGTCATACACCTCCATGCACAAGGAGCCACTGCCACACGGTCCTGTCGTGCAGCTTCATGAAGAGCTGTAACATCCACATGCAGAGAGAGGCTCAGACAGTCAGTGGGTGCCCTGCTACTGGGTGACACTTTTTGAGAACTCCTTTTCCCATGGAAGTATGTTCTGACTATTAAAACACCAAGAGCTACACACCTCCAGGAAGCTGTCTTTATCGTTCACTGGATTCAGAGCACCAGAAATGGGAAAATCTGGACATTAGTTCGGCCTTGGCTTTGGCTTAGGGCACACACAATCATATGAAAGTCATTTAAGTTCCCTGAATTTGTATTCTCTTATTCATAGGGCTGGATGATGTTTGCTTACTATGCCCTACTTCTCCCAGCCCTTGTGAGCTGCAACACTCACCTGTCAAGTTTCAGGAAAGCCATGGGCTTTCACTATTACCTGTGTTAACAGAAAGCAATGGCTGTATTTTGACTGGTAAAAGTGAAGCAAGAGTAATTAGAGTTTATATTCATGCACATTTTCAGGTAGGGTATCAAATACATCCATGTTCAACTCTATATCCTCCTTTAGAGCAACCTGGTTGGCACTACATGTGCTGAACCCCTCTACCCTCACCAGGAATGGTTCAAAACTTCCTAACCTAAGGCCATCGGTGAAGGAAAATGGTGCAAGCTCCCTAAGTTATGGTTGCAAAACCAATTCTAGAAATCCTCACTGTTCCCACCACTGTTGTAAATGGTATTTGCTTAAAAATCTATTTTCCTGACAAGAAGACAATTGGGGGTGGGGGGTGTAAAATACATTTTTGGCTTCAGCAGTAGAAGAAACCTAGAAAATGTGCTTCAGATGTATCCTAAAGGTAAAAGGGCCAAAATGGAGGAGAGAAAAATTAAAAATAGAACTAAAAGAGTAAGTAGTTCTTATTGTTTGGAGAAATCTCATGATTTCTGAGCTGATTTCATTAATCATTGTCGAGCAGCTGCAAGCACAGGTATGCTCTGCCTTTCCTGTGTGGCTGAACAGATGATATATCAGTTTTAAATCATTTCTCAGCTGATAGGGAAAGGATTACAATCTGTTTAATAGCGCCTTTACCACACACAAGCAAACATAATTTCTGAAGGAAAAATATTGGGTCTGCAGCTAACTAACTACCTGAGTCCGAAGGAGACAGACCTGGAGCCATCATTTCTGTCCGGGAGCACCATGTTGTGTGTGTGGATCACACCCCACGGCAGTGACCTCAAGTGCACAACCACAGCCAGTGTCAAGTCTCGCCTAATGCATTTTGTGTACTGCAAAAGCCACAGCTTTATTCCTGCCCTGGTCCTCAACTCCTGACAGCTCCATCCTACCCAGAGAGCTAGAGCAGAAGCACAATGCACAATGTAACACTCGCTCCCTGTTGCTGCCCACAAACCAGGCATTGAGCACTGGTCAGAGGCTATTAGCACCCAGTTCAAACACAATGTAAATTCTATGAGACCTCATTGTTTTTATAAAGATCACATGCAATTTGTTGCCAAGCAGCCTACAAAAATATTTAAAGCCTGCCTCATTCTCCACACAATGTTTTTAAATAAATAAATAAATAAATAACCCAACAGGAGCATTTACTTTGTGCCGTAAAGATTGAGAGGGAATTAACCTCTTCCTGTGCAGGTCTCAGGCACTGGGATGGTGGAATTACTGCTGTGTACATGCATTTCATGTGGATGAAACATGGGGAGGACTTGACTTGGAGGCTGGCTATATATATATATTGGCTTAGTTTTAGATTGTCACACATTTTGCCAGTGCCAAGTGGATCTTCCCAATTCCTTCCCCTACCAAGCGGGAACATTTTTCTAGATAACCCTGATAAATTTGCCTGATTTCTATTGACCCATCTTCATCCCAAGATACCTCCAGGGCCCAGGCCCACCTAGGTAGAACTATTTAATTCGATCATGGTTTTCTCGCTCCCGCCATCCCTGCTGTCTTTCATATCTAAGCAGATGCTTAGCTGCTTTGCTGAGTCATCAGACAGGAACAATGTCCAGTCTGTTAAAAAGTAATGAGTGCCAGCTCCAGATTTTTTGTGTAGAAACTTGGAAGTAGACACATTTTTAAAAATACTTGTAATTGTACTCCTACCATCCAGTTTCTCCAGCAAGAGTTATCAGGCTCAGTTTTTCAGTCTGAGGAAACAATCTCCAAGCACAGAGCCAAGGGACCCAAGAATTATCATTGGTATCACACAGGATAGACGTCTTACGAAAAGCTTGAATGGCTTGAATTCCAGCTGCATTTTTCCATAGGAACAGATCTTCACACAGTGTACCTTTGTGTGTGCAACTGCAGTACTTGGAGGAAATACCTCCCAGCCAAATGAAAGCTTAATGCCTTGGATCAGTGACTCCAGGGTCTGATCGCAAGGAGACATCAGTGATCTGTGAGGAGGTTAATGAGGATGGCCCTAAGAACTGCATCAAAAGTTTTCCATTCATTTCCCATACCATACCTATAGTATAAGAGAAAGACTGTTTCAGGACATCTTCTGACCACCTCTCTTGCACGTTTGATGTCTTAGGTTCAGGTATTATTCTACTTTTTGAAACCAAAGCTTCATGCTCAGAGCAGAATCATATAAATATGATATTAATTCCCTGAGGCTGTAATTTGTTTAAAATTAGTTTATATATTTATATATGTACATATATAAATATTATGTGCAATTTGTTCACATCAGTTTTAAAACAGTTCTTCCAAACTGATTCCAGAATTGCCTAGAACCACACCACAAATGCCATTTATGGTGGCCTGACCTATTTTTTTGCAGACGACTTTTAAAACTAGTTGGAAAGTATCCCCATTTTAGCAGTGACCTTGTTGTCTATAATCAGGCCTTGATCTTATAATATCTAGTAATTATAATATTTTTCCTCAAAGTGTCATTTATCCACATAAGGATGCAATATCCCGCATCTTGCAGAACTGAGGCAGAACTGGAAGATCTTATCATAGCTTCTGTTTCTATCAAAATGCATATACTTAGAGTATATGTGCCATGATGGGTCATGATGGTAACATTAATTATAAACATAACTGTTTACTGGATCAAGACTGTGTGTAAAAGGATAAGCAGCTTTGGAGATTTATCTTACTTTTAACAACATTTGCTGGCTGTGTTTTTCTGCATTTTCTTACGTGAGTTCAAGAAGTGTAGACTAATAGACTTTCTTTTGTTTCCAGTTTGCTTCACCTGTGGTTTTCATACATTGCCAATGAGATCCACAGTACACCCAAATGAAAAGGATCCTTTAAACTCACGAGAAGCAGATAAAAGTAACCAATAAACACCATTTAAAGAAAACATACACGGCAGCTCTACACTATGGAAAATGGGAGCATGGGGCTGGTCAGATGGGGTTATCCAGGAGGCACATCTTGTCTGGTGTCCTCTCCTGGAACCATGACTAGCACTGGGAGAATCAAAAGATGCAAAAACATCTTGCTAAGCAGACATGAATTAGTCTATCCCTCGTGTTATGAATTTAAGCAGATAATTTGTTCATCAATAGAGAAACTCAAATATAGTAGGGGACTTGTGTAAATAACAGAAAGACCACAAAGCAGAAGCTGGACAAAGTGCTGATTACACAAAATGGTTGCATAAAATAGTACATAGAGAATTTGTTCTCAAACCAGCAGAAGGGAGAAGGCCCCCCCTTTTTCTTTGTGTCTGCATTCTTTCCTTTATCTAAAGTCAGGGCCACCAC
>VXBZ01002887.1:697220-711459 GCA_013399135.1 Heliornis fulica
ATTTTATTTTATTTATTCCCTCTTCTTTTGTTGCAAACCTGCAGTTAGGAGATGCATCACACATGGATGGATGGTTGGTGTTTCATCTCCATGTGGGACTGAAATACTTTACAGTAACAGTAAAAACCTGAGTATGATTATGACTGAATAAAGTGTGGGACACAGTAACAATAGTCATTTTTGTTTTTCTTAAATGAAAGTGAGTACTTAGATTTTTAAGGGCACAACTCTCATTTATAATTTATTTTAAGGAGACAAAGGCTTGTTCTCTCTACCAAAAATAGTGAATATTTTTTCACCCTCAACAAAACTATAGTCTTTTATTATTGTGGCCCTTAATATATAACAAAGCAAAGCATTCAAATCCAGGTTTCTGCATCAGAACATACTTGCCTGGCCTTGGGACTCCAAAATAAATTTACAGTTCTGTTCAGTGACCATTCCCGTTGTGTGGCCATCGACATGGGTAACCTGCTGGTATGGCTGGTGGCCTGGCTACAGCTGATGCCAACTAGTACAGTCCTGAGCTGCTGTTGGGAATAACTCAGGAGGGAGGACTAGCCACGACTTTGGGGCCAGTATTTGGGGTTTTATGGCTAATCAAGAATTACTGTTGTCTAACTTCAATCTGAAGTTATTCCCTATGTTCCATGACATACAAGTTGCATAGCGATACAACCAGCCAGGATGATTGGGACTGCGATGCATTTTAAAATTAATTTTTAACTTTTTGGAGCCCTGGTCCCAAACACCAATTCTCTTTGCTGCTGATTTCTTACAAGAAGATGCTTCAGATGGTGTGAACTAGCGTAGCTCCAGAGAGACGTGGGCCCGAGAAGTATTTGTGCTTTCGTGCCCTCCATGAAATCAATAGCAAACCTCAAACATATTTTAGTGAGAGAAGGAGCAAGCCCAACACCTCCCTCACTGGGGAATGGGAAGGAGGCTCTCAAAGAGCTACAAGCTGTGCTTACTGAAGTAAATTTGACATGAACTACTGAATAAGCAGAGTCCCATGACTAAAGGCATCCTGAAATGTGATAAGGGAGTCAGAAGAGAACTCGCTGCTTTTCTAAAGCAGCGAGTTCTCTTCCAGCACACTGGAACTACACAGGCATAAAATGTATTACTTGATAATGGATACACTTTTTGGCAGGAATACCTACAAGGTCATTTATGTTCTGCAATAGCTGCTTTATAATGAAGGTGGGGTGGGAGGTGGGGGGTTGGGGAAGAGTAATTAGATCCCCATGCTTGAGGAAGGCAACAGATCCCTCTTTACCAGCATATATCAGATTCTTTTATCCTCCTGTGAGTCTCTGAAATCTTCACATTTCTTTCATATTAAGATTCTTCTCCACATCCCTTCTTCCTTTTTTTCCTTACAGGAAAATGCAGACAGAACTTTTATCTGCTTTTGTCTGAGCTGAGCAACTAAATTTCATTTTTCGTACTACTGACAGCTGTGCGTGACTCTCAGTGGTTTGGGAGTGCATGGAAAATGAGGACTCCATCCCACAGATTATCTGTGACACTCTTAAGAATTAAAGTAAACACTGGTTTGGTTCGCTATTTCAGACTAAAGGAGAAATAACAGCTGGTTTTGGCCAGGGGAAACAGAATTGTTTTTGCACCATGTGATGGAATTTAAGCACTCAGGCTGTTGTATGAGGGCAGCAGAGGAAATGGAGCTGCCCCTTTCCCTTTCTAAACATGCACAAACTTGTATGTGTGTGGACACACATGTGCCCCCAAAAGAGTTTCCTACAGCAACAGTGGAAATTGGAGATACAGACTTGATTGCATCCAGAGTGGGCACATGGGCTCTCCAAGGAGCATCTTATCAGCCAAGTCCTCCAGAACATGAAAAAAAAATAATTAAAAATCAGATAATCTGTCATTCAGCAGTTCCTAGTCCAGTCCCAGCTCCTCTCATTTGGCACGTTTCTGCTGAGCAAGTGTCCAACACTACAGGAGCACACCTCTCTGCGAGGGTCCCCAGCTCCCAGGCCGATGGCCCTAGCCCACAGCAGACCTCATGGACTTCTCCACTTATGAAACTACTTGGCTAGTCTCAGTGCAACCTGGGCACTCAGGCTCCTCCTTGGGTAAGATGCTAAAATGAATGTGTTTAAAAATAGAGGAAGTCCTTCTTCTGCCTTTCCAAGCAGCGTGAGCGGCCCAGCATGCACCGCCGAGTGTGATTGCTGTTAGGTGCTAGGTACATGTTAGATGCCACTAGAGATGTTCTGGCTTTCTTTTCTCTCCAGTATCAATGGATTTGCACAAATGCAAGAAAGAGCTGCCTGTGCCCTAACACAACCAGTGTCAATTTTTATTGAACCCTAGTTTTTCACCAAGTTTAGGCAAAGACATCCAGAGTAATGTGACATCCAGCTCCAGGTACTGATAGCATGAAACCTGTGTCCACTCTAGTGTGGTGCTACCGTGGATTACCAACTTAATCTCTCTCCAAAACACTGACTTCCATTTTCAGAAGTGGGAAGAAAGTGGCACCAAAATGTTTACATTTCTCCTTCTCCTGATTAACATGAGTCTTCTTCTCATGACTCTGCTTTCTGCCATAAGAAATTAAACACCTCCCTGCCGTCCTGGAGGAATCGCCCAGCAATGCACATGTTGGCCATTCCCATCTGCATTACTCCTGCCGTCTCACCTGGTAACGCACCCTGCGATATTAGGCAGGTAGTAGACAGAGTTTCCAAACACACCACAAAATATTGTTAAAATATGCAAGTTCTTCCTAACTGCTGCATGAAACTCTTCCCACAGCAAAGCCAAGGTGGATGACTAGTGCTTAAAATACCATTAAAATAACTCTCAGTCTCAGGACAACGCTGAAGAGGAAGAAGGTACCCAGACACTTTCAGCATGGCAGACAGGTACTTGCAGAGGTTGACTGTGTTCATACTGAAATTGAAACTTCCTCTCTGCAAACCTCTCCCTCTAGTTTTTCTCAAGCTTTGCCAGGTGCCCTTCAGAGAGGACTATGCTGCTGGCAGGCAGCTGTGCGGCCGCTCGCTACCGCCCTCAGCAGGAGCTGAAGGAAGGCCTGGGACCATCCAAGGCTGCTGGAGGCACCCCAGGAGGCAAAGACACAGTGCTGTCTGGAAGTGGGCATGGTCAGAAGCCAAGTTCTGTTGGCCTCAGCCTTGCAGTACAATACTGCTGAGATGGTTTTGAAGGGAAAATGGAGCCACTGGAAAAGTGCTGGTTATAAGGATCCTGTGGGCATGGGTTAGTTGTGCCAAACACCTGATGGAGATCAGCCTCGCTGGCTCCCTGCCAGCCTGACTGCCAGCGGTGAGTGGGGCTGCAGCCAGCTGTTCTGTGGGAGATTGGGCATCCCCCTGCACCAGGAGCCCTCTTCCTCCTTGCTGGAGGCTGAAGGAGAGCCGGAGAGCCAAACAGCAAGGCAGTGACAATGTGGAAGATCACTTTGGAGTTTCTTACCATAAGCAATGTGACTTCTGATTAGAAATGTTATTAAAAGGTATCTCTAGGTGTGATTTTTAGTGGAAGGCATTTTTGCTTTTCTGCTCAGCTCTGAGGAAATGAGCTGAAGCATGGGCAGCAGATCCCTGGTATGGCCATGTCACTCCAAGCTACAGTTGTCCCCAGGCTGGAGCCCACCTGCCTCCTCTCACCTTGGGAAACTCAGCGCTTCCTGGGCATGTAGCTGGGGCAAGAATTTCATCAGACCCATGTGAAGTGATGTGAAGGGCTATTTATTCCCTTTTTCCAAATTGGGTCCTAGAGGTCTTACCACACCTCAGCTGTCCAGAGCAGATGGGAGGTGGCACTGGCATCCCCTGGCAGCAGCAGAATGTGTCCCCTGTACCCTGCAGAGCACATGGACTTCACTCCAGACACGAGTTCTGATTCTTGTGTGTCTCCTGCAGCTCAGGTACCCACAGCTGACCATGGAAAATATCAAGCCCACCCAAATTCCCCATTTTGTGAATCATATTCCCAAAGTATAAGATCACCAATGTGCCATGGAATCAGTAAAGCCAAGGGGAGTTTAGGCAGTGATTTCCAGGGAACAGTAGGATATCACTCTGGTTCCTCCAGCAATAAGAGGACACCTGTGGCCCCACAGAACAGAGATCTTGCCCCTGTCTGGTGCCTCCGCAAAAGGCCTGTGGTACACTAAGCTGTTACCTCCATGCCACCCTCCCACCTGACTAGCCCTGAGGTCGGCATCCTGTGTAGCCTCCTCCTCCCTTCCCACTCCCGCTCCCCTTCCCCTGTTGGGTCCCTCCTCTTTCACCTCACATGATGTCTCTATCTGCAGCCTACCCCACTTTCCCTTTGTTAGAAAGATGTAACTCCATTTGTCATTTTCCCTTTTTATTGTCCATACATAAATACTATTATTATATTTTGTTTTCAATCTTGCTGTGGCATCTTTCCATTTCCTCAGTTTTGCCTTGGACAGTTTGGGGTTTGGATGATTTTTGTTTTTCTTTGATTTCCATTTTCTGGCACCAGATTGCCAACCTGTGTAATGCCAAAGCCATCACGTTTCTGATCATCTCCTCTGTTTCTTAAAGAGCAAGAAGCAGAGCCGAGACAGGGAGGAGCCTAAACTGCTTTTATTTACTAACCTCTTGCCAAGTGTCTGCACTCACTAAGGCAAGCCCAATGCTACCAGTGTTGCTGATCACACGTATCATGGAGTGTATATATTCAGGGATTTAAATGAAAGCCTGTTGCATAGATGTACCAGTAAAAGCACATTTTTGCCTATATACTGTAGGTCTCCACTGGCAAAATAAATAGTGTTGTTAAAAAAATGCAGTTTTGCTGGTGTAAAGCGTGTCCCGTCACTTCATGGTCTGCCAGTATGGTATAAATCCCAAGCAAAAAGCAACACTCTGGCATTACAGCCACTCTGCAAAGTGTCTTATCTGCTGTAGATGTGAAGGCAGGAGGAAAAAAAAACCCTCACAATCTGCAGCTACTTCATCTTTAACGGGCTGTGATGGTCATGTTGAAAGCAGTAAGGCAGCAGTATTAGCAGCATTAGGCTACATTCAGCCCCCAAGCAAGCACGCTTGGCTTGCTTTGCAGGGCTGAGGAGCTGCGAATCCTTCTCCAGAGGCTGGAAGCTGGGCTGTTAATGCTCAGCTGTACTTGCTATTCCCCAGCCCCTTCTCAGTTTATGCCCCTCAGCACCGGGGTGAGTTAGGTGAGATGAGTGTGTTTGCAATCCTTCCAAGAGAAGGGAAAAGAAAGTGGTGGTGTGTGTCTTCTTCACTTCTGCACTGGCTCAGAGGAAAGATAACCCCGGGCCTGATGTGCTGGGAGGAGAAAGTTGATGCCAGCACTTGCAAGTGCCAGGGACTTCAGGCAAAAGGCTCAGTGCAGTGCCTTTCATTGGTTTCAGCCTTAGGGCAAGCTAAAATGCTCCTGCTGGGTACACTTCTTCTCTAGACTTCTTTCCACTTCTCTCTGCTCAGACACAGCCCTAATTGCTACATGGAAGTGAACATTTTCCTCCTTCAGCCATAACTCTCTGTCAGATGCCTACAGAAAACAATTGTGTGAAGTTTGCACCATTTCCCTCTTCTGCACGGTATTATTTCATGAAGAACCACAGGACCTGGTGCAGAAGGTGAAACCCTTCGGTGGGTACCAACATGACACGCAGTGTAAATACTAACGCTGCCAGCCACCGTGGGCTGCATTCATTCCTTCTGTAGCTCCAGCGACCTCCTTGGAATTACTGAGAGAGGAAATCTGATGCTTGCAGCCACGTAACTAATTGGCTGTTCCTGAGGATGTGTTACTAATTACAATTACTGAATGTTAACGGCACTACAGAAATATTGAGAGTGCCTTAGATATAAAAATATTTTTGCAGCAGTGCAGGTCATAAATGAACATACTAATTTAAATTTAAAAGCAGAAGCCAAGGGTCTGTAGGTTTGCAGAGGGGCCTCGTGTGGTCTAACACAAATCAGGAAGGGGTTGCTGGCACTTGGAAAATAACAGATGAAGAAGAAATGCAGTTGCTAGTCCTGACCTGTCAGAACTGCTCCTTTGTGTACCAAGTCCAACTTCCCCTTACGCTTCCAAATTATCTACAGCAAAATTTCTTCCAAGCTAAACAAAATCAGGGGCTTTTAGGAACTTAGAAATGTCTGCTTAATTTCAGTGTTGATAAGCCTCTGTTCCAACTCATTCTTAATGTATCAAAATTAAATGTTTAAAACATATTTATCTAGTTGCTAAGGCTTTGCCTGGTATGTCAGACACTTTATCCATCAAATATGACAATTGAATAATATTTTTATTTTTAGATATGGATCACAGATCCTTCTCATCATACTATTCCCTTCCCCTTCACCAAGTTTTGAACTCGCTGGAAAATCTGTTCCATAGTACGGTGGGTAAATGAATTACAGTCACAGATGGCCTCTGGAGATTTCATACATGCTGCGATTCATTTGTTCAGGAATGGAAAAAAAAAAAAAAAGAGAGAGACCCTTGTCTTGTGAGAGTATTATCAGAGACAGCAGATCAGACACCATAATGCTGCCTTGCACTCTGCATTTGACCCGTTTCCTAAGCTGTTATGACTCGGCATTTACTATTCCTGGATTTGAAATTTTTTAAGTGGAATGTCAAAATCCACAATGAAAATGATTGAGTGCAAGGAACTGTGGCAGTTACAAGTTACAATTTATTTTTACAATCCTGAGTGAAACTATCGTATGCTGTTGTAGAGAGATGCTCAAGAATGGCAATCTTCCACTCTGGCAATAGTATAGCTGTAATTAGCAACAAGAACTTAATTCACAGATGACTGTTGAGAAATAGTTAAGCCTTGCAGCGGGCATTGAGATCCTTGGGAGAAAAATGCTAGAAAAAGAAGAAACATAATCCAGCAAGCAGCATATAGTTTTACTGCTTGTGAGTTTTGTTCAGCACAACTCATGAAGCCTGTTTGCCGGCAGGCATTAGGGTCAGTCCCTGAGACTCACGCTTGGCTCTGAATTCGGGCCAGCAGTTACGGGAGGAAGAGATGGGATGATTGATGCATCAGCCATCAGGGAAAAATTCATCCCACAGTAACTTTGTCTCAAGAGTGAATTGGACAAACCCCTTTCTGTTTGTCAATGAGGTAAAAAATATTACTACATGGTCAAATGTAGTGAGGTGATTTAACTGCCCACACTGACAGACCGGCCCCTTGTTGCAGGGCCAAGCTGCAACAGGCCGAGAGGGCGAATATTTACCTTTCCTCAGTCTTTAGCCCTTTCTGAGTGATGATTCATACCTTTCATCCCCCTCTGTGGTTAGGCCTCGCAGCTAACACTGCTAATGAAGGGTGCCTTAATGAAGATATTTGTGCAGACACCAGATAAACCAGCTGATGGAGTAGAGAAGTTTCAGCTGAGAGGCCCCTCACTGTCCCTGGGGAGGGAGACCATGCACCCCAGGGGGCTCCTGCTCACCCCCCTCTCCTTCCCACACCCGTGCCTGTGCAAAGGCCTTCACTCATCCACCTCAGCAGAAGTTTAGGGAACTGTGAGGTGGAACTGCCCGTTGAATGCTCCCAGGGCTGCCCTGTGGAGCAGGGGTGGTTGAACAGACTTGTTGCTCTGCTGTTTAATGGATGGCTCTTGCTGCAGTGCTTGGGGACCCTCCGACAGGGCGCTGTAAAAGGGCAAAGGGGTACTAATAGCTGCTGTGTTTTCCAGCAGCCCCAGCCAGAGATAGTTCTGTGTATAGCTGACAAGCAGTCAACGTCTGCTCCCTGTCTCTGTTTGCACTTCATCGAGTTATCTCCTCGCAAGCAAGGAAATCCCAGCTGATTGAACAGCACATTCATCATCTGGATTTCCCCCATATCTTTTCCTGTATCAATGGTGCCATAAAAAGCCCACCAGAAAAGTTGACGAAGATCTGCTCTATCTTCCATTAAAAGCTTTTCCAGAGCCATGTTAAGAACAGGGGAAAAAAAAAAATCAAAACAAATCCCAAACATTTTTTTCCCCCACTCAAACGTCAATCAAGAAACATTAAACAAAAAAGATTAGTTCTGCTCTTATTTGTTTGTAAAACAAAAAGCATGAAATATTTAGCAGCATTGTAATGCAAACCAGATGGGAATAATGCAGGCTTTCAAGCCCGCTGGTAACCACCTCTCTTTCATGCTGCCGCGGCAGTGGAAAGGGGCAAGCAGCCCATTAGGACAATTTATGAACTGGACTTCCACAGAGGGAGTTCTAGCGAGAGGTCCACGGCTCGTACAGAGCAACCCTGATAACATCTGTTAGGGTTATTCATTGAAGAGGATTATATTACAATCCCTCTTAATACCGTGAGTGCTATGGTAAAACCGGATGAGCCTTCAGTTTCATTTGCTCCAGCAATATGTGTTTATCAGAGTGTTTTCCTGCAGCTGGAAACCAAGGCTGCAGTCATGGTATGTCACAGAATGAAATTTAGAAAGTTTGAAATATTAACCTAGAAAAACCCTCAGTCCCTGCTTTTCATCTCTCATGGCCATAGCGCTCAGCGTCATGCAGCATCAACATACCATCAACCCTCTTCCATAGGAAGCCACTCCCCATTAACTCTCCAGGGCTGAGATTGATTTTATTTAAACAGTTTTCACTCAGTATCCTTGCTCCAGCCTTTTTTATATAAGACTTTGCTAATGACGTATTTTTCCCCCTAATTTACCTAAGCATATAATGACCGCTCACATACGAAATGACCTCATTAAACCAGCGAGGACTTTTGTGCGGATACGATTTAGTGCACAGACATAAGGCAGAAGAGAACTCTTTAAATGGAGAGGTTTTAAGCATTCTGTAAAATCCCTGTTGATTTCAAGCCAGATTCTTACTGCTGTAAATTGACTTAGTTCCAAAAGCTTCAATGAAGATACACTAATTTACTCCACTTGAGAGTCTTACCCTATTATTTTTATTTATTGAATTTGCCACTTTCTGCTGCTACAACCTGAACAGATACTTCCATCCTCTAGCAGCAGGGCTGCCATCTACAACAGGTGTTTCTCTACTAATACATGACTGAAGAGATTTGGAACTGCTTGGATATTTAATTGTCCTCTAAGTGTTTATAATAATTCTTGTTCACTATCTAGACTCCCACCGATCAGCTGTAGAGTTGTTTGCAGCCTGAACCTGGTCAACAAGATACTCATTCACCATGAAAGTGTGAGCTGTTTTATCTATTGTTAGGCACTCTTCTCTCCTCCATGCTGGACAACAGTCTTCCCTCGTCTATAGACAGTGTCTGGGTCAAAATCAAGTGCCTAGTTCCTCACTGGTTCAGAAAGAAGAAAAACATCTTTTGGGGGAGACAGCAGGAGACAGCTCATAGGCAGGTGCAGGAGCGCATGGTCTGAAAACTCATTAGAAGCCAAAGACCTGGATAAAGCTCAGGGTGTTTATAAGAGCAACAGGCAACCTAGCCCACAGGTTCACCAAAAAATCACAGTGGTTTTCCACTCCTACACAGAAGTAACTGCCTGTGGAGCCCTTTAGCATCAGAGATCCTGGCAGGCTCTATCTCATAAAGATTCAGGAAAAAACCCAGCAATTACTTGGATTCTAATGAGGGTTGTGCATCTGCACATACACACTGCAGTGATTAATCTTCAGAGAAATCAGCAGGGGTTCAACTGATACCCTGCTCCCTCACTACATGGGACCATAAAACCCGAGGTTCTCCAAACATTCCCCTTTGTCTTAGTGAGTTTGGGATTGAGGGTAACCCCACAGAGAGTGAGAGTGAGTGTCAGAGGCTGTAAGGAATCATACTGAATTGTAATTGTGATTTAGTCAAGGCACATACTCTTTGGGTCTGGTAGAAAGCAACTGCACAGTCTTACAGAAAAGCTGACATTTACTGTGAAATCTCACAAGGCCAGAGTGAAGAAGGTACATTCAGCACAACCTTCTGACAGTGGTACAGCAGAGGCAAGCAGCAGCAAATCATATCCTTGCTTTACCTGCTCTGGATGTTTCTAGGTCAGCCCAAATACTCTGATAGTAAGAAATAAGCACAGCAAAAGTCTGAAACTACCCTTTCCTCTGAATAACTTAAGAGTCCTTAAAAAGAAATATATATGTGTTTATTTACTGCATCATGACTGCAACATCAAATACAATTTTTTTTTTTTCATTAGAAAAAAGGACACATGCAGTAAAATATTGTGACTTTATAATCCAGTTCAACCTAGTTCATTGGTGACAGTGGAGCATCACAAAACAGTCACAAGGATAGGGCTTGGGGTGATGAATTTCCAGTCTCTTTATCCTAGTTGCAAACAGCAAAACCACATCATATTTTATTTGTCATCAAGGGATAAACATTTAGAATAATATGGCTTGATCACAGAAGGTCCCAGCTGCCCTTAACTCACAGATGAGTCTTGCAGAATCTTTTTTTTTTTTTTTTTTTGAGAAAATACAATGCTTCTGAACAGGTTGGGGAATAGGCAGTATTTTTCAGGCAGAGAAATCCTTTCCATGTTACCCCATAACCAAGGTACAAACCAAGAGCCTCTGCTTCACAGATGCAGAGAAGCCAATGCTGTGGGTGACCTTAATTGTTGCTCTAAGAATGAAATCAGGCCATTTTCTGCAATATTTCACTGCAGCTTTCTATTATGTGCATCTGTGTACAGGGCTTCAGTCGAAATAATCTGGCATTTCAGCTTTGGAATGAATCCAGAGTCCACAGGAGGAGTCCACAGCGCAGGAAAGAACACAAGAAGCTGCCCTGAAACACTCCAAAGCTAGCCTCTTAACTCGTTAAAAGGCCCCGTTCTTCATCAGAAAAGGCCTTTGTTCTACCACTGCTATTCACACGTCATAGGCTCTGATTTTTAATATGTCCCGTGAAATTTCAGGGAGTACTTCTGAAAGGAGGTCCTGGCCAGTATGAATAAACTATAGAAGCCGGGACCAAAATGGCATCATTTCTAGGATAAATTCTCCTGACTTTCAATCAAGACTCTTTAGGAAGTGTCACGTAACGCTGTCCAGCCTTTTGAAACAATGACCTGATTTCTTTCTGTACATCTTGCATGGAGTAACACTAAGGATGACTTATATATTTTAGATATGTAGATATTATTTAGATATTTTAGATAAAAAATAAAGTCAGTCTTTTTATGCAGCTGCACTTTTATACAATTTCATAGAGTCAATATACAGAAGCTTAGAGCTTGTTGAGATAATTCTAGCAAATAGGAGGATATATATGAAAACTGAGTTTCAAAACTACATGGCAATCTGTAGAATAAAATATATATCTATATATTATTTCTCAACACAAGCAATTGGCAGTTTAGAAAAATATGATTGTTACAGTCTTTCTGAATCAAGAGTTGTAAAAAGAAAGGATTTAAAAAATAAGTTCAGCTTTTCAAAAAGCCACATTTTTAATAAGAAAATAGAGTGGTCCACATTTCCCTGAATAAGTCAGAAAGGTTAAGGAAAGGTCCAAGCAAGACAAGGAGTCTGACTTGGGCTTGATATCAGCTGTGATAACATGCACATGTATGGAGACAGCTGCTTGGCTCCACTACTGTTTACCTTAGAAACGAGCCTAATTTATCACAAATGTATTTAAAACTCATAAATAACATGACAAAAGTGGAACTGGTCCCTGCAAGGCAAATAATTATATTCATACAAGCAAAAAGTGGCATCTATCCAGTTATTTTCTTCTGACAGTGAAAACGCATTTTGTACCCAACTGTTACATTGACCAGCACATGTATAAACACAGATTATTATTACAGACTCTGCTATCAGCTACTATACATAAACAAGAAGAGATGTGCATGCTGTAATTGCCTCTAACATTTTTGTTCTGCTTGAATATTAACATTTACAAGAAGCTGAGGTGGAGACCTGAATTGAAGCCAGGATTTCAACATGCAAAATGCACAGGGTTCACAGGAAGGTTTCTGATCCTCCCTGTTGCTGCCATTTGGAAGTGGATAGGAGCTCAGCAGTATTTAAAAACTGTTCACAATATGACTTTCTCTTGTGAACTGCCTGAGGTTTCCTCTCTGCCCAGGGGTGGGTGATCTAACATGGGACACACTGTTGAAATTTAGATTCGCATCAATAAACCTCCCATTTGGGAGGACTCACATTTTAGTTCCAGGTCATTTCTAACATAAGGTGGCAAAATGTGCCTTAGTATCTGCTGATTTTTAAATTAAAAGCAGAGAACAGTTTGATTGTGGGAACTTCATTCCAGGCTGTTCTTAATAACTTTTAAATACATCAATTAGAACTTCTTATTAATTCTGTTCAATGTGAGAGTAAATCCCTTCATTTTGTTGGAATTTTTGTGAAATACCTTGGATATTTGCTCCCAGTATGGGAGTCTTAGCACATTTCTTTAAACTTTCTTCTAGCTTGAAACTAAACAAAAGCACAAAAACTGATGGAAGCAAGATTGATGGAGTGTTGGTGAAGGGATCCAAGACTGTTTATAATCCAGCCTTGTTAATTAAATTGGGCCCGAGACAGCCAGCTGCTTTGAGAAGTGAGGACAGGTCCCCCCTAGAAGCACTGTCCATCAGTTATATTGCTAGTAAACAACAAGACAGCTTCTGGGTCTCCTACCACTTTTCAATGTCAACTTATGTCTTACAAAAAGCATTGACAGAAAAAAGCAGCACCCGTGTTATTGCTTCTGCAGTTGCCTCACAGTGGTCCAGTACACTCAAATAAACAAACTAAGGTATGTTGCTGGGCAGGTGGAGTCTGCCCTCCTGGAATCACCTGATAAAGTCAATTAGCACAAATTAAAAGGAAAACAAAATTGGATAGAGTGACATAGGTCAAAAGAAATACACCTGCTGAGACAAAAAATGACAGCCAGGGTTTTGGAGGGAGATGAAAGTATGTCTTTTGCCTTCCTGTCAGCTCATGTACAAAATGGACATTGGTATTTGAGAACTGGCACACATTTAGTACATGAAGCACCCAAATACCTTCACAAATAGCCAGTGCTCGAGCTGTAACTCCCAGTCTAAACTTTTACAGGATCTGATCTAGGAAGGTGATAAGAAAATCATCTTGGGTGCTTCTCGTCTTAGAGGCTGATGTCCTAACGCAAAGCTTATTAAAACTCATTAAAGCTCATTATAACACAAACACTTTTCCAGCTTCCTTTTAAGACACCATTTCTTTTAAAAGCTGCACTTGAAAGTTACACTGAAGTGGAATGTCACCTTTCTTAAAGTACAACAATAATTACACACCACATTACATATATATACATATACACACATAAATATTTCATGGCAATGGAAAGTACCGTACAGTGGTATTCATTCACATCTGTAATGAAACCAAGTCTGTGGTGTTCAATGCTTATTGGACTTGACAAAAGAAATAACGTGATTTTTGAAGGTGGGAGTCACTTTGTGAAAAGTAACAGCTCATACCCCTGAATCGCAGCTGGAGGCCAACCAGCAAAGCACCGGTGTGGGCGGGTGGCACCACAGCCTGCTTTACTCCCAGCCTCTCTGAACCCACCTCTCCCTTTTACATGCAGCTTTTTGATGGAGCAAAAAAAAAGGAGCCAAAATAAATGGTTTGCTAGAGGGCTTGATAAATGAGTTGTGAAATCAGTTTGTTAAAAGTGACCATTTTCTTTTGCTTTTTTTTTCCAGCTTAAAAAAAAAAATAAGGTCCTGGCTTATTAGGGTATATAACATCAACATTCAAAGACTCCCAGCAGCTCAAGAGCACACACCCTGGAGCCCACGGCCCCAGCAGCACATGGGAGTGCTTATACAGGCAGTGACAACACAAGGATAATAGAGCTGAAACTGAAACACTGGCCCTCCTTGCTGATTAAGGGGCAATTTTCTGCATGCAGTAATTGGATTACACATCAAAACCTGCTTAGAGAAGGAGAGAAAAGGTTCTGGGCAGGCTATGAACAATGCTAATGGCAAAGCTTTCACTATTAATAATTGTTTGTCAAGTGACACCCTCGCACTCCCATCTGCAGATGTGAACATTAAGGGCAGTCTCCGAGTCAACATGGAAGGCAGATGAGGGCAGGATGTGGCCAGGAGACTTGGAAGAGGAGGCTGACAAGGACCAGAGTCCCCTCAGACAGTGATGGACGCTGTTTTGACACAGGGGGCAGGAGAAACAGGCAAAGAATCTGCAGGAGGAGCTGCAATGGGGGG
>VXBZ01002887.1:716566-727455 GCA_013399135.1 Heliornis fulica
GAGCCTGTATGTCCTTTCTGGTCATTGTGACTTTTTTTCTTGGGATTTATAAATTGTTGGCATCTCTCTTGCCTATCATTAGCTAGTCCTCTTCCACATCTGCCTTTTCTTTTTCATTCTGTACCTATAATGAGCTCCTTGCTTCTACACCTCCCTATTCTATGCAAGTTTCCTTCTTTAGCAGAACTTTCATGCTTTTGTTAAAGAAACAGGACTTCCTCGTTCAGACCTTCGGCTACTAAACAATTTACTCGCACAACAGATTTAATATTATTTTGGAACTTATTTGGCAAACAACCCTGAACACACCACACTGATAACCAGAAGACAAGTTCCTCCCACAATATAGCCAGGATGGGAAAAGTGCCATATTTCCTCTGATGATTCTATTTTTTTTCTTTTCATGATTATTGCTGTGGCTGAAAAGATGAGGCAAGAAGCTGATTTCTGAGACTCTCAGAAATTGCACATCATTTTAGAAATTAAATTTTCTCTGAGAAGTCAATAAGGTAAAATACTATCAAGAATGGTTTCATCACAGTAACATGAGAACTGCTTTTACATTAAAAGGCAGTGATAAAATGGACATTAAAAAATGATAGATAAGGCATAAGGGTAGGTAAATAAATATCAAGACACCATCATCTTAAAGTTTAGACTATATATAGGACTACAAAAACACTGAGCCAGGCTGCATCCCACTGTTCAGGCTTTATGATCCATTACCAAATGTCTCTTTATAAAGTAAAAAAAGACAAGTAACACAAACAAACACAAAACACACAAACAAAAACCCCATACCACTGCTTTTTATAGACAAGACCATCGATAAAAGGTTTTGTTCTGTGACTAAAAATTTGTCAAGAAAATTATGACCTGATTTTAAAAGTTGTCCCACTGTAGAGATGTTTAAAGGCTTTTTTTTTCAGCTTTCTTTCAACTGTATTCAACCTCTCCTGAGATTGAGAACATGGTAATTGGAAAAGAAATCTGGCAAAAAATGAGAGTAAGAGGAGGCCCACCCTTACTCCTACTGAAGTCAGCAGAAACATTTCCATTACCTTCTGCCATCCCTGCATGCATGTACTGGAAAATAACCCACAAGATTTCAAAACAGAATTGGTCTAATTTTCCTCAGGCAGAATGTCAACCACTATATTCAAACATGATTCTACTCTATCTGTTCTCCAATTTGCACTCTAGTGCATGACCATATCTTTTCCTACTTGCCGTGAGTTTGGTTGTAAAAACCAAGAACCTGATTTCAAAAATCAGACAAAAACCCCAGAACCAAACCATCATTTAGTTTTCCTTATTGAAAGATGGTAGAAACACTGCAAGATCATCTCCAAACACTGCATGGAGGGATGGCAGAAGTTAGTTTGACCACAGATGTACATACATACACAGACAATCTCTATACACACATTATAAATATTACAATAAAATATTGTAAAAATAAAAAAATTTGCTCAAAAAACTGATTAAAGTGGACAAATTTTGTGCTGCATTTATGTGATCTGCCCAGCTGATATGATAGCCTTGTTAGAAGCCCTAAAATCAACAATACTTGCACTTGTTGGAAACAAAGCATCTGTATTTCTGAGAGTGACCTCATGCCATGCCAAGAAGTTAGGTTGGAGGTGGGCCCTCATATCTCAACATCAGTTTGAAGGACCGAGCAAAGTTGTTGGCCAGTGTGCAGCTGTGGGTGTCCTCTGCCAGGGGCAGGAGGAAGGCCAGGAGCAGGAGGAGCAGGAGGAGAAGTTGCAATGGTAGTGCTGCCCAGCACACTCGATGCAGGAATGAGCACACACCTCCAGACTGCTTCTGAAAGACACAAACCAAAGAGCAACTCAGGAAAACAAAGACCTGGTGATTTCAAATCATCATACTGCCAGGTCAAGGGGCACAACAACCCATGTTGTCCTTGCCTTGACTGAAGTTGGTGCTTGAATGATTTTTTTAGGAGAATATTTCACTCTCTTCAAGAATTCACTGGGAAACTGCGGTTTTCTATAAGAACACTGCTACTTCCCATCAGAAAAGAACAACTGATGGCCTCCAAGTCCATTTTCCAATTATAAAGCGGTGGTTACAACCACTCAGGCCAAAGCTGCTGACTGGTCTCTCAGTCAACGTATGGTACAGAAGGTCTGTGCTAGTAACTCTACTATCAACGAAATGAGAGTGCTGGTGCCTGGAAGAGAGAAGCCAGCCTTCTGCACCCCATCAGCAGTGTGGAGTTTGGTATGCAGCTCATCCAGCTCACAGCTGTCTCCCCAGCTGCAGCATGCTCTGTGGACCCTGACTTTGGGGTCCATAAGGCTGCACGCTGGAAAAAAGGCCTTGCAGTGTAGCTTGCCTCAATAGCTCCTACAGAAATCAGAATATATATTAATTAAGAAGTGAGATTTCCACTGTCAGGATTCCTGGATATCTCCTGCCAAAGGTGAACTATGTGTGTTTCATAAAAAAACAGGCCACATCAACTGTCTACAAGGGAGTCCTGAAAAAAAAGAGCTCAATAATCCATTAGTTTAGTCAAACATGGATTTATACTTGGAACATAGAAATACTGCTTAACGTAGCTCCAGCATTAGGTGCCAACCTACATCACAAAAAGCAACGCAGATCATCCACTGAAGTGGGACCCACTTTTCTCCCAGAAGGAAGTTAATTTGCTGTGTTTGAGCCACTGGTAATGTCAGTGCTGCAGCAAAATTAGGGCTTCTGGCCTCTGCTGGAAGCTTGCCTTACCAAGCAGTGCCTTAGTCCACTTGGGCATCACCATGAATAGTCTGTGGGGCACATCAGCAGAGCAGATAAGGAGCAGAATGATTGTAGAGGATAGTAACTACCCTTTTCTATTTTTAAGGGTCTCTCTCTTCCACTGCTTTCTAAATTTCTGTCTCTTGCAGCTCTGTGTAAATGCTTTCTGAATTAATTATGAAGGCAAATACATAGCTGCAGTCACAGATCACGAGACAGTTGTGCTGTGAAATCTTTCTTCTGTTGTAATTGGTTTGCTTTCATTAAGGCAAATGGTTGATGACATTTAATTATTATATCAGGCAGATGTAGAGGCAGCAGAACAACAGCTGCTTGCTCTATCATTTCTGGCCCAAAGCATCTGAGTTGCAATTTGCTGATGCTAGTGAAAACTCAGGCCCTTGGACACTGGGACTATCAGTAGTTAGGGAGTAATGAGTAAATTTACCCTCCAAATCAAAGCTTCACAACCTGGCTGCATCACAGGAATCATCTGCTCCTGCTGTGACCTGTTCTCAAAGACGAGACAAAGTACCAGGGGTAAGCAGCTGTACTAGTGGGACTCTTCCTTTCCTACTCTGGAGCCTAGACCTGAAATTCTTCATCTCCCACGGATTTAATCAGCCTGTGGGCTGAACAAAACCTGCAGGGCTTCTGTGCTTACAGTTAATTCCAGAACTGTTACGTGTAAGGGCAGCAGCCTCAACTCTTGGCCAGAGCCTTCTGGGCTTGGCTCTGTAATGCCACAAAACAGCCACTCCTTTGTGTGATCCGTGTAAACCAACAACCTGTCACTGACAGCTTTGGTTTTCATTGATCATTTTCCATTCTTAATTCTCCACTGCACCCCTAATATGCAGCAATCTGACAAATAAATTTATTATACTGTCCCATTGTTGTGGGACTTGCTGCTCAGTATCTCAATATGGCTGGAAATCTAATGTTCTGACAAATTGAAACTGGGGATTGGAATTTCACTTCTCACTGGCAGTTGTGAGGACTACAAGACTTCCTAGGAGCACCTAAGATTTTTGCTTTACACCTGTCAATCTTTTAGCATTGGCTTTGAAAGTTACTTCAATCTCAAATGATTAATTCATTTCTAGGCCAGCTACACCATCTGCCTTCCCCTCCTTCTGCCTATGAACTGGTGGGAAATACAGGGCTTTTCCAGTTGTGCCTCCTCTCTGTCCCTGCCACAGCCTAGGAGGTGGCAGGTGTCTTTTAATTGGGGTTTCTCCTACCCTAATTCTTTTACCAATTCAACATTTGATTTAGAGCAGGTCACTGACTCTGACCTCATCTCTAAAGCAAAGACTACAACTTTAAGAAATGGGATGAAATTGCAATTTATTAAGTGCCTTGCTTTTAGATCTACTGGGAGGAGCTGTAAAACAGTACTGCTTCTCAAAGCTCCAGAAAGAATTAAGGAAATCACTTTATCAACAAGCTATCGTTTGCTCTCCTTAGAGCTTTGTGCAGGGTAAGATGCTCAGACCAACCACAGTAGATCTGTGCATGAGAGAAATCTGTGGAAAGCCATTTGGCTAGGGGCAGAACTTCAGAGAAGAAAAAATATTTTGTCTTTATCTGCTGCTTCTCTCCCACCTGCCTCCTGAGTTTACAGGCATTTGCACTTGACGAACTTTTGTCTTTGCTGCCCAGGTTCTCCGTTTTGTTTGATTACACAGGAAGGTCAGAATCTTGTATTTCTGACTCCATTTGTTGCCATGGGAATGACTCTACTATCACAAACATGGTATTATGATGTCTCTGCAGGGCTGAAGATGAGGCACACAGGAGCTGTGAGTGTTTGGTGCTTTCAGCAAATTTGCAATGATAAGCCTTTAATATATGAGGCCCCCAACCTGCACACACTGAAATCCATGGGAGATTTACCATTAACTTCAGTGTCTGCAGCAGGATTATGCACAGAGACAACTAAAGTCAGGATTGGGAACTACTTATTAATGGAGTTCAGCAGATACCCTTACAAATGGATTCATTACTTACAGCAGGTTCTGCTGGTTTTGTGCATGAGAAGCCTATATTAGTTCTGTTACTTTGTGCTTGCTGGAACAATTGGTGATTTTCCTTTTTTTCTTTTTTTTTNCTACTACATGTGCTACAGTTAAAGGATAGAAAATTTTGAAGGAGACACATTAACTTTTAATAGGAGGGATGACAGAGGTGAAAAAAGCAGGGAAGGTTTCAGATACTGACTCCCTCTCTGCGTATGGAAAAAGCAGCACTTCAATTTCACTATGGTTTTCTAAGGCTTTCTTTACTAAGCACTTCACTTTACCAAGTGAAGGTAATTTTTTAGGTCTGTGCTTTGACGGAGAGATGCTTTAGGCTGTGGTGACCTGAGAATATGGCACCAAGATGGAATTCTGGAGGTTCAAACCTCCACTGGGCTAAGAGAGATCAGTGCTGTACGAGTGTACTCAGAGTCAGGACCACACTCTCCTAACCTTTTAGCACATTGTTCTGGGTTAAAAAAGGACAGTCTGACACAGTTCCACCTCTGCAAAAGACAGTCTGAACATTTAATTTCCATATGAGATCAAAGGTGGGAACCACAACCCTTTCTACGCAGTGGAACTCCCCTTCCCCCATCACTCCAACTACCCAGCATCCACACTGCCTGCAGTGTGTGTGTCAGATCTAGGCTCCACAAAAAAATTTCAGAAACCAAATCTTCCTCTGAGGAAAACTGGCAAAGCTCCAGCGAAGTCAACAGAACTTTAATTTCCACCATCTTAGAATAACAGCTGGAATACCTGGGTATCGAGCCAAAGTGTCAGAGACGTTTTTGAAGCACACATGGAAAAGGAATAGGTTGACATTTAAAAAGAAAATATACTTTTAAAGTTCACCATCAAGGATAAATGTCCTCCCCCTTCTCCCTCAAAATACCAGGACAAGCAAGGACTGTCAAGGGGTAGACGGCTGTGTTTTGTGTAATGCTAAATGCATGCTTGTTACCAAATGAACCTCACTGGCTGTGAACATTCACATTCGTACTTGATTCATACGTTGGGGCGTTTGAATGACAAGCATCGGTTTAGATCTAGGGAGCCCTCAGCACTTAAATCTGTTTGCAGTTAATAACTCCTTACCAAATGCACCGTGAAAAATCGCTTGGATGGGAAACAGCAGAAGAGCACTTTAGAACTTGCTACATAATATTCCTGTGTAAGTTGCTGAAGCGTTTTACTAAAAATCAGTGCACTCCCCGGTTTGCTATCGACCACATTCCAGGATATACAAAAACACACAGTTAATCTAGTTATCTGGGCGAGCAGAGGAATACGGTATCTTATACCATGCTCATTAGTGGGTTTGTGCTGCTGCTTGTATGTCACCTACATGCCCAACAAAAGCCATACCTGCACCACTATATGAGTGATCCAGCAAAGAGAAAAAGATTTATTCTGGATCCGTTCCTTTTAGAGCACTTCATTGAGAGACTATCCTGGGAAACACACGGCTGTCAACTCCTCCTCTCCCATGGATAAAGAGATCAACACCCTAACATCCTACAGACACAAGGCTGTAGCTGAAGCTTACTATGTTCCTTTCATTATGAATAGGAGCCTGCCATCGTCAAGCACCATCTTATTTTTGGTAAATCAGTTGGCTTATCAGTGATAACTTTGCCTTCGAGAGGATTCTGCTACTTGAGATCCCACTGGGTACTAATTCAGCTGCTATTCACAGAGGCAGGTTATTTCCAATGAGAAGAGACTATCAGTTCCAGAGGGTGCACAGGCTGCTCTCTTGAACCAAAGCAAAATGGGTTTTTACCCCAGTCTGAGATAGTTTGAGCTGGGCTCCTCATCAGCTCTCAACTCAGAGCCATGAGCAACCCTCTCTAAGGCAGACAGCATATTGCAAATCACACCTGTTTTTTCAAGAGCAATTCAAATAATTTGGGGGACGTGGATGCTACTGATGCCATAGAACTGAGCATCCAACATGCTCTTGGGCAAAGCTGTGGCTCCTTCCTGTACACCACAGCAGGAACTAAGAGTTGGATCCTGTCGACCAGAAGTTACATGGCTTCTGCAAAAGGACAGTGAACCACTGGGTTCAGAATTATACTTTCCTAAAGGCAAATGCTGCCAAGGTTAGGCATCGGGCAGTGGGGTGTGAGTAAGGCTGGCTGGCACCACTTGAGTCCTGAACTTATAACTCTCCAGCTCATAAAGAGCTACCAGAATGAATGTGCTGAAGGGAGGTTAACTGAGGTCACACAAGCAATTTTAGCTCTGACATTTTCTATCTTCAGATTGCTTGACTTTGCAACCTTAACGTTCTTTTCAATTCTGAAAAAGCATATGTGTATGTATGTAAAAAAGTATACAGGAAAATTACAGCGTTTGTTTTCTCCCTTAGGGAAGATGCTGGAGTACCTCAACATGTCTGAATGACAAGCTAGAATCTTTGATGACGCCCAGCTTTAAAAGAAACAGAAAACAAGGAAAAGCCAGCAGTTTGTATCATTCAGCAGTCACAGATGGCAGATATTTCATAATTTCTGCTGCAAAGTCTAAGAACTAAGTACTGTGCCATATGCTACTGTGACACAAAGAAATTTATAAAGGTTAGCTTCTGTGTGCATATACCACATGATATACTTTCAGAAGAAGCGTGGCACAGGACAAGGGCTACAGCCTTATATTTCACAGTTGTAAGTGGGATGTAAGTTGTACAGTTGTAAATAGGATGGGTCACTAAAAATATTTAGTTCCATGTTATAATAATACTGAAGATCAAACTTCCAGTAAGGAAATTTTGAAGCACATTTTCATATCCAACGGCAGGCAGTGACTTAGACCTTGTTTCTTACGTATTGCAAGTGAAGTATTTGCAAAAGGTTCAGAACAGGGTAAGAGTTTTTTAAACCAGTTTGCATGAGTTTTGGCTGGGATCGATTTAGCCTGAGTAGCTACTACAGGGCTCTGTTTTGGACTTGTGCCTAAAACACCATTGATAGCACAGGGCTGTTTTCATTACTGCTCAGCAGTGCCTCACAGAGAGCCAAGGCCTTTACTGCTCCTTACCCCACACCACCAGCAAGCTGTCTGGGGGTGCACAAGAAGTTGAGAGAGAACACAGCCGATCCCAGCTGCCCAAAGGGATATCCCAGATCATATGGCTTCATGCTTAGCAATAAAACCTAGGGGGGTGAGTTTTACCATGGATGCCATGCTTGGGGACTGTTTGGGCAACTTTCTGCTGGTGGTGAGCCACTGAGGGTTTTTAAATCACTTGTTTTACTTGCTTCAGTTTTCCTTTGCGTCCTTCTTTTACATTTTAAACTGCCTTTATCTCAACCCTGTGTGATAAAAATTGTGTTTTCTCACTTTTATCCTTATCTCCCCCATCACACTGATGGGGAAGGGAGTGAACAGCTGTGAAGGACTGAGCTGCTCATTGAATTTACTGAATTCAATTAAAATCTGTGGAATACTCCACTAGTTTTAAATTAATTCATAGGCAATACAATTTATCCCAATAAATACACTTTGTATTGAAGAGCCAATGCTGCACTACTTTCAGGAGAGCTATCAGAAGCCAGTAGCTGGACACCTTCTCAGTGTTCTAGATTTATTCAGTTAGGCAAAGAAGTAAAACAACTTTTCCCAATTTGCAACTTCCACTCAGCCTTGCAATTTGAAATAAAGTAATTAAATGTGGCATATAAAGAATGAAAAAATGAAGTAAAGACAGTATGTTCTGGAACTGGCAGAAGCACCTACTGACATCAAAAGCTGGTTTATCATGTCAACAATGTATGTTTCCAGCTGTTTTACCAATTACTTAAGTCAAGATTCAGCTTTCCCTAAATTTCAGCAGTCACCATACATAATTTGACTATTACTTGCTCATTTAAATAATTTTAAAATGTGATGGCTTACTTTAAAAAACCTAATATATACACAATTTTAAGTATCGATTACAAGAATTTTTTCCAACACCTTTGTTTTTATATTAGTGTTACAAACATTTTTCATTATCTCCTTGGTGAAAATCTGCAAATGCTTCACAACATGGTTTTTTCAGTTATGAAAGTAGAGGCCACCAATCACATACCTAACTAATACCACGTTAACAGTAACAGAAAGTCAGAACATGGTGTCCTGGAAAGCAAGATCTCTTCTCCATCTGCATGTACCAGCACTGCTTTAGAGGGAAAGAATCGGCAAGGCACAAAAAGCAGACACAGATAAAGAGTTCCTGTGTTTTTAGCATTTGAGAAAGCTGTAATGTAGACTGGGAAACAACAGGAACCCTACAGAAATAAGAGCAGACAGGCAGGCAGTCTCACGGGGCAGTAACATGAAGGGAAGCTCATGGGCCAGCTGGAGAAGGAAGGGGATGTTGCTGTCTGGGCAGTGTACTTAACAGTGGGTCAGAGATAGGAAGAGGCAACCAGGATTGCTCAGCTCTTTAGTTTTTTTTTGCCTAAGTTTCCTTTCTGAAGTAAAATAAGTCTATCTGCTAATTTTGAATGCCCTTCTTCCTGTGTTTGGGCCATGGTATAATTCCTATAGCAGGCAGGCACAGGTTTACAGGCACAGTGATGAATTAAATATGGAGAGATATTATATAGATAAGTGGTATTGAAAACTGAGGGAAAGATACCTCTGGATGAATCTTTCCCATTTTACTAAGAATGTAATTGCACAGAAGATTTCAGGTGGCTCACACCAGCGGGACTTCAGGAAAACAAACCAGGCATGCACTTTCTATAGAGGCAGCATTAGCACAGGCCCATAGGCACAATGCTGTGCGTTTCGGTAACGCGGCTTTCTGCCACCACGGATTCCTCTCAGATGTGCACCTGGGCAAAGCACAGTCCATTACGCTTTTCCTCCTGGCAAGCTGTGGCAGCTCTTGTTTTGCAGTTTCCTGAATGACTGCATTAATTTGATTGACTCCAGATCAATGGTGTCTCTAAATAAGATTAAATTACACTTTCCCTCTGTCTGTTACAGGAGATTACTCTTAGCAGAATCTCAAAGGAAGCAATTAGCTGACCGCTGATGTAATGAAGCCTAATTATTTTGTTTGTATAAACAATAAAGCCAGAATCATTTGTTTAGCAAGGAAGTGTAATTACTCTGAGCACTCAAGAAAATAAATCAAACAGCACTACCTAGATCTGTAAATAATGAGCCTTTGACTTCCTATTTATGCTAAGAATCTTCGTGGAATATTTTCAGGTAGCTGGGAGCCAACCTTTGAAAGTAACATTTGTCACAGTTATTATTGAGCATTTGCTTGATTACATCCTTGGGTGTGCTAGGTGCCCTGCAGAAATATCCATCTACATTACCCTGTCACTGGCACCTGCTAAAAATTCACTGCAGCCAGTTCAATTTCCTGCAACTATTTTTTGTTAATCAACAAGAAGTCGCTCACATCACAATCACTAGCCTGTACGGTTCCTAAGGGCACCAGTGGCTAGGGGCACATCCTCAGTAAAGGATGAATGATCAGAAAAAAAGCACACATTAATATACATGGAGCAGGCTCTATTCTGCTCAACACTTGGCCAAACAGGCTAGAAATGGAATAAAAACAGAAGGCAATGTAATGAGACAATGCAATGCAATGAGAAGGCAATGCAATGTAATGCCCTTATGAAGGGCAGGTCCTGCTTCACTAACCTGGTCTCCTTCTATGACAACGTGACCCATTTAGTGGATGAGGGGAAAGCTGTGGATTTGTCTACTTAGACTTCAGCAAGGCCTTTGACACCATCTCCCACAGCATTCTCCTGCAGAAGCTGGCTGATCACAGCTTGGACAAGTGCACTCTGCACTGGGTTAAAGACTGGCTGGATGGCCGAGCCCAGAGAGTGGTGGTGAATGGAGTCAAATCCAGCTGGCGACCGGTCACCAGTGGTGTTCCCCAGGGCTCGGTGTTGGGACCAGTTCTGTTCAACATCTTCATAGATGATCTGGACGAGGGGATTGAATGCACCCTCAGTAAGTTTGCAGATGACACCAAATTGGGTGGGAGTGTCGATCTGCTGGAGGGTAGGAAGGCCCTGCAGAGGGATCTGGACAGGCTGGATTGTTGGGCTGGGGCCAACAATATGA
>VXBZ01002887.1:732446-785933 GCA_013399135.1 Heliornis fulica
TGAAAGTATTTGCACTTATTGCAATCCTTCCCTCCATTCATCCCCTGAAAACTAACCTCCAGTTTGCTCTGGCGTGCCTTCATTTCCTCTGTGGAAGATGAAGTCACAGCAAGAATTTTGGTCAGTTTGGCATTTTCTTCTTGTAACCACTCTTCAAAGTCACATATGAGCTTCGAGTGACTGCTCATATTTTGTCCTTCTCCTACCCTCTCCTAGCAGAACAACAGAAACAAAATGCCCTTTACTGTTATGTTAGATATTTCCTCTGAAGGCCTGGTGGCAAGATCTTAACATTCAATTTTGTAACCCACCATATCAGAGGTCAATAAAATTGTTTTTGTGAAGCTGATGTGAAGGCAGATACAGAGTTCCCCTCTCACCTGCTTATGGTTGGTGTCTACATCTAAATGATGGAAGATAGGTCCAGACATCCATCTGCTGTTCACAAATGCAATTTTCTTCTTATTGGTAGCCACTGGTCTATTTAACTGCCACTTTTTGTGAAGACTTGAAAACACAAAAACAGAGACATCAGTGCAGTGTAATATCTAATGATGAGACATCCATCTTTTGACAGGGCTATGGGGGACACCTCTGGTAAAGTAGCACTGCTATTATATTATTACTATTAATAGCACTATTACTATTGAAGTTATTTCCAGTATCTTTTTAACAAAACCGGAACACCTCCAAGCAGCACCAGACCTCCAGTTCTAACACTTCCAAGTGTTTTGTTTTTGGTTATTTAAGGGTGTGACCGACCAGAAAAAAAATACTGCCTTAACAATATACCTTCCTGTCTGGTAACAGCAAGCAGTAAAATAAAGCCTTCCTCAATTTAGTCGTTCTATTGTTACACCTATTCTGACAGTATATATGAATATACTCACAGATGTAGCACAGTATTTAATTTTAATACAGACTAGCATGTACAAACAGCAGTTTAACAGTTCACAGTGAGGGAAAAATCAATTAAGTCCATGTTTGCCAGCTAAGAAAGGAGTTTTAACTCTGTTTATACTCCTGCAGGTCTGCAACAGGCACAAATCCCAGTGTAGATACAGCCTCCTTGGAGATATGTCCAGATCTGACAATACTGGAATGTGAGGCAGGACAGCCAGAGTCACGCAGTCTGTGTCCTGTTTCCTCTGATACAGACTAGCAGTGCAAGGGTGAGCCAGGTCCCAAGGAGATACTGCCTATTTCAAGCATGACGTAAAGGAAGCTTCATAGACTGCTCTGGTCTCTGGATTTTCTAAAATAGTTTTCTTTAAAGTAATGATTTCCAATTTGCAAATGATTAAATAAAATCTCATTTTGCTCCCAGCATTGTAACATAGCTGTTCACCTTCACAGCACACAGCATAAAGCATCAAGTGCATCTAGTCAAATAGAAGTAAACAGCACCCCATTGAAGGGACATGAAGACATACATGAACACTTACCCAGCTGCCATCTCCTTCAGTGATCTCCATGACTCCTTGAGCTGATCCAGCTCTGCCTGGACATGGGCAGTCTCCTCTGGGGAAGAATTCTCCATGACCATCTGGCCACGAGCTTCAACAAGGTGAAGTTGGATCTCCTTATCTGGAAACTCAGCTAGCCATCTCTGAAACGTACAGCCCTTATAGTTACTTCTAGGTATCCTGGGTAAAGCAGAGGCTATGCCAGACTGAAGGCCATGTTCAGTCCAGGACTATGCTGATTCTGTTGGCACTAGCTAGAACATACCTAGCGGGGAAAAAAAATATGCTGTGGATTCTTGCAAAGAGCCAACATAGGTCAAAGAACCAATGGTAAAATTTAAAGGGCACAAGCTGTCAATTCACCCCTTCTGTAGCCTTCCCACGAGACATCTTGGCTTCCCATAAGAAGATAAAACCTGCCAGCTGAGGTAACCTGCCAGAGGGATTCTAGCATGCAAAGTACTGCTACACCAGGGAAAGCTAGCAGCTGTGGAACTTAGCTAGCACCTCAGTTCTACACAGTATAAGGTTAACTAACAGGGTAATAATGGTCCATGTATCAATGAGTACGTATAGGCAAAGGTAGTTACTGTCCAGAGGGATCATCCTGTCAGGAAGAGCTCTTTGAAAAACCACCTATCTTTTGATCATACCTTATCCATCTCAACAGTTCTTGGCCATTTCTCATTGTTCTTGAAATGAGGGCAAAACAGGGAGGCAGAGGCAACCAACAGTTATTGAAGGAGGAATAAACAATCATTACTCTCCCTGACCAGGAAACCCTTGCTAGAACTCCCCCTCACATGCTGTTAAGTGAGTAATTCACATCTTGCACTAAGGTAATTTTCTTACCTCAAGATCTGCTACCCTGCCCGCAGTGTTCTGCTCTCCATCAACACCTTGGTAGGATTCAATCTTCTCTGTGGTTACTCTGATCCACTGCTGGAGGTCAGAGAGTTTGTCATTATATGCCCAGTGCTTCTGAACATGCTCTTCGTTCTCCTGTATCATCAACTACAAAAGGTAAAAATATGTCAGCAATTAAACACAGACAAAAAGCAGTTTCATTACCAGATCTATACGGTAACTACTGGCCCAGAATAATCATGGGCAAAAAGGAAAACAACAGTGTTGGAGCCTTAGCAGTTTTGCATGATTATGCTGAGCTATGAAGCTGACCAAGGACAAAAGTAACAAGTTGGCAGTTGCAAGAATGCAGAAATTAGCACAAGAATGAGAAAACAAGTAACTATATGCAAAGATACGGGTTTCAAATAACCAATCAGTAAGCTGCTTGGGAGGCATGGACAATGCCTGTTAACCAATCATAATATGCATGCTATGCTCGCGTTCGCGTGTACGGAACTCAAAAGATATATATTCTGTAGCCTTCTGATATTAAATTGGACTTGAACTTGCATCTTACAGACGTGTCATTTCCCGCTCACTCGAAAGCCCGCGGCACACCAGCTGCTTGTGAGGCACTATCCTTCAGTGTCAATGGCACAGGAACACCTACAAGCTCCTGCAGGCCTGAATTCTACCACATGGGGGGGCATAAAGCACTAGAATAGCTCCCTTTTCAGCTTAAACTGAGTAAAGAGTATGTTTCTTCTTTTATATACCCCAGTCGATAATAAATACATCTTATATTCCCTGAATCAGACTGTACAGACTTCTTTGGCTGAAGTCCAGTTTGGTGAAAAGTGGGATTGAAACTAGAATTCCACTGTGCATGCTAGGGTAATGCTTTATCATTCCTATTTTTTTGGTGACCTGCATATGGCAATTTTATAAGCTCTTCTTTGAAACTGCTTTGGAAGGTCCTTTTACAGCTATGCTTACAATCTACAAATCCCTCAGGTCAAAACAAGTAATTATGCAGTTGCAACACTTTTCTTTCATTAACTTTTAGGTCACAAAGCTATTAAAAAACCCCAAACAGTTTGATACAAAAACACTGTCCAGGAATCTGCGAACAATTCCACACTCCTCCATGATAATATAGCTATGAAGTCTTTCTGTGATAAATCTCAGGCCTACTCCAGCAAAAATTATATAGATGTAAACTTTGTGTGGATGGTATCCTATCCCAAAGGGAAATCACATTACAGATAATCAAAGAATCCTGGAAGAAGTTATCACACATAAGAAATCAGTCACTCAAAATCATAAATCCTGTATGCTCAAAGATATATATTAATATTTTTCAATAGTGGCAACTCACAGATCCTAAGGCAACTAAAAACTCTTTATTACCTCCAATGACCTCTTCATGGCCTGGAAGTCAGATGAAAGTTGGTTCATTTCATGTCTGTGGGTGGTATTTGACTGAACAAGCTTCTCTACCTCCTCCATTTGAATAGCAAGCTCTGCCAAGTCATCCTGGATCATCTGCAGAGGAAAAGACAGATTCCATGTAGGTAATGTGCTAGAGGTGGCACAGACTTCCACAAAATATACATCAAAAGTACTTTCACTTGATAGCATGAGGGAGAGGAAATAATAAAAAACACAAACCAGTAATTATCACTGTCATTAAGAAAATGAATTTCTGTGATGTCTAGAAGTAAATGTATCTGAAATAAATGGTTGGACGTGCTTACATGTTACCAGTTGATGACAAAGGCGGCAAGTTGCTGAGAAGCTATCAGAGGAGACATAGTATATAATCAGCCAATTGCTGCAAAGAACTATGGTGATAAGATCCTTGTGGATACTACAGGTGAAGTGGCGCCATATAACTGTGTCACTGTAGCTCACCATGGCAGGAAGCAAGAGTCACACCCCTCTCTCTCCCTCCTGCACTTCTCTTCCCTCCCTCAGCTGTGTAGTGCCACTGCATGCCTTGAGCGGACTCTGCTGAATGTTGGACCATTTGCTGAATCAGTTAAAAAAACTAACCAAGTGGAAAATCATCACCTTTTTCTGTTGTCTTTGTTCTTATCTTGGCCAGCTAAGTTAGCCAATGGAGTAAATCCATTCACATGACAAAGCGGTGGCAAATTAAAGAGGGAGATGCATGAGGTGGGATAATGGGAACTCTCTGCTTTTGGAGCTGGATTGGTTCAGGTTATCTCATGCAATTTCAATCCCAGTAGGAAGTATCAGGACCCATTTTCTTTAGCAATAAATACCTAAATGGTATGGCACCAACTGCTTCCAGGTGATTGCTCCTTCACTCAAGCTCAGTTTGCCAGTTCTTCACCTGCATTGTTTCCATTTCATCTACTCCATGCTATAAACTGGACCAAATAAAATTATCTAACACACAATCAATTGAGGAGACAAAGTGTTGAATTCCTAATGCTAATAAAATATGAACAAAACAGGACCACAATTAACTGAGGATAGCATGGTCAAACATTACTGGAATGTACCTGGAGTCTCTGGAGTTTTGTCTTTTTACCCAAGAGGTCAGGCTGTAGTTCCTTCTCTAGATCTAATTTAGCTTTGATGGCGGATAATTTCTTCTGCAAAGGTGCAAAACCAGCATCAAAGTTCTTGTGCTGTGATATCAAATTCTAGATGGAAAAAAAAAGAAGAAAAATAATAATGCAACATTCAACATATATCCCCTGGCATTATCTTTTGCCAATGTCCATTTCACACTTAGGAAATCAACAAGCTACACCATGCAACAGACCACAAATTTCTTTGCCTATTTGATCAACCTAGATAAAGGGATTGGGCAGAGCTGGTTAGCTCTAAATTTGTGTCTATAGAACCGGCTTAGTATAAGATTGATCATTGTCTTTGTCACAGCCAAAAGACCGTATATGGGCTTTTAAGCTCACTTGGAGTTTGCTCTTGCTTTGCAGAAGACTTTTGTGTAGAACTTCTCTCTCCTTCGAAGCTTCAGTCACTTCTTGCAGGAAAGAAGTTGTTTCTTCCTCTCCAAGGATACTGTTTAGCAAATCTTTCTTCAGCTGTAATGTCATCAGCTTCTCTTTGAACTGGGAGCTTTCCCCAAGAGCAGCCTAAAGGAAAAAAAAAAATGTTTCAGTGGAATCATACAACCCCCCCCACCCAAAATCTCACAAAACCAAATTATTCTCACACAGGTCACACAACCAAAGCAGCATGACAAAGTGAGGTAAAACCAGCATGCTGGGCTGACAAGGGGTAACAGAAGGTACCTGGACAGTGCCCAGTTAAAGGAAAAGTCTTCCTGATAATGTTAGAAGCACCAGGGCTGCATCCATTTTGTGAACAGAAATAGAGGAAAGCTGTACTATGGAAAGAGTTGTCTGTGCAGAGGAGAGGCCTAAACAACCAACAGAAAGGACAGCCTGAATGCTCATCCCTAGTACAAACTCCATCCCTGTTTGCAGAAACATTTACTCTGGAGATCACAGGGATGACAAAACACCAAACACCTTCCTAGGAACATGCAGAAATCATACATTTTAATCCCACAACTATATTACGACACACTACTTAACAGAGTCCACAGACCTTTTTGTCCAGGGAGATTCAGGCTAAAGCTAAACAATGCTGTCATCATTGTTAAAGACAACTAGCACTTTAATTCAGCATATTCACTTCACAACTCCAGTTAAACAAAGGGAAGAAAATAAGACATTCTGCTACAGCTAAACATTGACCTCCATAGCGTGGGGTTTCCTGATATACTGGAAAGGCCCTTCCAGCTGCTGCTGTCTGGCATCTGTATGCAGGCAGCTGCTGGCACAGCCTGGGAAAACACCACGTATCAGTTTCTGAACTCAGTAACAGGCTTGCTACCTCTACGTGAGCCAGCGCTGGCTCCGGAGTCTCCAGAAGCATCTGGACTGATGGCTTCCACTCTTCAAAATCTTGCAGGGGATTTTGCAAGAGTCTTCTCAGTTGGGTTTCTGTATCAGTGCTCATTTTAGATGTCTTGCCTCTAACACTGTAAGGATAGAGTGACAGCCGAGAGAAGGATTATGAAGAAATCCAAGTCCAAACATCCTATTCATCAAGGCATGAATTAACACAATACTCATGTGTAAACTGCATCCAACACAAAAGCCTCAGTCTTTTTTACTGTCTATGCCTGGTGCTGTGCTCTGACAGCTGCTCTGTCAGTCAGAGACATCCGACAAAACTTTATTTAGGTGCTGTATAACACATTTGTCTCTTGTGCAACCGTATATCAGGAATTACTTTGCCTTTCCAGTAGCCAGCAATCTCCCTCTGTATGTAATCTTTCTTGGCTGCTATCACTAGCATAATTTCAACAAATCACATTACTGGAGCGGTCTCACTGACTGATGGAACAAGCCAAGAGTGTCTAGAATTTAACTGAAGTTGCCCATATTGTTTTTAAAAAAATGACATTAAGAAATCCTTGATTACCCTGCATTACCAATAAAAGAGAAGAAAATATATAATTTTTTCAGTTGTCTAAATTTCCACAGAACTGCTTCTATTTCTATTTATACATATATATATAAATCATATACACACATGCATATATATGTAGGTGATTCTGACAAAGCTTTGTAATTATATATATGCATAAGCATACATGCACAGTTATATATGTATATGTATAAATATTGGGGAGAAAAAAAAATCAGCGCACATTCATTAAAATCCAGGCTTTTCTCAGAAAGCCCTATCCAAAATTCAGCTGAGGAACAAGGCCTAGCAGTGGCACACCCACGCAGCCACCTCCTGTTCTTCTCAGTCTGCCTGACCTCCCAATTTGCAGAATCCTATTTGATACGGCAGAATGCAGCCCAAACTATACGTTCATATGGGAACGGTATCCTGCAAACTCACAAGGCAGACAGGCAAGAGCAATGCCAATCAAGATTAATACTGCCTTTCTATAAAAAACAGAAACAATGATCTTACCTGTGTCTCTGGGACGTTACAGAGCTAAACAAAGACAAGCCTGCCGAGGGCAAAAGCTCCGTAAATAGAAAGTTCTGACATTACATGTTCTTTGCCATTTGTTCTGCTGCTCCTGCCAGGCTCAGTGTGAAGCTGCCAGACTTTGCAAAGAAGCTTTGGAGAGAAGCTGGCAAAAGAGCAGCTGCCATTTTCTACTCAGAGGCAAGTCCTCTGCCTTCCCTGCTCCTCTTTCGACATCGTTTACTCATTTCTTTTTAAACTGAAATCCTTTCCCATAATAACCTATAACCCCTCCAGAAGGACAGCATACTGTGCACTGGGCAGAGGAAAACAAGCCTGAATGAATACAGTAAAAAAACTGACCTTTTGTTTTCCTTAAAAAAATTCCTTCTTCTGGTTTGCACAATTTGCTGCAGCTTCTTTACTTCCTGATTCCAGGCAGCCTGGAAACGGAAATACTGAAGTCTGGGGAGAGGCTAAACTTTCAGAGTTTCCAACCCAAGGCAAGTTGAAAACAGGAATCGTGCATGCTTGCCGCCAGGAGAAGGGGAATAAACTCTGCCAAGTAATTGCTATGGCTGATGAGTCATCACAACAAACTCAACAAGGGAGGGCCATAATTCTTCTGAACCGTTTACTACTACAGCTCCTGTCCTGATTTTCTAGTTGCTGTCATGAAAGGCAAGCAAAATGCATAAATTATTATTATTATAAAATGCTAAGAAGATCAAATTAGCTGCCAACAATCTAATTTTCTCCAAACCATACACAACATTAATGATGCAAGATCATTGCTTGAAAATAGCCAGCTGTCTGCAGCTCCTAGCAAATGGCTAAAATTACAGGTTTACTGAAACGTGGAGGCTCATGTAATTAACAAGAGCCTTTCTTTTCTACCTATGACCAACAATCAGATGGCACATCACTTTTATTCTTAGGCCTTCGTCAATCCCTTCAGTGTCTGAGAGAAGATTCCCACCCCCCACCAGCACAATCAGATTTCCACTACCTTTGATACTGCTGTATTGCAGAGACAACACTCTCAGCATGTGACTGCACGTCTCGGGAAAACCGTAGCAGTTCCTTAAGCTGACCCTTCAACCTCTCCACCTTGGACTCTTCCGCAGCCAGAACAGCTCTTGTTGCCTTAATCATAAAAAGAGTGAACAGATCACATCTCATGTAGTATCTGGCACATGAAATGAAGAGATAAGGCTGTCTATAAAGGCATTCACAAGACCCCTTTCTGTTGCCTTTTTTCCTGACGTAATGAATATGGACTTTACTAAAGCAGAAAACATTCCCAGGAACATTTTTGTTCCTGCAGGCTCTCTCTTCTCACACTGCCTACCTAGCCTCTGCATCTCATCTGCAGGGTTCACTGTTTGAACAGAGTGCATCACAAACAAGCCCAGTTTCAGCTCACTGATTGCTGTATGTAACATGAGATGGTTAACATTGCTCCAAAAATACACACCTGTTTGCATGAACAAATCTTTCTCATAAATTCTGAATGTTAATTCTAGGGTGACAGAGGGAAACAAAACCAAAAAAGCCACAAACCTCCATGCAAATGTATCTGGATTGAACTATTCTGTATTTTGTGGATCATTTTTACATATACTTTTCACAGCTACTACTGTTGAGTTTTAGATATACAAATAGCAATGAAAGTTTTTTTGAGAAAAGATAATAAAGGCAAAATCAATCCTCAAGAGGAAGTGAGTAGTAAGGATTCTTATTTATGTGTGACAAGTGTTTGCACTCATTTTTCCCACAGATTGATTTTGGTGTAAATCACGTATCGCTGCAAACTTGGGACTTCTTAGGAATGAAGATATGCCTGACAGTAAAGGAAGATGGGTACCCACCCTCCAAAGATGAAGGCTATAACACATAAATGTTTTTACCAAATACCCCAGAAATACATGTATTTGTGTGCGTGTATGTATTTGTACATTCAGTGAGGCATCATTTTCCTGTTCCTTTTTAAGAAGAGCAAATTGGGTTGTTTGCTGTATGTTGTACATATGATCCTTTTGAAGTCAAGACACAAACCCCAACACCTCCACTCACCCTGCTCCATCTGTGCAGTGAGCTAAAGGTTAGAATAGTTGATTCCGTTGTTTCTATTCACATTTTCATCAGTGTGTTTTATACACTCATAGTCTTTTCTTACCATCTTTAACACTGGGACAGGCACCTGTTGGATGTGACTATGCACCTTCAAAATCTGACTGCTGATTTTAGACATAAAAGGGTAACAACTCACATTGCATTTTCTCCAAAGAGTAACAAACCCATCTTCATTTTTCTCTTCCCCAGGGTCGAGATCTTTTTCTAGTCTCTGTAGATCTTTTTTCAGCTCCTGGACATCTGCTTCCAATTGTCTGGCTTGGGATTCGTAGGCACTTTCTGACTGTTGGATCTTGAGTAATCTCTCCTCCTCCTCGTTACTCAGCAGTTTCAACTTCTCCAAGGCTTTCCTTAGCTCTTCAAGTTCATTCCTCATTTTCTCAGCTCCAAGTGGGGAGGTATTATGAATCACCTCTGCACATTCATTTCCAAGGTGCTTCAATTTCTTTCCACCACTCCTAATGCTTTTGGAAATGTCCTGCAGAAATAAGTTAAATAAAGATTACCTTTATTTAGGAGGAATTTATTTAGCAGGAATGGGAAATTGGGGGAGCAGATGAAAGCAGTAAGAAAATAAGACCACCTCTCCTGGTTGTACATATTTTCTTCTTCACTGTTTATTCAAAATCTTCTTTCAAGTGACCACAAGGCAGGGTGCTTATTTAACTGCCTTCTCAGTAATACTAACTCCCATCATTCTAAAAATACTGGCTTGATTTTCAGAAATGCTTGCCACTGAGGTCCCTGGCAAAGAAAATGGTAGCTATATGCAGTAAGAAATACTAATAATCCGATGTCTTGAGAGAATTAACGCTGAACAGTTTAGCACTGGCACAAAAATATTGGATACTGCTCTTAAAATTGGTATTTTTATCACCAGCTCTAAACTCTCAAAATCTGTTAGCCTTCAGGCTCTATTTGGGTCATGTTTACCAAACTTCTCTCAGTAAACAAGTTTAAAGGGAAAGATTCTCAAAGAATCACATAACTGAAGGAGATAATGCTTTAGGAAAACCGAAGCAGACCAGCCTGTGACTCATGCCACAGATGCAAGAAAGATATGAACTAACAGTTTTAGGACCCAACACAACTCTTTACCCCTAGCCCATATTACAGTCTCCCCCTTATTTTGTTTGCGTAATTCTTTTCTCAAGTACACTCTTGCATGGTTTGAGAAACAAATATAGGGATGGAGGAAACACAACCCTGGCTCCTTGTCGGAATTATATGGTTTAAGGACCTTCAGTGCCTTTAGCTTGTCCTCTGCCGAAGACTTGGTTGCTTCTCCAGTGCAGGAGTTTAATCTCTCCGTCACACCATTCAGCCACGATTGAAACTGGTTGACGTTAGTGCTGTACCGCTCATGTTCCTTCGTTATCTTCTCAAGCAGTTTCACTCTGCTCTGTAACAAGAGACATCAGAAGCTGTGAGAACAGTGTTTATCTGTCTTTTCCTTTACCATAGCCCTGAATATATAAACAAGAGTCCCTTTCTGCAAGCCCTAATAGCAGTTGGCCTTGACAGGAATTCACAGTTCACCTCATAAAAAAAAAAAAGACACAAAAGGACATAAAAGTTTGTCCCTGTCTTGGTCAATAGCTGGTCTCAGAGGAGACAAAATGCAGGGTTCTCTCGGGTGAATGTGAAGTCTGCCTTTTCCAAAATCTTTTTTCTCATTAGAAAAACACAAGAGATGGAAGAATGTTTCTGGTTTTGAAGTCATGTTCCTCATCCTGCTTAAGTTACGTTCTCATCCTACTTATGTTCCTCATTCTGCTTAAGTTAGTTAGTTGACTTGCTTTGGGTCAAAAGAGGTCCAGCTAAGGGACCACTGGGCCCAGTACTGCTTCCCATGGAGGGTGAAACACTGCCCACTAGGGGAGGACTTTCAATAGCACCATCTACACAAACATGAGTTTGGACTGGACCAAAAAGCAGAATGATGACTGCAGATTTCTGTGGCAGGATGTATGCAGTACACCACCTCGCTTGTTCACTAAACCCCCTTGCTTTGGTTCTCAAATCCACAAACGTACGTACAGGTTAAACAATTCTTACCTTGACCTCAAGATAGGGACTTGAGGAATGCAGTCTAATACTGGTGTAGATGGGCCAAATAAGTGAAACAAGTCAGCCCAAGCTTACTGATTCCAGAAAATTAGGTGAATTTATTGTGCTGACAGAAGCTCCAAAGGGAGCAAGTCAGAATAATAAAGTGGAACTATTATTAAACTCAAAAGTCTTATGCTAATATAGAGAGAATTAAAAAGGAAATTGAAATGACCCACCCCTGCCCAGGCTATTCAGCCAAAACAAAGGAGCACACAGTTTGGATACTTCTGATAGTCTATGAGGTCATGAAAGAGATGCCATGGAAATAGACAGACTGCGCTAGCTGTCAAAGGGCTCACAAATAGCTGGCTGAGCCCCCCCATCTCAAGAGGTTAGGTGGGGAGACTTTCTAATGATGGAAAATGTGGTATCACTTGTTTCCATTTGGTTAGCTGTTTGGGGAGCAGGCCATAGTTTAACCATGTGCACACGAGACAGAGTTTCCATGAGGAGGTGTTAAGCAAGGACACGGTCCCGGGGAGAGTGAAAGAACCAACATGAAAAGAATGGGTGTGCCATAGGCTGTAGAGGAAAAGATGTGTCTAGGCAGGATGTGCCCACCCCTGGGTACTCACGGAGGGTGGATGGAGGCATAGGAAATCCTCTCCCCTAAGCTCCCCTTACAGTCAGCAAAGGAAAATGAGCCTCCTCTGAAAGGCAATCTAGGGCATATAAAGGAAGTGCCTGCTTTAAATCCTTCTGCGCCATCTCAGGCAGGGTACAGAAAGCTCCTTGCTTGTAGCCCTTCCTGGTGCTTTCAGTCTTAGCTTTAGGGCATGTGAGGGCATTACAAGTATCCACTTAACAGAAACAGCGTGGACTGAAATTCATTTGATGTGCTTAGACATATTTGATTTATCTGATTAAATTTATCTTATTAAATATCAACATTTTATATATCATAACTCTTCTTTTTATTTTCAGTCATCATTTATACTAAAACTCACAACTATTTACCTCTGCATATTGTTATTTTACTATGCAAAGGCAAGCACATAATGGCTGCCACATCTAAAAATATCACTGTCAATGTAATAGAAAGAAAATTATGTTCCTTTAAAATTTGCGAATGATAAGGACACACGTTAGCACTAAGAAAGAAAAAACAACCATGTGCTCATGTCAGAGAAACAGTGTCACAGGCAAACCTTTTAAGAACACTGTCCAAGAGCTTGCCTTCTGATAGAGCTGGACAACTGCACAGGATCTAAAAATGCTCTTTAAACACAAGCGTAATCTACAAACACCAGTGAGCCTCCTCTGGCAGGCAGCTCAGGCATTCAGCTGGCCTCTGCAAGTCACTTTTAGCCTGGTCTCTCATCATGAGAGAGGCTGGAGCAACCCCCTTACAACTCCAGCGTCTCATTCATTCATTCTTTCATTCCTCCCTCCCCTTGGAAGAGGTGGCATGGTTTCTCTAACTATGGTTATACTTTCCAGAGTGCTTCCCAAGATGCCTGTAACCTTGGAATTAGCTAATAAACTGCATTTAATTCAGTTGTAAAATCCAAGGCTGCTCAACTCCCTTCTTTGTTCCATTCCTCCTGAAAGCGGAATTCTCTCACTCCATCCTTCTATGAAATGTGGTATTTGCAACCAAAGCCAAAGAAAAGATTTTCTAGCATCTCTGTTGGCTGGAAACATTAAGACATATTTTGTCTAAGTACTATGAGCCACTTCCTGATCTCATTTGCACCAGCATGTATCCAAGTCAGAGAAACTACACTATGTAAAACCAGTCTCAGAGAGGTCACATTCTGGCTTTGAGTATTCAAATGACTTGTCTCAAAGAACTGCCAAATTAAAATAGCTAATGACTGTCTCACACTTCAAAACCAAGGAATCCAAGTATTGCTGAGAAGGGAGTGAATGAGAATTTTAAACGGCAATCTAGATAGGCAACACCTGAATTTCCAGGAACCTTCTTATTCATAAATCCAGTTGCCCTGCAGTGAAGAGGTCTGCCTTTGAAAACGAATAATCAGCACTGAGGTGCAAGTCTGATGGTGGCTTTACAGCTACTCTGTGGCAGCTGCAGTTACAGAACTTCCACGTATGCGCTAGTTTTGATCGGCACTTACTAACAATTACTAGCAGCAGTTTTATCTTAATGGCTAAAAATAATCTGAATTTGATGTTCACGAAAGCTGCCATCTGAGGGTTGTTTGATTGTTGGGTTTGTTTTTTTTTTGCTTGGGGTTGGGTTTTTAAAAACAGAAAAAGTATCTGTAGGGCAAACAGAACAACAGCATAAGCATCCCAGTGTTGTACTTCCAGTGTGATCTGAACTTAACTTTGTACGACAGCACCTGGGGAGGGACAGCATCCATCACTGTCAGGCTCCAGTTCTGGGCTGGGATGTAGGTGTGTGAACAAACAGAAGGCAACATTATGACAGAGTCAGAGAGAATTAAAATTATTTGTATTTGCACCAAGTAATTCCTGCCTATGCAATTCCTGGGAGCCACTATGAGATAAAGACTAGATTTTAATCTCTCTGTGCTTGGGATAGATATCTATATAAATATTGCAGGTATCCCTTTGGGTATTTCTACTGACATAGGCTAGTAAGAAAGTGATTTCTTCTACTCTGCTGCAGATGTCTGCCCCTCAGCCATGTCACATGGTCCAAACCTGTCTTTACTTGAGTTTAAAAGTGAAAAGTATAAGCCTTATCTTTACCTAGGAATAGGGTTAAAGGCAATCACCGGCACTGAAAGATGAACTAAGATGTCTTACACCAGCCTGTTGAACAACTGCTCAAGCTGGAAGATTAGCATCAGGACAGGATTAGGATCTGTGTGCTGTAAAGATCTTTCAGGTACTGCAATGGGCTAGTTGAGTTCAGCGAAGGGCCACAGCTGACTCTCACCTCAGTGTTTCCCAGTTCTGCAGGCAGGAAGTGTAGCTCTAGATCCAGACCAATGCTACATCTACAAGGGTACATGAATGTAATATCCCCTGATCTGGGAACAGGTACTTTGCATCTGGTTAAACTAGGATCACTAATGCACTGAAAGATGAGGAACAACACACAGGGATGACCTAAACCAATATTCACTAGACCATAGCAAGCAGCTTACAGTTACTTTACAACAACATGCTATAAAGCACAGTGTAGGAGCATCCCAATTAACAGCTTTTCTTGGGACTGCTGACCATTGCAAACAGCCCACTGACTGAAAGAACAGTGGTCCTCAGCTGTTTCTTTCTGCAGCCTTAGCAGTCAAGCCACATCACTCAAAGTAGCAGACAGCAAACAATAGTGTACATTGGTGAAAGGTATACCTTAGCTTCTTCCTTGATTTCTTCATATTCTACCCTCATTTTCTTCTGAACATCGTCGTCAACGCTGGGGTCACCTATTCTGCTGAACAAGGAAGCAGCCTCCTCTAGCAGCCTTTCCATCAGGACTGACTGATTCAAGACATCATTCAGCAGAACCTGAGCATGGCTCAGCTGCCACTGCTTCTCCTTTAAGCCAAGCTGCAACTCAATGTCAGGTTCTAAGGTCACTCTCATGTTGTGAATCCATGCATAAAAATCATCTTGGGCTTTCAGGTACTCACTCCAGTGCAGCCAGACCCACTCAATGCGGCTGTTGGGGAGAGCAAGAGAGATGAGTTAGATGAAATTATGGTGGGAGCAGAGAAAACTGGCAAGCTCAAAAGGCCTTCAAACAAATGACAAGATTCTAAGAGATTTTAAGCTGCTCTGACTTCAGAAGGTCAAGATTCACTACTCAGGTCCCCCTGCTTGGGGAGGAAATATTCTGTACAACGCCCCTGCGCCTTGCAGACTTTATCACTCAAGACCATGAGATGGACTGGCTGTGAAGGAAGAGAGCACAGAGGTCCCACTGATCCTCTCTCCCAGCACAGTCCCACACATGCACATGGGATGGGATTATGGGTGACTGCCAGCACAGAAAGGCAGGAAGCACTTGATGAAAGCAGGAGATGAGCCTCAACACACCAAACAGCAACCTGTCTTACCTGTGACAGTGAGTAATGAATATGGCTGTCTCTTCCCACAAGGCTTTAATGTCTTTCAGTTTAGATAGCACCTCGTGCTTCTTATCGTCACTTATGCTGCGAAGAGCAGCATCTGCCTTCACAAGAATCAAGTCTATTTTCAAGCTGCCTTCTGGTTCCAGAGCACGTATTTTCTATGAGGAAAATAAATGAGACTGAAAGCATGGAAAAAAAAGCTAGTGTAATAATTGCCATTTAAACTTGGTTTTACCCAGGAATCGTAAAGCCCATCCTGCAAAACCTCTCCTGAACAGAAAATATGACCTTATCTTCAGATTTGTTTATTCTTAAACATCCTAAAGGAAAGAATTGAACTGAAAACCATGTAGCAATTGAAAAACATTTTAAGTTTATCTTCTATCAAATATGTGGGGCTGTGTTTCCATTGCGGTTATAAAATTATAGCACTGTGTTGCCACATGCCAGTTGTTCTCCCCACCTGCCAAAGAGTGTAGAGACAATTTCCACAGGGTACACTGCAACATCTCAATTTTAAACTCTACTATAAGAAAACATGAAGCATATTAAAAAGGCTTCCTACTGAAAATAACAGTTGGCTCAGAACACAAGCCAGAAGAAATTAAACCATTGGAATTTTCTGTGTTCTACCAACTTTTGCTTTGACCCTAAATTGCTAAGATATGAATTGGTGAAAATGTGTACTGTACACAAACTAGAATGCCAGGAACTGAAAGTTTAGCCACTTAATTTGAAATGGATTCTCTTCTACCCAGATGGAAAATCAGCACAATGTCTGCAAAATGTAAAAGATTAATTATGCCCTGATTTGGATGTCAGCTATCAGCATCACTTTTTCCAAAGTTCTGACACCATAAAATTGGCTTTTCTTGTGTTCTGCCAAGGAGTTTGTGACAGAACACAAGAAAACTCCTGGTCAAATGAAGGCTTTCAAGATTGAAGGAAAAGCCTTCTATAATGAAAACAATCACAGGTTCAAAATCAGCACCTACTTTTGGAAAGATTAGGCCCATAGCTTTTAAAAAAAACAAAATTAAAAAAAAAATCATATAAGTTATTGCAAAGGTGAAACCAAATCACAGGCTTTTGGATTTCAAGTCTCACATTCTGGGAAAAGACTGTTCTTTTGGCATGTACACAGCACATTTTCATGTGACATACAAACAGGTGTTTGAACAAACTATTTACTATGAAAAGTGTTGTAAAAGAATCCAGGAAAGCAGGGCAAAGGGTAAGGCAGAGAAAGAAAATAAAAGCCATAGATATCACCTGACAGGAAAATTTAAGAGTAAAGCTAAGTTTGACATTTTTCCACCAAGTGAAAGCAAACGGCCAGAGAGAAAGCAGTGGCTGTACAAGCGTTTTTCTTTTTTCAAATTTGTGTTTTAAATGATTGCTGTCTTTGGCTGGCATTTTCATTAACAAATCAAAAGAAAATAAACCACAGGAAGGAAGCATGGGTAAAAAAAAAAAAAANAATGATCACTAGATTTGAAAATAGCCAGTAGGTGAGACAGCAAGCACGTCATGGAGACATAATAGCTGGACAGGGAAGCCAGGCCCAGATAGAAGCCAGTACAAGGGTGCAGGAGGTGGGTAAGGTACACACAGAAAGAGAGAACAGACACCTTTTCTTCCTCAGAATGATGAATTTCCAAAGATTGAGAAAAAAAAAAAATCTTCCAACATGACTTTTTGCATGTTACAAACTTCCTCCAAAGCTCCCAGAAGTCAACAGACTTCAGTTCGGGCCATAGTAAATCCCCACAAACCTCTAAACACTCTTTCTCATTATCTGGGCCATGAATGCACCCCTGTGACAATCTATCTCTTTCCCTACTCAAGTCCCTGTGATTCTTGCATGTTTTTTGCAACCTTACATATCAGTTTCCCAGACAAAAGGAAAAAGTGATAATATTTTAAAAGGCAGAAATAAATCTAGACCAAGGGGAAATTCTTCATATTTTCATGACTGACATCCAAGGTTAACCATCATCCATCATTCCACAAACAGCCTCTGTATTACATTAGGGGCAAGATCCAGCCTGCAATGAGGCACATTAAGGAAAAAAGTTGAAGACATTGCTGTACCACCATGTAAACTACCTGAGACTCCATGTAAGCCTGCAATAGTCTTTTTGAGTTGTTAAAATTCCAAAGAGGCAGTCCTAACATGAATAGACACACCAAAAGGAAAACTTCTGGGTAAATAATGATGGAAAAGATTTGGCCATTTAACTTAAAGAACAGACTAGCTGGAATTAAAGGCAACACAAGTATAAAAATAGTTTCAATGTTCGTCATAAATATCACCACTCCCTCTAATCATGAATAGTAGAGATGGGACAAACAGGAGTGTTTCACTGTCTGAGATTACAAGGACAAGATAACATCTACTGAAACTGAAGTTAATGAATGTGAAATCACAGTAAGAGAGCAGGCACAATCTGTAACGGGATCTCTGTGAGAAGAATTCTCCAAGGGAAAAGTAAGAACAGAAAAAAAATTAAGACATTTATATTTTCATTAGACAGATTATTAAGGGGAGACTGTAAAGTCTCTTATCACAAAGGTTTATGTAAAAGGACAAGGGATTTACTCTACAGCAGGCTCTTACTAGGACACTGAAATCTTGTAGTGCCAGAGTGCTAGAGGAGATGGAACATTAACGTCATCTTATTTTCTCACATTATATGGACTTTTGCAAATCTCTGTCTGGTAGTTGCAAGCAGCAACTCAATTACTTCAGGTTTGAGCATGCTCATAGGAGAGTGTAAGCATTTTAACCTGCCAAACCTGCTGCCAGTCTTCCAAATCAATATGAAAAGTTTGGAAGCCTGTGATATCCAATTGCCATCCTCTTTTTCTACAATGTCTGTAAATTAGGAGAAATACTGAAGTAAACCCATCCACACAGGAACAGTAGTTTCCTGATGGAAAACTCCAGAGCTCACAGCAATAACCTGTATCAACAGCAGCAATGACAGCCACCTCTGAACCGCTACATCGCTCGTCCCTTACCTCAGTCTCTCTCAGTCTGGCTTCTAGGGCAGATCGGGGTCCCTTGGTGTTGTCATTGATCCTCAGTCTCTCTTGGATGGCTTTCATCCAAGCCTCTGCATTCTCCACACTACTGTCAAATTCATCCTGTAGCTGCTGAGTCATTGCATTCAAAGAAGCTGAAAGGATAAGAAACAGGGAAATAAGCAGGTTTTGGTTTAGATCTAAACAGGAATGCATTTAAGGAATCTAAAGGGAGAAAAGCTAATGATGTTGTGGCTTTCCTTCTTAATGACAATACCAAAAAAAAGTTGCAGTGTCACAATGCAGTGGAGCACAGAGAACACATTCACACTGCAGCTTTCCCAAATGAAAATATACCAGGAAACAAAAATAAGGTGGGGAAATGTGGGAGGCTCCATTACAGTAAACTGATTTAATTCAAAGCTTTCAAATTAGATTAATCTGGTGTTTGTGGTGTATTTCAGATTGGCTACAGCAATCACAGACACTTTGTGCCTCTTCCCAGAGCCTAGACAGTACACAACTCTCCCTATGCCCTTCAGCACATGCTTAACTTAGAGGTATTATAAACTCTATAAAGCTGGTGAGATCAGGATCAGATGCTTAAGCCCTCAGTTGACTTGTTCTGCTGAGATCAGAGAAGTGATCTGAATGCATGTGCAGCAAGTCCGAGGTAGACAGACACAACAGGAATTGATCAGCACCTGCCAAGACAAACAACTCACAAGCGTCCCTATCAACACCTGGGAAAGTGTCTTTGCCAGCCACCTCTTTTATTCCATACCAAATGCCGAGCTTTCCATCTTCCTCTCCCTCTTGCAGACATGCCTCATGGCTTTGAGGGCTGCTCGCTCTACTGACAGGCTCTTGTGTCTCCTCTGTTTGGACCAAAGTACTCTTGCTAGGATGGCCTCCTCCTCTACAATGGAACCCAACAACCCTATGCTCACGCTTCAGCACTGCTGTACTAAACTGACTAATAATGAATGAATCATAATAAAGGCCCCTGTGGGTCAGCTCTATTGAAGTGAATAGAAAGATTGCCATTGACATTAAATAGTTTTGGATCACATCCTACAGCTACTGCCTGCCAGTGCTCCTGTAAATTAAAATATTTTTCCTCTTTGTTACTCATGGCTGAAATAGTTTTTCAGGACAGAGTTTGAGGCTTAATTGCTGAACCCAAGTTTGTTGTGCAGAATTCAGTTTCACAGCAGCCCCCCGAGTTTCCATGTGACAGTTCATGTGGAAGGAAGTGCTCAGTGCGAGAGGCAGAGCACAGCTCTTGGAGAAGCTGGACCAGTGGTGTTTTAACTCTTGGCAGCTTAGTCTTTACAACGGAGACCCGCTGGTGTAAAGCTTCCTACCATCCCACTGATGTCCTGTTAATAAGGTAATAGAACTCATGCAATATTAGATGTCCTCCTCCATAGCTCCAGGTACATTTTCTGTCACAATGGACAAGAGGAAACAGGACTTTAGTCTTCATAACAACTGATACCTGACAACAGAAACAGTCTGAATTGTTGCTTGCCAACCTTCAAGAGGTTTTATGTTCCACAGGTCACAGAAAGGAGCGAGGGAACTGCACCTACGGAGCAACTACTGCTTGACCCATGGGGATTACTGGAGCAGGATGGGTCAGAGGTCCATGTACAGAGAAGTGGAGATGCATTTACATGGAAGAAAGAATTCCTCCCAGAATGAGATGTCAGATGGTGCAGAATCCAAAGCATAACTCTCAGAGCTAGAGAGCAATTTTAAAAAGTGTAATCTCATCTTGAAAAGACTAAACAGAGCAGGATGTACTGGATCTAGTGAGGATAGTGGGGTATGGGGCAGCTACTCTCTCAAATATTAAAAATATGACGAGATATATAATTAAAGCTAAAAATTGTTGACTTACATCACAGGAGTCCTAAGTATGAAGGCAACTGAAGGAGTAACATTATTTGCAGTGGACTGCTAGATAGCTGTATCCTTCCCCCAACTATGATTAGTCCAGAACTGACATTTCTGAACTATAATAAACCAACCCTCAGAAAAGAGCAAACATCTCTTTGCAGCTGACTGATCAACTTATTTTCATATTAACATTTCTTATTATATCTGGCAGCCATAGAGGGTCAGCCCTACAACTTTCCCTGTTACATATATAAAGGTAAATAATTTTGAATGCATAAGTGTAAGCCATGAGGATTCTAGTTACATTACTGTGAAACAAAAACTCACGGTATGTTTGCTGGATAGTCTTTGATGAGGAGTGACATTCATTTCATAGTAAAGGTTTCTATTTCTGGCAACATCCCTATCATATTTAAAACTGGCTTCAGAACTTCCAATCATAGAGCAGCCAATACAGAACATTACGCTACCCCAGTCCTATTTCTAACAAAAAGTAAAGGGCAAACAAATACAGTTATGAAGCAGTGGAAGGACCTACTGTCATCTAACATGAAGAAGATTCCATCCACATTCTGCCCCACTCTAAGTACTAAACAATTGAGCAGTACTTCTGGACATGAAATACAGGGCTCTGATGGGTACCAGAAATACAAAAGAGACATAGCAGCTCCTGGTGCAGAGCCAGTGTTTACAGACCAACCTGAAGCAGCAGAGGAGTAGTAGGGCCACCTCAACCATAGTGTAACAGTCCCTGTCCCATTTCTAGGCTCCATTGTTAGAACCCACTGTGCCAGGAAAAGCCTCCCCTTATCACAGGTATGATCCTCTGAGCAATTTGTACACAATTATTTCTACCATAGTCATTTTCAAACAGACAGAGCTGTTCAAAACAGCTTTCTATTTTAATGTCACTTGAATCAGTGAATTAATTTGTACCAGAGAAGGTGTATTTCTACTTCAGAAAGCATTTAGCAGCTCTGTACATATGTTACTGAATAAGAGTAATGAGAAATTCTGGCACAGATCATAAGTCACTAAGGAAACCCAAGTTTTATTTGTCCAAACGCAGTAACGCTGTCACTCAGCAGAAGTAAGAAGTGTATTGCAGGGTGCTGAGCATAATTGACCCAGAACAGCTACTGCAGCACATCCAGAAGTTACTAAAGGCATGTTTCAGGAACAGGGAAGTGTAAGACACAGCATCCTTTAACTTAATCTCTTAGTAGTTTTCCTACCTTCTCTGAATCACCTTCCGTGGTCCCAAAATACTGTCTGGCAGGGCAGTGTCTGGGTAGACACATGTGGTTCTTGGCCCTTGGTAGCAACCTGGTAGCAGCACCACTCAGGGACATTGGGGCTGTCCAGGTCTTGTGGCAGACCCTGCCACAGTGAAAGGCACAGGACACCCTCCATATGTTTCACCCAGTGTTCATCACGCCAAATCTCTCCGAGCTCCAGCTACTTAAGCAGTCTTTCCAGCGCATCTAATAACTCTCCTTAGGGTATTATGAGTTTTACTTATTTAATATTTGTAATGCACTAACAAGAGCTTTTAAAGTTATTTTGCAAGTGCAGTGTCTTTCTGTTAGGATTGTCCTATTATTTTGAGGTATTTCTCAAGGTACTAATTTTTCTCTGCCAAGTCACGCAGCTTTTATTTTTTATAAAAAAGATCCAACGTCTTAAAATGTTTCTCACAACCATCCCCATTTTAACATTATTTAAAACCCTACATTTATAAAACACAGACGTTAAAATGGTTTCAATATGTCTTGGATTCCTATACTCATGTACTATTTGACTAGTTTCCAGAAGCCAGTTCTTACAAAAATAAAAGTACAAAAATGCTCCAGGAAATTGAAATAACTCACCATTAGGGAGACTGTTTTCCAACTATTTAAATCCTTCAATCTTTTCATAACACTTTCCATTTGGTTATGGGATTGAAAGTGGGAAATAAAAAGAAGAAAAAAAAAAGGATTTGAAAGACACCCCCCCCCGGACCATGTCAAATTTTATATGAATGCATGAGTGTGGAAGCAATTTTGGTTCTGGGAATAGTATCTGGGATAATTTAATAACTTTTCATCTTCCCTGGATACTGTAAAGGGAGTTCTGAGAAGGAGCAGAGTTGGGGAGCTTGGACGTTCAGGCTGGAGCAGGGGTCAGCTCTTGGCACTGATCAGAGAAGTGAAGCTCTGACCAGTCTCCTCATGAAGCTGGACATTCTTGGTCTGCTCCAGGTGAAGCTATTCTGAAACATGTTACCAGTAGCTGATGCTTCACCAGCGTAGGGACTGAAAGGCTCTGGGCTGAGGAGGCTGGACACTCGCAGAGTAGGTGCAGAAGCCTTCAAGGTTGCAAATAAAAGGTGTAGTTATTTCCAGCATAATCTTTCAGAGGCTAAAAATGTTAATCCTATCACACTGGCCATCTTCCAACACTGCCCCTTCCTGTGTTACTTGCAGTGAATGCTTATGACAGTCAGAGACTGTTTGTCCTAATTAACAAGCTAGAGAATAAATGGTTGTTTGGAATAAACACATCAATATCCTAGTTACAGGCATCCCCTTTGACCACGGAATGCTCACATATATCATAACCATTTCCCTTCCCTCACAGAGGCCTATGGATAATGCAAGACATTCTATCACAGTGTGATCACATCTGACAATTTTCTGTTTGATACAAAAGCTTGTATCAATTGTCAGACATGTTTTGTGCAGGTAAACTATGAAAAAGTCTAATTTCTTAAAACATCTAAGGATTAATTTCAGACTTTGGTGAAAGCCAAAAAAACAGGTTTTTTTTGGTTTTTTTTTTTCTTTTTTCTTTATAAGAATGTTGGGGAAAATATATAATTCCTATATCTAAAATAAAATTTCCTAAAAATGACATAAAAAAATTTAACTAGTTTTATTTCTGACTTGAATCAACATGTACAAATAAGGCAGAGCTGGGTCCTGGGGCTATCTTCCCTTCTAATGCCAAGAATGACAATCAGTAGACCTGACCACAGCATTTTTATTTTTGATATTTTACTCCTGAAGTAGTTTGGAAGTAAAGAGTATAGGTAAAGACTCTCAATTACAATTAATCTCTCCTAATTTCACACACTCACTTCTGCATTCTTTGGTCACTCTAGGAGATCGTTTGGTCTAGCATGATTCAACTAGAAAAGTAAAATGTGGGGTTTAGTACTGATGTAGAATTCCTTTTTACCAAGAGGGAGACAATCTATCTCTATTGGATCTGTCTGGTTTAAATTTTGATCTATCCGCACATTACTGAGGTTTTAAACAATCCGTAGAGCATTTATTCATTCAGACTCCCTGCCCCTGCCCCAATAATGCTATCTCTATCCCCTTTATAAGTAATATCATAGGTTCAAAGGCACTTTGTTTCTTGCCTCTAGTCAATAAGGAAATACTTGCAAGGACAACGACATGGGTAATTCAAGCAATAAACACTGCAGATTGCGATTTTCAACCTTTTCTAGTGAGTACGCCTTCGAGTGTCTCTACGGAGATACACTTCTGTTTAACGACTTTAAACTTAATGACAACAGGCTTGCTTTTCCTAGTTACTGTTTACAGACTCTTTAGTCAGGGAAATCACAGGATAAACACCTCTGGTCTAAAACTTCAGCAGAGATTCTTCAGATCCAGGGTATCTGCTCTGGAGGTTGCCCCTGGAGGGTACCTGTGGGTTTACCTGCAATCTTCATCTTGTGAACTTGTCCCCAGCTGCTGGAGTAGGCTAAGTTTCAGCTTAGTTTCTGAGAGCTTTACTGCCATCCAGAGAATGAAAAAGCACTACAAGCCAACAAGTATTAGTTTCACAGTCTCTAGAGGCTAGAATTTATGTATTTTAATTATCTCCCACTTGTCCTCCACAGACTGTATGATCCCTTGGTACTGAGTGCCAGTCACAGCACTGATAAACTGACTAATAAACCTCTGTGGTATCTGCCTCTTGTCTAGGGATCAGCGAACAATTCTGAGTGAATAAAGCATCTGATAAATCGTTCCTCTTTTGCTGGACATATATTGTGTACAGACAATCTCATTTTCTCAAAGGGGTGGTTATTTCTATTTGCCAAATATATTCTGCATATTAGTCTTGCTCTGTACACTATTCCCAAGTAATTCTTCCTTGGGATTCTTAATGCCCCAGCTGTGCTGCTTAATTTTGATTTGGCATCATAACTCTAGTAAGAAATTGTCTGTCTTCCCTGGCTGGCTGGCAGTGGCTCCTCTCTCTCATTTGTGAGCACCTTGTCACAGGGTAACTGCTGAGGGCCATTTCCTTATCTGGATCCCAATGCGTTAAGCTGTGCAAGGAGAGTGTGCTTTCACAGCACCCTGCCCTCAGCAGAAGCGCCCTACACTTAATACATCTGTCCAGAAGACATTACAGATGACAGGTTGGCAGGGGTTCAGCAATGAAAGCAGGGCATCTGCGTGTACTCAGGGACATGGAGTGGTGGATGGAAGAAAAGAGCTGTTAGAAACTGCAGCTGCATTTCCAGTACTCTGTGTCAGTTGTGGTGGTTCCACCACCATGTCCTCCACCCACCCCTTAAATCCAGGGGTGGTCAGAAGGAGATTCTCCAGCCCTGCTCCATCACATGGCCTCAGCATGGGGACAGCAAACATGTTGGGACTCAGAGGTGACAGTCTGGGAGAGCCCTCTCACACCAGGGAGAGCATTCACTGCAGGTAAGCTCAGGCTATCTGTGGGACACCTTGAACTCTGTGATTCCTGGGGAATCATTGTGAGACAGGGGCACCTCTAGGCAAGGATCCATGCCAGAGACAGGATGGATTCCCTTCTGCAGGGACCTTATGTCCTAAGGGGGCCAACAATTGTAATGTGGGTGCTTAGGGGTACGGGATGTCAGTCTGCCTACAAGTCTGCATCCTTTCCTCATCCATGTAACTGCTCCCACATTTGGTACTAGGGGGTTTTGCATGTACAATTTTTCTTCCACTTACAGAGCCAGTAATCTGGTAAGATTTTGTAAAATCTTATTTGACCAACAGCCAAATGCCCCTCATTTTGAGTGAGCAGTTGTGTGCAACCTGGGAGGACCAAGCACACAGCTTTTACACTAATAAACCTTTTCAGTATTTACTAGAAATATTTGTTAGAAATAGTCAATTTCAAGTACTTAAGCATAATCTGAGGGCACAATATCTTTTGTCCCCTTTAGAATAACAGCTGAAGGAGTAATTCCATAAAACATAAAATTTCTCAGATATATCTTTCAAAATATTATCACTAAGATGAGGCAAATCAGTTATTTATATGGAATGAGACATTGAAATGAAAAAAGAAAAGTAGTTAGCAAGTAGGACAATACAAATTTTAAATATAAAAGTTGTTGATGAAAATAAATGAGTGATTTTCCTGGGATCAAAGCACATTGTTATGGAAAAATTGGCAAAAATCTGTACGCAATGGGAAGATCTGTTTATATAAGAGATAAATGACAACTGTAGGAGCTTTAAAATACTGTCAAAAACATAGCAGGGTAAGGAATGCTAGACTTAAACAGCCAGCACTCTAAACATAATTTAAAGGAATATATGCACTGAGATGAGAATGCCAGACTTTACATTGCAAAACAGCACTGGTTTGTGTTCAGAGCAACCCACGGGCACACGAGGCCTGCCTGCACCACAAACCAAATACTCTACTGGAACTGCCAGCCCCCTTGCCCCCAAGCTCAGAAAGAAAGTAGACCACTGTGAAACAGTAGATTTAAATTAATTTTGAGTGGTTGAGACCATTTCTGGAATTGAACAAACCAGGCTGCTTTCTTGTGACTCATTTTTGCCTGAACTATTGCAATTTCCACATCTTTGTCACCCTCCCACTCGGCATGCTCGCCAGGCACTGTGGGTTAAAGAGCAGGAACAGATCTCTGCTCTCAGTTGCAAAGACCCCTCCTAGCAGCTGCAGGAGTGGAATATGCTTTCAGTTCTGTAACCTCCACAACTCCACTGCTCTGCGTAGCCCAGGATTTCACAACAGGGATGAAGAATGCCTCTGAGATGAAGCAGCACTGCTGCCTTTGTAGTCTTTTCAGCCTGAGGACTGAACTCCTATGATTTATAATCATAAAGGGGATTTGAACTTCCTCCTACTGAGATTAATCAAAACCAAAACCAAGAGTAAAGTTGTTGCAGGACCCAGCAGTAAGCTGTTTGTCAGCAGTCCACCTCCAGTGAGGAGGACCAGAGAGTTATTTAAAGCTGTAATCGCAGATAATTACTGAGCAGAGCACTGACGGTAAAGCCGATGCTGATTCTTCTCACTCTTAATATCACCCTCTGTTAATTAGTTTTCAGAAATGGAATACTATAAGAAAACAATGCTCTTTTTCTGCAAACCTCTGAGAAGATGAGGCAGCTCAGCTCTATTTAGACCCCAATGGGAGCTCAGGGCCTAGTTCTTCTCAGCAACTTTGAAAATCCCACACTAAATATTATAGGCCGTATCTCTGGAGCCGTCGGCTGCCTAAGAGGTAACACAGACACATCCAGAGCAACTCAGGTTTGTATCAGCTGAGTATTTGTACACACAGGCTGGCATATTTAAAGAACATTTCCTGAAAAAAACACGTCCTAGCACCAATGATCCTCAAACACTTAAAATAAGGAAAATGTATAAAGGTATCAATTCTTATAACCCAAGTAATATACAATTCCTCTACAAGAAGTAATATGCATTATGGCAGAAAATTAACTTTGATAATAATAATCTTTCCTCAGTAGTCTCCAAGGCCACATTTTGAAGATAACACCAACACTTGTTATATTTTAAAGGCATTGCATGACACTGTAATTTTCTCCCACTGTTTCCTCTGTGAACTTCCAGATCAGGGCTCAGCAGGTACCTTGCTAAAGGATGATTCAGAAAAGTTGGAGAAGCAGGTTATCACTTTCCTCGAAGAAAGTCCATCCAACTCTGAAAAACTGCAACATAACAAAGCTTCCAACAATCACCTTTTGTGCAAAGGGCTCAATGAGCATAATACAAGCAGCAATGCTTGTGGAAACTGTATTGCTTACTTAAAAAACAAAAAAAAACAATACAAGCAAACAAAAAAACAACTGAATTTCTTCAATATCTGTTTAACTTAATGGACGCACCCAGGTTATGTTTCAATGGTCATATATGGGACCTTAAATCCACACTATTTAACAAACTTCAGGGAATGGATCTCAACAGCCCCAGTTTGCTGAACATTTTGGGACTGTAAAAGCTGATAACACATCTTGAATGTCAGCAACACTCCCTACTCCCAATAGATGCTCTGTTAACTTCACTGTCTGCCCCTTATCCCCAACCCTTTCGGTAAGCACCATGGTAGGAATATTTTCACATATTTTTTCCTGTCTTACATGGAGTTCCCCATCCTAGCCTGCTGCTCACAAACAGTTTAATTGTGCCTTATTTCGTTTCATAGGGTCCTCACCTTGGATCCTCCCACCCTGTCCCCAGCTTCCTGCAGCACTGGCACCAAGCAGGAGCTGAGATGGGTGCTGCTGGAGCCATCGTCCTCCCCAGCAGGACATTTACTTCTGTCTCCTTTTCATTATAATTCAAATACTTGAATTTCAAGGAACTTACTATCTTTGATGCTTCTGTCTCTCTAGCAAATATAATGGAAAGTGGAAAATAAGCTCAAAGTTTTAGCAGCGAAAAGATACAAACATGCAACTAAGTGACAACCATCTTACTTCCTTGTGAAACAGAAGTAACAAATCTTGCCAAACCCTTACCAAAATCCTGGAAATTCTGACAGAGGCAGGTAAAAGCCTGTGGCGATTTCAAAGCCTGATGGGTTTCCAGCACGACAACGGCGATTCGGACCAGCCTCCGCTGGGCGTTAGTACGGCAGCTGGGTACAGCTGCCAGCACGATCAAGTCTGGCGTGAAAAGAAACTGGTGGCTTCCTCCTTACACATGTCAGAGGCAGCACAGGACTTCCTCTCCTACCATGTGGTAGGAGTGAAAGAGGGTATGACAATCTAAAGACATTATCAGATCAGAAAAAAAAAGAAAACCAGTGCAGTGTGCTGACAATGTTTGAAAGGTAGCTAAGATTTAAATAGCACTAACTCCCAGAAACTAACTAGTTCCAGTCATCAACTAACAAGCTGATTATTGAATATATAAGAATTAATATATAAGAATTAGTGTCCCTGCCCACGGCAGGAGGGTTGGAAACTAGCTGATCTTTAAGGTCCCTTCCAGCCTGAACCATTCTATGATTCTATGATTAATGGTTGAAATTATTATGCCTGACAGATGTTTGCTGAATAGGAATCAGTCAGGAATATGCAGCACAAAAAAACCAGCAAAATCCAAAAGTTTAGACAGGTACAGTCAAAGCTGAGATTTTTAGAAAGCAGTAAGTCTACCTCCAATGGAATTTTAATTTTCCTTTCTACTTACTTTATCTTACACTTCTTTTTTACTCTCAGTTACCTAGCAGGAGATTCCTTTTACAGACTGACACACTAATCTAGATTCCACTCCCAGTTACAGCTGAACAAGTCTAAGAATTTAGCCAATTATTTCAGGTAACACCGCTGCTGTGTGATTTGGCTGAACAGAATACACTCTGTAGGTGTTAGCTGTCTCTCGTGATGGAGCACATGATGAAGCCTCCATTCCCGATTCCCCAAAACTACTGGAAAATATAAAGCAGCATTTTCCCTCCATTAATTATGATTCCTCTGGATATGTCTGCTGTTAGACATTCACTGGAACCCACTGGTTTGCTCTACTCACCCACTGCTATTTGCATCATCCTAATGTCATAAATCTAGTTAATAGATACTACATGACCAAGCCAGCTCCCACTTACACTCAAGCTAGTGTAAATCCAAAGCAAGTCCATATGGTCAACAAATCTCTCTCGTTTTATAGCTGCTATGTACAATAATTTGTACTACACTCAGTAGCATTTCTAGGATCACAATAAAAATAATGAGGAAATATGGAGTAATCAGTGAAAGCAAAATATGAAAAAAAATTGATTAAAATTCTATTTCCAAATGATAAGTTACATTACCAAATGGGGATGAAACTATGAACCTCTCCACCTATTTCAGGAGCTGAATCAGGTAACAGGGGAACAGCAAGGGGAAAAGGTGAAGGAACAAAGTGGGCGAGTCAGAAGAACAACAACAGGATCAATTGATCAAGGTAACACTGTGGAGTTGCTAATCATATAATCATAGAATGTTTTGGGTTGGAAGGGACCCCTAGAGGTCATCTAGTCCAACACCCCTGCAGTGAGCAGGGACACTGCTAACTAGATGACATTGCTCAGAGCCCCATCCAACCTGGCCTTGAATGTTCCCAGGGATGGGGCCTCCACCACCTCTCTGGGCAACCTGTTCCAGTGTTTCACCACCCACGTTGTAAAGAATTTCCTCCTTATATAGAGTCTAAACCTACCCTGTTTTAGTTTAAAACTATTACCCCTTGTCCTGTCACAGCTGGCCCTACAAAAAAGATTATCCCCATCTTTCCTATAGGCCCCCTCTAGGTACTGAAAGGCCGTAATCAGGTCTCCCCGGAGCCTCCTCTTCTCCAGGCTGAACAACCCCAACTCTCTCAGCCTGTCCTCATAGCAGAGGTGCTCCAGCCCTCGGATCATTTTTGTAGCCCTCCTCTGGACTCACTCCAACAGCTCCATGTGCTTCTTGTGATGAGGGCTCCAGAGCTAGACACAGTACTCCAGGTGAGGTCTCACCAGAGCAGAGTAGAGGGGCAGAATCACCTCCCTTGACCTGCTGGCCACACTTCTTCCAATGCAGCCCAGAACATGGTTGGCCTTCTGGGCCACCAGTGCACATTGCCGGCTCATGTGCAGCTTTTCATCCACCAGTACATCCAAGTCCCTCTCGTCAGGACTGCTCTCGATCCTTTCTTCCCCAAGCCTGTACTGATACTGGGGGTTCCCCCGGCCCAGGTGCATGACCTTGAACTTGGCCTTGTTGAACCTCATGAGGTTCACGCAGGCCCACCTCTCCAGCCTGTCCAGGTCTCTATGACATCCCGTCCTTCTGGTGTGTCAACCGCACCACTCAGTTTGGTGTCATCTGCAAACTTGCTGAGGGTGCATTTGATCTCGCTAAGTCATTGATGAATATATTAAACAGCACCAGTCCCAGTACGGACCCCTGAGGAACACCACTTGTCACCAGCCTCCATCCGGACATCGAGCCATTGACCACTACCCTCTGGATGCGACCATCCAGCCAGTTCCTTATCCACCAAACAGTCCACCCATCAAATCCATAGCTCTCCAATTTAGAGAGAAGGATGTTGTGGGGGACCGTGTCAAAGGCTTTGCAGAAGTCCAGATAGATGACATCCATTGGTTTTCCCTTGTCCACTGATGCTGTCACACCATCATAGAAAGTCACTAGGTTCGTCATGCAGGACTTGCCCTTGGTGAAGTCATGCTGGCTATCTCGAATTATCTCCCCGGTCTCCATGTGCCTTAGCATAGCTTCTAGGAGGATCTGTTCCGTGATCTTCCCAGTCACAGAGGTGAGGCTGACAGGTCAGTAGTTCCCAGGGTCTTCCTTTCTACCCTTTTTGAAAATGGGCACAATGTTTCCCTTTTTCCAGTCACCAGGGACTTCACCTGACTGCCATGACTTTTCAAATATCATGGAGAGCAGCTTGGCGACTACATCGCCAGTTCCCTCAGGACTCTGGGATGGATCTCATCAGGTCCCATAGACTTATGTAATACAGAGGATTAACCAAGACCAGTTGCCCTAGTTGAGCTGTGACCCTTGTGCAATGGTGATCCCAATGCAGCCAGCTGAGCACAGAATTCTGCTACCAGTGTTGAGAGAAACAAGGGATGGAAGAGGAGGAACATCTCAGGAGTTAACAATGCTGTCAGTGACTAGAGAGGGAACTCATATCAGCTCTTTTCCAACTGTCTTGTTAGCCTTTTAATAACTTGAGTAATCTTTAGAAAAAATCTTGAAGCACATCAGCCAGTAAACTAAAATATATGATGCCTGGGAGAATGCAAACTGAAGAGGGTTCATGTATCTAAAAGTCAAATCAGGGTTGTTTTAGGATTGTGCTGTTGTTTGAAGGAAGACAGGGGTGGGGTTTCAAATACCTACAAATTAACCTCTTCACAGGCTTTTTGCCTTTTCTCTCCTGTGGTAAATACCAGTCACTATAAAATTGCCAGTTACCAAAAAAAAAAACCCAAAAACTACTGGTACCGAGGAAGCAGAGCATCTAGGGCTTACACCAGCTATATGCAACAGCTCTTAAACCACTGCAGGCAGCAGTCTCCTATGCTGACTAACTCAGAAAGCAAAGGACCCAGTTGCTACCCTGGTGAGTACTGATAACTACAACATGGAGGCAGCAGGGAAAAAAAAAATTAAACTAGCAATCACAAAAGCAGCATTGTCCATAGAACTTTCAGTAAGTTTGTGTCAAAACATATTTTAAATATATAAACCTTAGATTATAATTTGAAGATAATTCCCTTTAGACTCAATTTAATTGTATGTTTTTCCATATTTTAAAAGGAAACTGGAGTTTTGGTAAAATATTCCAAAGGTTCCCAAAGTATCTGACCTGTCATTCCCTTCCTTCTTACAAAAAATGCAATTTTCAGTTTAAGAGAAGGATCAAACAGTAGTTTTCCTATCCTTCAGACCAACAATCATTTCTGTTTTGGCAGTGGAAAGCATTGTCTGACAAGAGCTAAGAAACTACTCAGGTAGGAAAAAGAGCAGCAGTATGAAAAAAATCTACTTTCCAAGACTACCACTGATATTTTGTTATATATTATTACTACTCCACAGAGGTGTGAAGCATCACTCCACCACACTGCAGATAGCAAGTGTATAGCACTGGTGGCATCTCCAATGTGCTGAGGTTGTTTCTGAGGCAGAAGAGGATGGATGACAGAGGGGGGACACACAGGGGCAATGAGGCACTATTAGTCAGTATGAAAAGCCACCCACAGAGCAGCAGCTCCCTATCCACAGTCAAATTCCTACAGACATTATAACAAAAGGGTTTTAATGAAGAATCTGAGAGATGGTCATGATGTGGATTTTAGAAGGATTACATGTGAGGACAGGACTGAGAGAAAAAGCATGGAAGTACTCAGCTCCTGAGCATTAGTGGATGTTGGTATCATCAGCTGGCCAGCAGTGGATGCTGCTACCTTGACAATAAACAAAATTTAGCTTAAGGATGTATAGGAATCAAAATTTCCATTTTCTGCGAAAGGTCGTGTAACTAACTATACTTTAATTCTAAATTAGAACAACATTTGTAAAAAGGCACTCCTCATGCAAGTGCTACTCCCCAAAGAATCCTGTTTGGAAATGCTGTGAAAGGACTTTTCAGAAAAGGAACACTCACACCAAGCATTCAGGTTGTCCCAAGTACTGGGCTTAGGGGTGGCAGCGGGGGTGGCACAGACAGGCGTAAAGATCTTGGTCTCTTTTCCAGTACAATTTCACTCTGTGTAACTAATGATTCATAATGCAGAACCTAATCATTAGGCACAGCCTAATGATTCAGGTGTCCCACGTGCAAGTTCAGCATCAGAAAGATCAGGCTGAGGTAGTTATTATGCTTTAACAATTCAACAAGGAAAATTTATTTTTTTTTACTTCACCAGTTAGCATTACAAAACCAACTAAACAAACAAAGAAATAAACCCAACCCACACGAAAACCCAAAGCCCGAAAGATGCCCGATCTGATTTGAGCAAGACTAAAAGAAACATGATGTGGGCTAGCTGCTGGTATAGTTGCTTAACTGAAAAAAACCTACCTATTTGCAAATCCCCAAAGTAAGGTGTAGTCTGCTAGTAGCAATAACCTAAAAGCACTTAGCAAATGCCAGAGTGATAGAAGCCACAGGAAGGGCACACTATAGAAAACAATTACATGTGGAACACTAAGCAGCCTGTTAACATCCAGATAAATTCCTCAGCACTGACTAACTACAACTATTAAACACTAGTAGGCTTTAAAAAAAAAAAGCGTGATATTTAAATATTAGGATTAAACGTGTTCATGTAATTACTTACAAAAATGTTTTGTATAAACACCTTCAGCTCTTTCATCAGACAGCAAATCCTACTTCACACTGCAGACCAGAATGATAGTACCAGCCCTCCTCCATCACGTATTTTCACAGTACACAACAGCTGGACAAGCAAACGGCTGAGGCGAGAAATACAGCAACGCTGAAAGCAACAGTGTCTTTTGGGTTGCCACATCCCAAGCAGCCCCTGGTAGATGTGGTGTACAAGCATCACAAGGGATGTCTCCATGGCAGTGTCTGAAGAAGGGGTACTTTGTAAATGCCCTGATGTTCCTACCTGTCTTTCACAGCACTAGAGAAGGTACGTGGTATGGCAGGTAAAGCAGGGATGTGGGCAGCAAGATGTAGGCTGACAGGCAGTGAAGGCTAGCCATAGTGTGTGGGCAGCTGGAGGGGGCACAGATGTGGCTGCCTCCATAACCGAGGGTGCAGTGCTTGGGACATGCTTCTGCTACCTCCCCTCCTGGCACAAACTTCCTCTCACTGCTTAACCACCATTCTCTTTCTCCTTCTTCCAGCTCTGGTATCTCCAGTATAAGAAAGATATGGAGCTGTTGGAGCAAAACCAGAGGAGGTCCAAAAAGATGATCAGAGGACTGGTACACCTCTCCCATAAAGACAAGCTGATGGAGTTGGGGTTGTTCAACTTAGAGAAGAGAAAGCTCCAGGGACACCTTACAGTAGCCTTCCAGTGCCTAAAGGGGCTTACAAGCCATCTGGAGAGGGACTGGTTACAAGGGCATTGGAGTGATAGGACAAGGGATAATGGCTTTAAACTGAAGGAGGGTAGATTTGGATTAGACATTAGGAAGAAATTCTTTACTGTGAGGGAGGTGAGTTTGCCCAGAGAAGCTGAAGCTGCCTCCTCCATGTCAGTGTTCAAGGCCAGGTTGGATGGGGCTTTGGGAAACCTGGGCTAGTGGAAGGTGTCCCTGCCCATAGCAGGGTGTTGGAACAGGATGATCTTTTGAGTTCCCTTCCAACCCAAACTATTCTGTGATTCTATCATCTCTGTAACAGGGCCCTTTTTCTGACAAAGACCTTTAGTTCTGGACCAAGAGCTTGGTGACTGAAGTGCTTCAGAAGAGAAGCAGTCATACCTGGGGTTGGATGTGAGAAAATGTGAGTAAAAAAAATTAATTCTATACTGAAAGTGTCTTTAAGAAAATTAAGTAGTAACAAGGATGTGAAGAAAGTTCTACAAGACAGAAATTTGAAGCTTGTATGTTAAAAGAAAAACCCAAAACAGAGACGTTTAAAATTTTTCTTTCAGATTCAAGACATGACTGACATGACAGCTACTGGAGTCAGTGGGTCTATAATCTGAAGATACAAGGGAAAATCCCAGGCTCTTGTGAAGTCAGGGGCAATGTTGTCACTGAGCCAAGATTTCGACCCTGACTTCTGTGGACTTAAAGTAACAAATTTTTTCCTTGGGTGCTCTCTGTCTGAAGATCTAATTTAATACGAGTGCTTCTCTTGTATTTACTGAGTTGGTGTTATTAGCTAGGTACTTCACACAAAGCCAGTGCTTAACCTGCTGCAGGTATAGACCATTTCTGCTGATTTACATAAGAAACATCACCTACATTTGTCACCCACTGTCACCTACCGTTCATATAACCACTGCCATGCTTCCACAGAGACTCAAGAGCACTCATGCAAAGAGCCTTTTTCATTAAGAAAAATCAGTCACCTAACTTAAAAGAAATGCACAACCTGGGGAAGAACTGACAGCTCCAAAGATTGGTTTCTCTTATTTACTCACAGAACCTTTAAGGAAAGGGCATATTTCCTCACATGACCCTGCCTTCCTATCTGACTGACTTGAAAACACAGCAGGTGTGTCAGTGTCTCTATGCTTTCCACCTTCAGCTTCTCTGAACTTCTTCAGGCTATACCAGCAATGGGGGTAAAAAGCCTAGATAAAAAACAGCTGTTACAGCCCTGAAACTACTCAGAGGCATTACCTGTTTTTCTGCTGGGATTACTTCATTATAATGTCAGGAAAACAAAAGACAAGCATGCAGTGCTTTAAATGACATGTCACTTCTAGGTAAGGTGGAGAGAAGATTCAGCCAAAAACCCTACTCTCTTTCACAGCTTAATTTTGCATTGCTACTGTGTCAGTCCAGATGATCGATTAAGCATAGTAAAAGCTCCGATTCTGTTGGTTTTTAAATAAACCCAAGTATCCAGACCTACTATGGATGGATTATTTTGTCTCATCTGTGACACCCTCCAACCTAGCACCTACAACACAGTTGCCACACACATCAAATACACCATATGAGATGAGATGCCAGTGTCCCAGTTTCACATGGGGACACCGATGCTCTCAGCAGCACCTATCTTTCAAATGTTGCCTTCAACAGATGGTGCCAGACTCAACAACACAAGAAGTACACAACATCACTGGTGCCATTTTAAACCTCATATAAATGCTCCTTCAATATCATAGAGAAAACCTGTGGCAGAGAACAGATCTCTTCCACATCTGTCAAACATGTGAAGAGAAGGATGACCACATGATCAACAATACGCACTCAACCCGCACATTGTTTTGGAGTCATGCAATAAGGCCCTAACAACTATGCTGTTTGATCAGCAAAACTAGGCAAACAGACAAAATTCATGAGGACCCTGGTTGTATATGCCAGCCTGGATCAAAACAATACTTATAGGTACACTTGCTCTTGTAAATCAAGTATTTTCAAGGAGCCTTGAAGAACATCTCTCACTCCATCAAAGACCACAACTTCCTCGATATTCAATTAAGTCCCACAAGGCACAACACTGAAAGAGTTGTTATAAGGTGCTGTTAGACTCCAACAGTTGGGAGAGGAGAGTACCTGAACACTGAGAGGAAGCCTGCACACTGAGCTACCAGTGAGAGCTGTCACTGTTTCTCACTCTGACAATGAATTCCTGCATCACCTGGACAAACACTGCAGTATCACGTGCCTCACTTTGTTCAGCTATCCCGCAGACATAGCAATATCCACCTGCCTCAAAGGAACACAAAGGGTTTTTTGGGTGTGACTGCTCTTCTACTAAAGCAAATAGGGTTTGTTATCATCATCATCAACAGCTGCATGGAGAGCAGCATGTTGCCCTATGTAAGGTGTTGCTAGGATTTCCTGGTGACAGACACTGTATCTACGACAAAAGTAAGTCCACCAGCACAAGCTAACCCACATGGGCCTCTCATTCATCTTGTGCTCTCAGGTATTACCACATTTCTGAAAAGCCTTTCTACATAGCACAACTTTAACATGTCATTTTACCTTTTCATACTACTAAACAAACACTAATCGAGAAGAGCACAAGCAAGCCACAGCCTGAAATCTGAATTCCAAGCAAATTATAATCCTTTCTCCTTGTTTCTTGCTAGCTTATTCAATTTCTTCCAGTACATTATTTCGTGCATCTGTTCAGTGAGATCCCAAGGCTGAAACTTGCACTAAATCCTCAGTCAATTATAGTCGAAACATGAATTCTCTCAAGATCCCTTGATATGAAGAGCTTCATATCAATACCATGTCTTTTAAGTGTAACACAGAAAAGATGCTTATATCAACAGAGACAGGAAAAGTCAGTTCTGCCAAAGGGAAACAAATGAGTCCACATCATCTCTAAAATCAATGCATTTTTCTTGGAATATAATTACACTGTGTGAGCAGACATATAAAAGATTACTTATTAACCAGACATGTAGTGTCAATGAGAATGGCCTTCCCTGAAAAATCTGCCATCTCTGTATCAGCTTGAGGTGAGGCCACTTCAGATAGCTGGTGTTAAATATCCATGGGCTCACAACTCTGTGAGTCATCCTTCAGTAAAACAGGCACTTACCATCTTATGATTCAATTTGTTAGCAATACAGGCTGACTTAAGTTTAAACACACAGTTTTAAATATTTTCAGTACGTATGTCATTTCAGCATACTTCTATTTAATCAATATTAAAGGCACAAATATTATCAATCAGTTGTTTGCAGAGCAGATCTACATGATCAAGAGACCCTGAATACTTGCTTTGCATTTTTAAATTTAATCGATTGCTGTCAAATGAAGCTTGAGAAAGCCGAGACCTTACTGACCATCAGTAAGTATTACCTTAAGAGGTATTATCCTTGAAGAATAAATGAATTCTACTATCTATGCTCCAAAGACGGTGAGGACATTTCTAGCCAGAGTTGAAAAGGTATTTAGGAACCTTGTAGTAATTCCTGTTGATTTCAGGTGCCTGAATACCCTTATCATATAATTGCACCAGGTAAAAAATTCCCTTGCCAGCAACACTTTATGTTAGTATTCCTGGAGCTCAGTAAGTTTTCCTGTTACCATGTGGCTTTTTCCTTACACATGCCAGAATTGCAAAGATTCCCACTTAGCCCACAATCCTTAAGGGGATACATACAAAGGGACTCCTTCTAAGGACATGGCACCTGTATATATGGTAGAACAAGTTTGCCAGAACAGGTGACATGAAAATGCATCTACAGTTGACAAGGACTAGCAGTGAAAACAAAAAACAGCCAAAAAACCCCAAAACTAACAAACACACACACACACACACAAAATAACCTACAAAAAAATCCAGTATCTTGTCATTGCTACAAATGATCTGCAATACCGTCACATCAAGGAATACATTATTCTGAGTCAGGATGAGTGATCACCGCTTTTGCTTTGTTTCAAGGGAATTATGCTTATATGATGACATTCAATAAGTCTTGAAACTGTTGGCTAATTTTGTCAAAATAAAACAGATCTAAAGACACTAGCTGAGATCATAGCCCTTCTGTATGTAGCCCTTGATGTATTTGCGCAAATGTGTGCCAGGCAGAACAAAGATGGGAGCCATGCCCTGGAGATGCAGAGATGTAAAAACAAAGCAGTTAATGACAAGCACAACTCAAGAGATAAGATCTCTTAGAGAACTGTGTTCCTTGGTTAATTAAATTAAGATTTTCTGTTTCCATGTTCAAAACGAGATGTACCAGGTCAGAATCATTTATCTTCCTTGAAGCTTTGAGGGAGATGTCAGTTCAGGGCATCCACCCAGAAAATCCTTCTCCTTTTCTCTTTACAATTTATTTTCACCAAACAGCTTATTGGCAAATGGAGGCAGTTACATATGAATGTATCACTCCGTCACCAAGCTAAGAAGTGAACTGGCAAGTAACTGACTCTAGACTTGCTTTTCCCTGTTGCTGTGTTTCTACAAAACTCACACAAGAACCTAACTACCTTGGAGCCATTCTCCTTATGTCACACTTGCTGGAAATTGAAATAAAATATTATTTAAAGGACAAATACCTAGATGCTTGCTCAAACATATATTATGGGGTGGCACAAACCTTGTTTCCATCAGAAGCTATGCTAAAAGATGAAGGCTAGTTATCCTTATGAAGTTGTGATGCAGATGCTAGGTTTGGAGCATGTCCTCAGGTAGTGGCATTGCTCCTCCAAGTCACACAGATGCAGGTACAGCCACATCTTGAGGCTGAGCATCCACAAGTGTACATGGAGGTTTTCAGGATGATTTGGGATCCACAGACAACTGGAGGGACACAGAAAAATGGCTTACACAAGAGGAAAAGCTAGACACTCTTTTCAATGAGAAAAGGCCAGAGGACACACACACCAGGAACGGGCTTGGAAGCACTCTAGAAGTCTTGACCAGTATGGGAGGGAAAGGAAGAGAAATTAGATCCATGGCTGAAGGACAGAGCTGAAACTATCAGAAGGAGGAATACAAGACAGTACCATACCCCAAAGAGCATCTCATTTGCTAGGAATTTGAGAGGATTCCGGATCTGATGATTCATGAAGAACATGAAAACAGCACCAGTTCTAAGGAAAAACTGTTTTTATAGAGTCCATCGTTTTTGTCAGACTCCGCTTCCTGACAGCTAGTTTGTAGGGAACAATGCCCCATGACTCACCAAAAAATGTTTGCTTCTCGTTGAAATAAAAGTCACCACGGGACCGATTGTAATGAATTACATTTCTTTGAGAACCAACTGGCTCACACACTTCGCAGCCACTGAGACTGTGCCAAGCTGATGTGCCTTTCAACAACCCACAGATTTGAGGCCCTTTTAGAAAAAGAAGGAAAATATTTCAAAGTAACCAATCAGTTTTTAATGTTTTGCTGCATTTTTTAAATTCCCTCCCCAGAGGACAATCACTGTGCCAAGGGCTTAAAAGTAATATCCAAAAGTAGCAGCAAGTGGCAGGTAAGAGTAGCACAGTGATACTATTTTTCAATAATGATTTAAGGTAGCCAGGCCTAGCTATGAGGCAAAGGAGAAAACGAGCGCCCTGCTCTGCTGAACTTTCAAAGAAAGCAATCTTGCAACCATTAGATCCACAATAGGTCATCGTATATATCACTAATTCCCGCAAAATTCAGTACGTTAACCTGAGTAGAGCTGTTTCTAGGAATAAAGTTTTCCTGGACAAGGACCTAAATACACACAGGTCAAACCAACAAGGATTTGGGAATAAAAGAGATGGCAGAAATAACCCTGTGAGAAACCAAAGCCTTATTACACACTGGGATAGGGATGTTTCCATATGGAAGCTGCACTGAATCTGAAAATGAGGGTAGTTGCTCTTGCCATAGGAAAACCTTTCCAAGTATTTACAAAGCAAAAAGGAGACAAGGTCAGACCTGCTTAAGGGGAATCGGAGTCAAGCTAGGACAAACTGAATGGACTGGGGGGNCGAGAGATGAAGAAATCTGACAGTAACGCTGAGCAACCAGCTTTGGCAAGAGCCTGACACCTTGGAAGGAAAAGTTGCAGAATGCAGCCGAATGCTTCGACCAGGCTGATCCTCGCTCACAGAAGCAATTTTTAAAGAAAAGTTAAATAAAACTCTACCTTGTTATTTATTATGCAGTTACCGCAGCTACTATAGTATGAGTATATTAGTAGTACGCAGAGAGCTCTCATGCCACCCAAGGAGTTGCCCGGCAAGGAGAAGCCCTGCCTCCGCTCCTGCGCTGCGGCTCAGGCAGTACCCGTTGCAACCGTTATACCGTGCGGCGGCACCACAAACCTGACGGCGGGGGACGGCACCGGGCGGGCAGCGAGCGCGGGGGTCAAGCCAAGACGCGGCGGCGGGGCCGGACGCCCGCTGACTTCGCTGCGTTTCAACCGCCTCGTCGATCGCGGAGCCGGAGGGGCGCGGGCCGTGGGGGAGCGCCGAGCAACAGGAGGGAGGCGGAGGCGGGTCCGGGTGGGCTGTCAGTGAGCCGAGCCTCCCCTGCGCTGCACCGCCCTCCCGCCGTCCCCGACGGGACGCCGCAGTCCGAGGGCGCCGCCTCACCGTTATTCCCTCCGCGCCGCCAGCTCCCCCCAGCACCGGCAAAAGGCCCCGAGCACCGCCTTGCAGCGTCACAGGCCCCCTCCCGCGGGCCGGCGCCCTACTCACCGCTGCGGCGCCCGCCGTCGCCGTCGTCGTCTCCCCCGCAGACAGCCTAAGGGGTCGCGTTGCCTCTTCCCCCACGCCGGCTCTGCAGCCGCTTACTTGCTCGGGCGTTCACTCACCCTCGGAGGGGCCGGTCACGGGCGGCCCCGCCACACCGGGGGCTGCGCTGGGCGGCGCGGAGAGCCCGCCCCCGCCGCAACGGCCCAGCCCGGCCCGGCGGGCGGCGTTATGTAACCCGGGCCGCGGCAGACGCTGCCGTCCCGCCCCGCGCGGAGCCGCCGTGAGTAGACCCGTCCTTGCCCGGTAGTCTGGGGCCAGACTTCAAGCTACCCTTGGGCGACAGCAGGAGGGTGGCCGTGACCACTGGCACGAGCTGAGTGCCAACACCGCTATTTTAACTAGAGTAAAATGCATTATTAGACAAAAAGATGAATTTCTCACAATTTCTCGTTTCAGGGAGCTGGGAGCAGTGAGTTGCCAAACATCAGGAGACGTACAACAAACCACAGGTGATCATGCCAGTGGCCCCAGTGATCCATACCAACACAGGACAAATTTCCAAAGTTTCTTTTGGGTGCCCAGAAAGCAAGCACAGAGCCTGCATTTCAGCAGTGATATGCCAAGGAAGGAGGCTGTAGCATGATCAGGAATCCACTGGGATGCATGGAATATTGTAACCAACATATGGGGGGGTGTAAAAGGCCACAACAAATTTAGGAAACTGTAGTCTGATTCAGATGATTCTTTCCTATTATAACCTATTCAAGCAAAAAGCCAACACGATGCTCAGGTTATTCTGGAAAAATCAGTCAAAAACCAGAGGCACAGCAGCGTGCTGACCTGCAGCATGGGTTCTGTAGCCCAACAAGAGAAGCCAGAGAGTCATTGACATCTTGTGCTCCATCTGTGGCTTTCGGAGGTTATAATCACACAAAAGCCACAGAGAGGGAAGGAGGAAAGAACAAACAGCCTCTTCATACTTTAGCAATAAAATAAACATGCTGAATGAGCATGTGAAGAAGTTTGTTTCACAAGGTACAAACCCAAACGCTTCGAAAGGGATTTTATTGCTGCCCTCTGCTGCTGGGATCTTGAGCAGCTCATCTGCCTTAGGAGCATCAACACGGGCCATTTGCAATAGCAGTTACTGGCTCGAAGATCAGTGTGGTCATGAGCCTGCAGGTTCAGGGTGGGCAAGTGCTGGGAGCCTGAGGCAGCAGGTCTTCAGCTCTGCACCTGCCAATGCCGCGTGGGGTGGGCTGGCACACCCCAGTACCTGGGTGCATCAGCCTTCATAGGCTCGCTTCAGCCCACAGCCAGGGGTTCAAGGCAATCAGCCCTCCACATATCAAGATAATTTTACTTGGAATAGCCCTCTATGCTCCCAACTCTCAGGAATCACTATCCTTCACCAGCCGTTCAAAAGATGTGGAAATTTTGTTACAAATAATGGTGAGGAGCATACTTTTATAGTTACTTCTGACCTTGGAGCTCAGAATATCCATGGTGGGTCCTGTAGTAGCACAATTTACAGTGACTATGACCTTTTAAGTTGTCACTGAGAGGGAAACTGAATGCTTGTAATCTCCCTCTGTTTCTGGGCAAGCCTATCTAACATGGAAAATCTTTTAATCACTAGTGTGGAGTAGACTTACTGTTTACTTGGAGCAAAGTTTATACCACCAGCATGTAAAATTGAATATGTGCCTATGAAACTGTTCTTGCTCCATAGTAATTCACAGCTGATTATCTCTTAATGACCTTTGGAATACTGTGAGGAAGTGGATACCACCCAAAAGGGTTGGAGTCCAAAGGAATGCGCCTCGAATAGATAGATAACAGAGAACAGAAAAATCTTACCTGTGATTTTGTTGGGAGAAGTGGCTCAGTCATCACAGTGAAATTATAAGCAACCCTCACTGGCAGTGATTATTTCCTTATGGATCCAACCTCTTAGAAATTACTTTGTATGCCCAGATCTTTTAAGTACAAAATAAAAACAACCCATTGTATTCAGAAAGCTTGCTGGTGCTGGACAAAGCACTGCTATCTAAAAACTGCTTGCATTAAGTTCCTCTTCTGCATTTCCCTATGCGGAGGCTTTCATGGCTCTGACTTTACAACCTCAAACAGCTTTGTACATGCTGAGTTAGAAAAACCAACATACCCAGGCAAACAGCAGGCATTAAGTAAATGAGCATTTGGTGCATTACCTAGACAATATAAAGCTGCCCACACACCACACCTAAACAACAAAGGAGAGGCTAGAAGGATGGCAAGCAGCATGGAAGAGCTTCTGAAAAGGAAATGGCAGCAGCTCTAGCTCTCTTCCCTTGGAAGAAAGGAATATATTTTTAGAAGAAGTTGGCTCAGCCTCTCAACCAAACCACAAGTATTTGTCAGTGAATATACAGTATTTTCAGATGCTTCCTGTGATGAGAAGAATACCCAAGAGACTGGGTGGGGAAAGCACCAAATACTAAAAGAGTAACAATAGTGTTGACATGGTTTACTCCACAGGATGACCTGCATGATATCTTTAGGGCAAGAGAGAAGCACTTATAATGCTGCAAGGTAGCTGCTCTCTTATTAGCATAACACACCCATTATTCACGCTCCTAACTGATGATAAACAAGTATTACAAGATATTAAGATGTTTCCCTTTATATTTGCTTGGGTACAGCAATGTAAAATTGTTATTGAAATAATGAGTCACAGCAGTTGTGTAGTGGGAGGAACAGCAGTTGTTGGCAGAGTAACATTTGTGTGCAGCATACCAGTGACATATGTCTTTGGCATGACAGGTTTCAACACTAGTACTTCTCTAGGTTGGGGTTTTTTTTTTGTAGTCTTATAGCTACTAGAAGTTGCCCACTGCTTGACAGAAAGCTTCAGTGGGTGGTGGTAGGAGTTGCCACAGAACTCTCTCCTCAGTCTGAGGAATGCAGAGCCACGAACTCTAAATGCCAATGTCAGAAGAGCCTATCTTCAGAAGTACTAAGGCAAGGATCACAGCAGTAAGCCAAGCCAACTTCCTGCTCTCTATTCATGCTGAGACATCTGGACATAACCTGGCATTTCGCATTCTCCCTGCTGCATATTTTGGAATTTACATTTTGTCTAATGAGGCTCCAAATCCTGGGCACTGACGGAAAGTGCTACAGTATCAGTTCTGACAACCCTGGCCCAAATCTCTCCCACAGTTAAGCATTTACTATTCACCTGAGTTCCCCACTTATCAGCAGACTTGGATATTTCAACACTCCAAGGACACCTGAAAACTTTCAATCACAGATTCTACAAGACAGATTCACTATTGATTTCAATAGTGGGGGTGGGACAGGGTGGTGAGTTGTGTGCTGGTATGATTCCATATAAACAGATGCTTGGTGCCCTTTATTAGTATGCTTTTAAGTGTGGAATTTCAATATCGAACTGGAAGTTAGCAAATTGCACACAAAGCATAAACATACATTAAATCAACTGTAAACCAAGACCTTTATATCTATATACCATCCTGAGAAGGGGAGCCTTCGGTCTGTAAGATACTTAAATCTTCACTTACTACTCCCAGTATCACTCCCAGAACTGAGGTAAGCATATGCAACTAGGAACAGTTGTTTCAAGTTTTCTGGTAGGTGCAGGAAACTGCCAAAGAAGCCTTGGACAGCTGCACCTTCCACAACTGACAGAAGGAAGCTTAGTGGTGAAAATGTGGGAACAAGATTAGCAGGCAAGAGGTCCACTGAATTCAGAAACTTAGACCAGTATAAACCAGCTGAGGCACTGCTCCATTTACTTCAAAGCAAAACAAGACTGTTTGCAACAAGCGCTAGACTTCAAGATTCTTCACACAAACACCACTTGCTTGAATCACACAATACACTCTAGAGGAACAGTTGTCACTGATGATACTGGAGTCCTCCAGTGCTAACAAAACATTAGTAAAAAAAACATTGTGTCCATGTTGGTATCAAACATATTGTCTCAGGAGCAAAGCAGCAACTCTCTCAAGGATTATTATTTCTTCTACTTATTTATTTGCAAGTTCTCACAGGCATTGCTTGTTTGTTCTTACTCTGGTGCCTACACATCTTTAACAGTCTGAAAGAACTCAGAAAACATTTTTTTTCTAAATACAAGAAACACACCATTTCTGAAAGAACACACTATGGGTGTTAAAAGCTGATAAAGGGATCAGACTCAAACTGATCCACCCACAGAGGACTGAGAGCAGAATCCCACAACACAACTCTCTGTGCCCTGAGAAGCATGGGCTATGAGATCCCAGTGTTTGGTCTCCAGTGGTCCCCATTCTCAAGGATGACTCTAGCTCTTTCCTGGAAGTTTTAACATTTCAGCACTAACAAGGTTAGCAGCTGTGCAGGAAACACCATTTCTAACATGTCTATGCTGTGCAACCAGAACAAAACATTGAATTATTTTTATCCCTCTGAGAAATCTCCCCTGCTTTCAGCTACCTTCTTAACAATGAATTTTGAAGTGTGCTGTTTTGAACTGTATGGTTCTCTTTTCCCAAGTATCTTTGCAGTCCTCAATGATCTATTTAAGTTATGAAGGTAAGTTAACATGGAAATAGAATGGCACTGAAAACTGCAGGAGAGTGTAAAAATATCTTTGTGAAGAGAAGGAAAAGACAATAGCTATTTTTCGCACTTGCCAACAGAACTAGACACTTGCTCATGCAACATGTCTTTCCCCAGATGAAAAAAGAAAGCAGGATTCCTCAGGCTTGTGTGGTTTAGAGCACTGTGCTTACAATGTGCACACCAGTCGTGAATCCTATGCAGGTTTATAAGTGACAAAATTCTAAAAATCAAATTACAGATGGTACATTAAAACCATAAACCACTTCTTACCTATAAAGCTTCATGTTCTTCATCTATGACATTTTGATTAATGGATATTAAAGTTAATTAAACAATAGACTTGACATCCATGGTAGGTATAGGAATAAAGACTTAAAGACAAGTCCAAATGTCTCTCCACATTTTGAAATGAAAGATATTCTCTGCTTCACATGTGGCTTATACTCTATTTAAACAGAAAAAAACAATACACATCCACTTTGTTTTACAGACAGGTATGAAAATTAATTAGGTTTATAAAGAGTCATATCAAAGCAGCACTTTTGTATCCTTAAGACAGCAGCTCAAGAAATCTCATATTCTATGCAACTGATTCATGCTGTGAAGTTTGTGGACCAGAAGAGTTTAACAACTGTATTACTGTAACACCCAACTGCATACAGACATACAGTTTGCTTGGGAGCCTGCACATGCTTAGAACAACAAAAGACTAGATGTTCTGGAGCACAAAGAACTTAGTCATACCAGAAAGCCAAAGAGAAAAAGGCTGTGTTTACTTCTACTTTAAAGTGTGGAAGAAGTAGCAACAAAAGGGAGGTTATATATTTAGGAGAATGCAGTTACTACTGTAACTAAAAGCAATGCCCCCACTGACACCAACAGGACACAAGCCAAGGGACAGCAAGGCCCAATCAGGATCTAAAGATAAACATCCGGTGTCCAACTCCAGTGGACTGGTGTCCCATCCCCCCATTCCTCTCCACATCATTTTAAGTTACAGAAGGAGATGCCAAAAGCTGGTTTACAAAGTATTCTCTGGACAAACAGCAGAGAATTACTGAAATACAACATTGCATAAACTTTCAACTGTTAATCACAGATGACCACATGGGGGTCTCCTTGCTTACATTCATGCCACAAATGCTATATGGATTTCTCTGAGACTCCGTAGGCAGGAGATACACTTTTGTCTGTCCTACTCTCCCTCTCTGTAGATATGCCAGCTCTGTGAACCAACTTACTTGTTTGCATTTAGTCTTTTAAGGGATGAGAAGCACATACTAGACAGAACTGTCATATGCCAGTGTTTAAAAGACTGTATAGTTCTAAAGTATTTAGTTTTTTTCCTCCTTCCACAGAGCATGGGCCTTATATCACACAGGTTTAGCATGAAACTACACAGACCCCAAATCAACTTCCTCCAATGGAGTGTCTCAAAAGTAGTGACAGCATCTGCTAAGATGCACCTTTGTCTTCTCCTGCTTCCCAGGACTACCAACAGTTGAAAGCTAATATCTGAACAAATCTCTGGACAAAGAGCAAGAGAGCTACTGATAGAGAAGGGAATCCAAGGATGACTCAGAGTGATCTGTCCCCACTGTCACAAGGAAAATGATTGTTATAAAAATCAGAGCTTTCCCCTAAGCTTTTGTTCACAGGATGCAAATGCCCTTTTTATTAAATGAAGTCAAGCTTATAAAACAGCTCTTTGTACAAGATCAACAAGTGCTACAATTAAATGGCACACAACTTTCCTGTAGAAGTGCTTCACCCTGCAAGTTGTTAGCTGTGGCCAAAGAGGCTTCCGAGCGATCTTGGCTGTGACAGACATCAGCATGGGAGGAAGGCTACTATGAACTTTAGAGGAAGAGCTTAGAGCACTGCAGCACTGAAACTTTGATCACCGACTGGCAAGAAGTTTAAGTTAAAAGGTAAGCATAAAAATCGGAGTGAGAGTAAGCATTAAAATCAGAGTGAGGTTCCATGCAATTATTTTAATGCAAATTTAGGAAAGGTGTATATACTTTATTTGAGAAGCTGCTTGCCCTTTAAAAGTGCATGGTTAGTAAGTAACCACTACGAAGCCAACCTGTGTTTGTGTAATGAAGTTAGCATTAAAACCACCATGTGTGAACAGTCAGAATCACAAAAAAACAGTGTTTATAAGGGGCATTTGGTAGTGGTTCTGCCAACTTCGCCTGGTCTTAGGAGAGTCAGATTTTCAAGAGATACAGGATTCGTACTTCAAAAAAAGTAAAATGCATTTTAGAATTTCAATCCCCCTCAAACCTCATCTTTATACCAATAGTTCAGGTTTTACAAGTTTGGTTTTAAGTAAGTGCAATGATCTAAAATTAAGTTCCTGGCCTCTCCTTTAATAATCTGTATTTTTACCACAAGAGATATTTTGACTCTGTCCTTGATCTTTCAGTCCCTACATTACAAATGCAAGTATGGCAGCACACCCACTCCTCCTTTCCCATGTTAAGTTTTTATTAGGTCTTTGGCTCTCATTTTCTTCACATCAGATACCATCTCCACTGAAAAGCAAGTCAAATCCAAGTCTAAAATAGTCCTAATACTCATGGGCACTTTAAGAGAACTTAACACAGGAGCTCACAATTTACCTGCAAGGTAAGTATCCATGGTTAGCAGACAAAGATTTAAAAACACATCAAGTTTAAAGCATCCACTGATTTCATAAACCCAGTTTAAGACACCTAACTTATCTGAAAAGTTTTTAAAAGTACTTAGTATTTTCCAGTTCCACATACTCTCTGCTTCATGGTTCTAGTTATAATTGCAAGGGCAAATCATTTTTCCAAGTCAGTCTTAAAACTACATCAGCTCAAAGAGAAACATCAGCAGCAAACACTGTTGAAAAACCTACTTAGAAACCATTTTCCAGGTTTTCTTATATGTAGGGATTGAAATAGCATTCATCTAAAAATGTCATATTAAAAGTTCTGGTATTGTCCTCCTGCAAGCTGCCTTCTGCAAGGTTACACACCTGGTCTGAGAATCTCTCCGCTCTGAAGGAACAATAACTGGAGCAAACAGGCCTGGAAAGACAACACTGTCCCATCCATCTCTAGGAGCAACCAGTGTAGCTGTCTGCACCAGATAAGTACAGTTCACCTCTGCCTGCAGAGCTTCCCCCACACTTTTACACTTTCTCCTTTTCCAGTACTGAAAAAGTAGACTGCAGCCCAGCCTACAAAAATTCAGAAATACAGGACACCATCACATACAGCAATGAAAACTCCCCCCAAACAGCACACTATTAGCTCAATTTATTTTGTACATACACAGTTTGCATAACCTCATACCACAGCCAGACTTCTGTGCACATTCCCAGAGATCAGTTCTCAGTGAAGTTTCAAGCCCTCAAATTCCACACCACTGCTGTCTCAGATCACACTTTACACCTGCCGCATCCAAATTCAAGCTCTCTTTAGCAAAGCATGAGCCACTCCTCAAATCCTGTTGGAAAACTTCAGTCAAAACAACTACAAGAGGCATAAAAACCTCAAAGCTTCAATCCATACACAAAGGTGCAAGCAAGTGAGAAAAGGGTCATTTTATTCTGCACAACACTTATATCGCAGTGGGACTAGGAACATCTTTTTACAACAAATATAATTAAAATGAACCATTGCAATCAAATTTAGTTATTTGCTTTTATTCATCCCTGCTTGAAAAAAATAATCACTTCTGCACTTCCAGAAGCACGTTACGTAGCTGAGTTACCCTCAACATTTTTACAGTAATAAAAGCATATTTACATTACATCTAATATAAAATTACACTGATAACACTAGCAATTGAAGACTAATAATGCTTTAACAAAAAGCCTCCGGGCTACCCCAGAATTAATTCAATACATATTTGTTCATGCAACTTACAGTGGCTAGAGTTCCTTTTCAAAGGGATGTTATCACAGAATCACAGTTATGAGAACTTTAAAAATATATGTTAAAATGGGCATACATGTGTTTTCTAGCAAAACCTGAGAGACTTAAGGGTGTGTGATAGAATCTTTATTGAAATAAAATAGCACCAATTTTAAAAAAATACTAGTATTTAAAAGAAAAGCCTTAGAATTAAGAATCTCCATAACAACTCCAACTACTTTACCAATACATTAATGGCTTCAAGAGTCTTGAATTTTTACTTGGAGCTCTCTCATACAGTTGAAATTCAAGCATGATGGCACATACTTGGTACTATCTGTTTTCTGCCACAGAGGGACAATGCTGTTCATTAAAGTTGGGGCAAGTTTTTGTAACATGAGATGCATTTCTCAGAGTAAGAAGGAAAGCTACTATTTTCTAAAAAAAAAACCAAAAACCAAAAAACCACAAAACCAAAAACTTTACATAGAAGATAGTGGGGATTTAAGTGTTGAACAAGGACAGATACAGTCACTCTTGGGACAGTAAGCATTCAGTTACTACAGCCTACCATTTAGTGAAGTGTGTAACTAAGGGATCACCATCAGCCCAAACCAGAGCTGCCAAAGCCCCTCATGGACAAAAAAACACCATGCTAGTCACTAGTGTTTTGCTTGCCTCACTGCAACTACACGTTCTTTTAACAAAGTAAGACAACAAAAGCACTCCTGTCACCATAACTATACTGAGAGTACACTAGTAGAACTTAACTGGGACTCGAGAATCTTCATTACAGGCAGAATGTGCCTTGGGGTTTTCCCACAATTACCAGAGACCAGAAGACATCTCCAGCATTAAGTAAATTACAGTTTGTATGAATTACCATACCAAGTTAAGCCAGGTACTCAGGAGTCCAGGACTCTTTCTGCAACTCTGGTCAAAAAGGAAACACACGGGAAGCAGAGAATGTGCCATGCTTATGGCTATAGGTGGAACCTGAAGCTCTACACCAATAAAATACCCACAGCACTTCTGCTAGGTGCAGCTGCTAGCTGATTTCTCAAATCAGCACTTCAACATAACAAGAAACTCTTCAGAATTCACAGTTTAGACATCCCACACATATGAACTGTGCAGTCAGGACAATAGGTACTTTTTAAACATTCTTAATGCTCATAAAAGTGAGGTTATATTGGTGCTGACAGACATTGCCTTGATGGTACGCTGAAATTATTTATCTGGTATGCAGAACTGCTGGAGCTGTCTTCAAAAGACACTAAAACCACCAAAACAGAGCTCAATTGTTGCAGCACAGTAAGGGACTTCACTTCGAGGCACTACCACAAGTCAGAAAGAAGCAAACATATCTGACTTGGACACAAAGATGTGTCCTGTTCCAATAAGCTGAAATACAACTTTTTTTTTTTCTGATCTTTCTCCAGTTAACTTAGCCCTCCCCTTTTAAAAGGAGCAATCAAAAAAAAGTCACCCTCCTGCACTCTGCATAAGAGCCTCCAACCACCAATGCATAATTAGTAATTCCCTTCACCATCAGAATGCCTGAAGTAATCCAGTTTGTGACAAACTGGGAGCAATTAAGCCCTGCAGTTTGCATACTGGTACTTTTACTACTGTTTTCAAAGTGATGTGATAATAGATCTTGTAACAGGAACATCAGCAAAACTTCAGGAGTCCTATGGGAGTCCCATAAACATTTCTTCTGAACAGGTGATTTAAATCATTATCTGGAAAATACAAGAAGTTTCACTTAGACTGACAGAAGACAGGAAAGGTAATGTCCTTTGTTTCAAGAGTGTGCAAGGACTAATTGTTGTCTATCTTGTCAGCAGAGGAAAGCATTAATCCACTAATACAGTGCTGCACATTTCATAATCCAAAAGTATTTGGCCATGTTAAGTATTTAATTAAAAACATTCTGTTAAGCTTCATATTATCTCACAGGCCAATCTCACAAAACTAAAGTAACTATAAATCCAGGTATTTTTATTTAACTGGAGTCTGTGCATAGACTCCAGAGAAGCCTTCTAGCATTTATAGCAGCTTTTCAGTGTTCAGCAGCTGTTACTCTATTTGCTAAACAACATCAAACTGCAAAATTACTCTTACTGTTGGTAGATCAATAATGACATGGTATAAGTCATTATCTCCGTGGCAACAGAACTGTAACTGTTAGAGGAATATTGCTCATGTTGCTGCTGCAACTCTTACAGGCATGCCTCGGCTTCCTCACACAGGTACTCTCTCTGCAAGCCTGGTATGCCCAGAGTACTAACAACCAAGGGCACCTCTTGGACTACAGAGGATTAAACTACAATTGTTATATTACTCAGGAAAGAGCATATCCTTGCAAGGGTTTACGACACTTCAGTTTGATGTCCTTATAACTTTTTACGAATGTTCTCCTCCTAAAAATAGCCAGAATTAAATTCAGGATTTTTTTTTTCCATATTGCACAACTTTATACCATGTTAATCATGACACATACCACAAAAAGCAGTAACTTTTGTGTGCCCCAATCAGCACGGCCATGCCTATCTTATGATGTTCTGCTAAACTCAAAAGATGACAATTTACAAAATGCACAATGCTCATCAACAATGCAACAACTTTGCCCTTATGAGTGAAAAGCATTTATTTATAAATACATATACTTTAAATACTACAGCAACACTTTTTTTTTGTAACTATAAGCTATTCACAAGGGATGAGAAACTGCAAGTAATAAATAATAAAAACAAAATAACTGTAGCAAATGAAATTTATGTAAAGGGCCCCAGAAGTGATGCCTGAAGTCGCTTTTGTAAGAAATGAGAACTGGGGGGAAAAAATATTTTTCACCCAAATACAAGTAACCCAAATGGGCATTAATATACCAAAGGTTCTGGTACCAGAGCTGCAATGTAAATTAATACTCTGACATTCACTATTTTTTTTTTTTGTGAAAAAAATATGGTTTCATATAGAGGAAACTTTTTCAACACTTTCTTCTACTTACAGGATGGACCCGGCTGCTGCAGGAGACCTCCAAGCTGTGCTCAAAGTTCTTGGAAAGATTCTGGTGTCTGCCCAGGAGCTCAAAGCTGGCTGCACACACGCCGTTGGCAGGACACGCTCCAAATACAGCACTTCTCTCGCCGATGCTGGGCAGTTCCGCCTATGTTCCAGCACCAACTGAACCAGCTCCAACTCGCTCCCATCTCTCCACCTTACTGCCACCCCTTCCAGTGACAGTCCAAGCTGCACAAGACTACCAGTTACTCAGGTCCCCTCTCCTAGTGCCAAAGCAAAAGTAGTTGATATCAACCGCCAGCTTCACCCCATTAAGAAACCAACCAAAACCGAACAAAAGGCTCCAGTAGGTGGCTGGGCACAGCCAGCGCTAACCGGCAGCTGACTTGTACAAGTCTCTCGCGGACACACCGTTGCCGCCACAGCTCGCACACGCTCCGTAACCCAAGTTCCGCTCGGACCGAATCCCAGCGGCCCTGCCCAAGACGAAACCCAAAGCCAGCCACAGACGCCCCCGGCCCATCCCACGGCAGCCACAGGCCCCCAGCGCACCATCCTCGCGGTTCCGCGAAGCCCACAGCCCTAAAGGCTGAGCACATCGGCCACCCTGCGTGTCTCTCCGCCGCGCCACGGAGCCGATACTAGCAGTGATGGAAACAGGAGGGCGGCCCCAAGGCGAGAGGAAGAGCACACCCATCATTTGCTGAACAACAGACACCCAGGGCACGCTGGGCCCCGCCACCACATATAGGGCCACCACCCGGAAGCGGAAAGAAGCGCACACCCCGGAACTTCCCGGGCAACACGCCACACCGGAGACGCTTGGACCAATCGCATATGCCAAGTGGGCTGGGATTAACCAAATCATACG
>VXBZ01002887.1:786095-806071 GCA_013399135.1 Heliornis fulica
TGGTGGTGTTCATGAAGGGCAGCCCGGCGCAACCCCTCTGCGGCTTCAGCAATGCCGTCGTGCAGATCCTGCGCCTGCACGGCGTGGAGGACTACCGCGCCCACGACGTCCTGCAGGACCCCGACCTCCGCCAAGGTCAGCGGCGTGCAGGGACCGGCATCCGGCAGAGGTCCCCTTTGGGTGCCGCCTGCCCCGCTGCCGGGACTTGCGCGCAGCCGAGTCGGTCCCCGGCTTCCCCCCGTGTTACGGGGCACAGACAGAACCCCGGGGTTTCCCGATAGGAAGGGCCCCCGGGCGGCTTCGCCGTGTGTAACCCTGAGGGGAGGTCGGGGCTGCATCGGAGCGCCCGCCGGGCACCTTGCGCAGCCCTGGTCGCTTTGCGGGGGGAATTGATAGCCAGGCCTACGTCCTGGGGTGTGGGGGTTTGTGGAGTTAGACGCGTCTCCCGGAGATGGGCTGCTGATATCTGTTTGCCCGGACGCCCCCATTCCGTGTCGGTCCCCTTACCGTGCCCGAGAGCGGCTCGGTTATCTGCGGAGTGCAGTTATGCTTATGGGGTGACCCGTAGAGATGGGGCTGTTCGTGCCGCCCTGCCTTGCCTAGTTAAAGATACAAAGCCGCATTAAGAGACCCCTAAAACACATCATTATCTCTTCAGATGTTCGTTCCCTGTAAACAGAAGGGAGAAACTCCTTGAGTGGCCTGGACACAAACCGCTGTATTCCCTGCTGGCATTGCTGCCCCGGCTTCTTTTGATAGAGTACAAAATTGTGTTAATCGTTTGCACAGGAAATATTTAGCAATAGCTTCACCGTTACTGCTTGGGTGGTAGGAGCTCTTCTCAGGGCTTTTGCTAATTATAGAATGCTACTACTCTGTCCTAATGCTTTTCTTATTTCCCTCTTCAGCATGCATAACTGACCGTTAGGGTTTTGTGTTAAAAATACATAGTAATTAGTCTTGCAGTTGTATAGTATTAATGGTTCTTGTCCAAAATGCACTAAAATGTGCTTTAAAGCCACATTGTGGCATGTATCAGCTGACTTCCTTCCCCTGTGTTTTTGGTATTAGCTGCCTAATTCAGTTTTTTTTTATTCGTCTGGGTTTTTTTTTTTCTGAAAGCCCAATTTTTCCAATTCTTGCTGCCTTTTTCAAGTCTCAGGGATAGTAGTTGTATAACAAATACTGCAATTTGTCTGAGGACATTTTTTGTTAATGATGGCTTGGTTCAAGTGATTCTTCTGCCTTTGTCAGGTGAGCAAATTGTGATAGCTTTCTAAACTCAGTTTATGTATCTCAGGGAACAAACCCATGAACTAAAAAGGAGTAAAACCCCCTTGAAATCAAACCATCAGCATTTCAGTGTTGATTGAGAGGGCTTTTGTGAATCCTTGAACTGGCAGTGCAGTTTAATCTCTAAGGACTTGACCTTGTGCATATGTATAGTGTTTTCTCCCTGTGTAACAAACATCTTCTTTCTGAGTACAGCAAATGTTTCTCCCATGTGTGAGGTGATCTGATAGGTTTTTACCCTTCCAGCTACCTGAGCTTTAAATTGAAATTAGTGATTTGATCTGGCTAAGCTGCACTGAAGTCCCTAACAGAGCATATGCTTGCACAACATCCTGCTGCTTCTCAGGTGCTTAAAGAAGTTGCTGTATTCATTCCATGCACCAGCTTTGGCACTTCTCCGACCAGACAGAGAGCCAGCTCGGTTTATTAACTTGGTGTGCAAACTGAACTGGCTTGTTGTACTCCAAGATGAGTGCCAGAGCCAGCACCAGGGAGTGAAGAGTTGGGGATCGATACCCACCACTGCTTTCAAGGTCATATTGCTTCAGCGGCACTGTCTGCTGCACCCTAGAAAGCCATTGTGTGCCTGCTGCTGTGGCTAGCAGTCCCTGACAGTGGAGGAGGCAGGGCTCTCCAGATTGCTAAGGGTGATTCAGCAGCTGCTTCCTGGAGGCCTTCTTCCCCTCCTGGAGCTGCCCTCCTGTGATGAGAAGTTAATGTTCAACATGTGACGCTTTCCTAAATCCTCCCTGTGAACATAATCTGCACTGCATGCATGTGGGGTTAGCAAGGGGATGGTCAACCTTTAGCTGTGAAAGTACCTAATGCTTCTGATTAAGTATTGATCTGTAGTATTAATGTATGTGAGCTGATCACCAGCTGTGTTCAGTCAAATGTAAGTTAGGTGTTTGCATATATGTATGCTTATACCATTTGTAGTAAGAGCTGGCTGTTTATAGAGATGGCGGCTCAGGTGTTTGAATTGCTGGTTGGTTTCTTTCCTGTATCTGTTGAAACACCTTATTTTCAGGTTGTTAGAGTTCAGCTGCTGAGTCTGGTCCTGTGCTAAAATACAGCAAGTTGTACAACCACAACTCCTCTACCTGCCCTTTCACATAAAAGCACACTCAGATCTGTGAAACTAAATAGTTATTGATACTTCATGTGATTTATCGGAGCTTGAGGATATGCTTCCCTGATTAAGGCTTGTTTAAGAGACCACTGCACTCTCCCTTGGACTGTGGTTACACTGCTATTCAAGTTTCTCCAAGTTGGCTGTGCCACAAGTTGATCCTGCTTTTGGCTGATGGACAGCACTAGCCTGGTTCAGGTCACTAAGGAACTTGGGTTTATATACTGGAAAAGTGGCAGTGTAAACTGGTTTGAACTGTTGTGGTAGTTCACCCTTTAGGTACACCTTTCAGGAGTTTGCACTGATTCTGATTTCACAGTCACCTTCAAGTATGCCAGTTCAGCTTGTCAGACTTGAAACTGCTCTGTGAACTGTGGTTTTACAAAGCAAACAGTGCTTCAGAGCAGAAGCTGCAGCTTCTGATGTGCAGGGAGAGGGAAGGAAATCCCTTGGAGTGTTGGTGCTGCCGAAGGATTCATCACAAAAGTGCCTCTGGACGGCAGCAAGCTAATAGAGCGGTCTAATTAACACTGCTGAAATAGCTTGGTAGAGCAGTTAGTGATATTAGGAGTTGGTTAGCCACTTCAGGTGTTCTGTTTGTATCTGCTTGAGCCCTGGCATGAAAGCTTCATTTAAAGAAGTTTGTGCAATAGAGGAAATGCAGCATACAGAGCTGCTGAGCTTATTTTAATACTGTTATCACCTGAAGTTGGATAGGTTCTGTCTGTACTTGAACATATCTGTAGTTGGGTCCTTGAACAAATGATTCTGTGAAAGAATAATTGGTATAAATACTGCCCTAGAGTGCTTAATAACAGTATGCTTGTTGTGCAGAGCTTTTTGTTCTGGATTCAGAACCCTATTTTGCATCTGGAGTAGTTCATTTGAGCAGGGTTGTCCTTATGCATGCCTTAATATTGTGACTCAGCTTTTCTTTGCAACAGTTGTGGGTTGAAAGATTTTTAGGACAGTTTGAGCACTGCTAAACACAAGTTGACATCAAAGCTTACAATTTCTGCAGTCCATATCTAAACAACTGGGAAAAGTTTTAATGAAATAACTAAGGAAGAAGTTACAGGTGATGATGCTAGAGAGGAGTTTAGATGGTCATTGATTCCTTTTGGCCTTGATTTATATGCTAAACTTGTGATTTTGGACTTTGGAAGCAAAATCTGAAATATATCCAAAATGTCCTAACTCATGTTGTACTTCATACTTAGGCATACACTGTCGCAGTGCATTTTTTTCCTGAATACTGTAATTTTAGGGGATTTTTAAAACATAGGTATTTGACTATGGGGAATTACTGTCTCCCCCCATCTATTATGTATTTCGGTAGAGAAGTTCCAGGCATTGCATATTGAAGATGTGTTTAAAAATTTGAATTAAAAACTTGGTATCGAAGCATGTGCTGTTGGAACTGACATAAGAACATACAGACTTAGATAAATTCTATGTCTGTATACTTTTATATTATTTCCTCTGGTACAGAAATTATGGCTTTGTGTGAAAGGTAATTAAAGATGTAGCAAATTAGATATAACGATTCTTCTGTAGCATTTTTTCTTGATGTCTTTCAGTGCAGGATGGGATTCAGTTTATACCAGCTGATCAGTTAGTATCCTTGTATTGGTCCTATATTTGTCTTCTATGAATAGAGTTTTAAACTTTAGTTCTGTATGTTATAATTGTGACTTGAGCTCTGCTCATTTAGTGAGGAGACTTCAGCCTTTGTGCCCCTCCCATGGGTTGTAGGGTCTGGCAGTGAAAGATAAACCAATTTGAACTTCTTAAGGCTTCTGAGGGGTGAGTATATTGTGCAGTTGAAGTTGCAGTATTAAGTATAACTGTATGAGTTCAATAGGAGCTTTAATATTTTAAAGTCCCCTTTGGAAATATAAAGGATAACTGAATGTAAGCAGTTCTCAATATTTTTCAAGACTTCTCTTTTCTTTAATTGATTGGAAAATCATGTTTGGTTAGTTCATGGAAGGCAAAAGAGGTGCTACCTTTCCCAGGCCCTGTTTGAACTCAGTGTATGAGCTGACTCCTTATCCTTCAACCCACATCTTTGAGGTGGAATGAAAACTAGACTTGACTTTAGTATTTCTGATAGTGCTTCCGCTCTATAGATGCGTTTTTAGCTCAGTGGGAAAGAAATTAAAATAGTAGTTCTGTCAGCCTGAGGCAATGTGTTCTGTTTTAAAACCCCTTCTATTTACAGAGCAGGGAAAATCTTTAAAACTTTTTTTTTTTTCTCATGTAGGAATAAAAAACTACTCCAACTGGCCTACCATCCCACAAGTGTACCTCAATGGTGAATTCGTTGGTGGCTGTGATATACTTCTCCAGATGCATCAGAATGGAGATCTTGTAGAAGAGCTGAAGAAGTTGGGAATCCGTTCTGCACTTCTGGATGCAGAAAAAGACCAAGACAAGAAGTAAAACAAGCAAAAAAGATGCTGTGATGGGAATAAAGCAAATCTTTGATACGAACTTGTTACCAGTAAAGCCTTATGTACTTTAGCTCAAAGAAGGCATCTCTTTGAACTGACACTAAGATTTATCTGTGAATGTCTGTTAGCTCATGGTAAATGTAGTGATCTTGGTATTTTGATTTATGGATATTGTCAATATTTTAGTATCATCACTGCACTATAAGGCATACATTTGTGGAAATTGTGGTTGAAAAAAAGAAAAAAAAGTTCTAAAAGCATCCAATTCTTGTTTGAGGCAGGAGTAAACCAAAAGAACTAACTATATTTTTATGGATTTTGAGTGTATGTTTCTTTGTTCTTTGATATGTGAACCTGTGCAAACAGTATTTGCGTTCCCCTGTTCCTCTCAGAAAAAGTGTTAAGTAATGAATAGTGTATCAGTTTGGCTGTATAACTCCTGGAGATAAGACGTCCTGAGAGCCTGTAAAACTTCTGTAATCGCATATGATATAGGAGAAAAATAGTCTCCAAACAATATAAAAGAAAAAAGATTATATGAGAGTGCATGAAATATACTTTTATTCCAAAGGGTAAATAAACAGACTTTAGAAATACATGTATAATGGTCATTATTACTTTGTAACATTCTGATGATTTTTAAAAGAATGCTAAGAATTGTGCCTAAAAATTTTTATAAAACTTTTTCTACCTCTTGCGAACTAGCTTTTCGTCCTGCTTACATACTTTGTGTGTTGGAGTTCTGTTGCAGTGCTAAAATGGGGGAATTGTTTAAGGCTTCAGTATTCTAGCTTGAAGAAGTACAGGAGAATGCTTCAGTTACTACTGTAATCTTGAATTATTTGCTAGTTATTAAGTTATCTTTTTATAATGTATTTCCAAGTATTTTCTCCTGACTGCCAACTTCTAAGAATATGGTCTTCAAACATGGGGTTAACAGGTGAAATGCTTTAGGTAGGTGACATGAGTGCAGCAGAGGGGCCACCGAGGGTTATAGGTATTTCTTCATGGAAGGTTGTGGAAGTCTTCAATACCTTTGTAACCACATTGCCATAAGTTAAAACACCTTTTATTAACCAGTGTAACTTCAGCTGTACAGCAGTCCTGCTAAGGTTAAAAGCTAACCAAGCTGTTTCTAAATGCAATTCACTTTTATTAATATAAACCAGTTTGCATGTGAATTAGGCAAATGATTGGAAATAAACTGTGGTTTATGTTGGTTGTCTGCAGTAGTTCTCTTTATTTTAAATGACTAATGAACCTGATAGTACTTTTGATTTGAAAACTAAGATGTTTTCCATTGTATGGGATAGAAAATGTGTTTCAGACAAAAAAAAGATATGAATAGGGGAAGAGGAAGTCAGGACTGGAACTTGTAGACAAGTAAGTTCCTGTTCTAAATCTCTCCTGTCCACTTGAGCAAGCTGTCCAGTGGAGAAACTATGCCAGTGCATTCTTCACAAAATTTGAAAAATTAGTTACAGTAAAGTTACTGTATAATTTAAATGCAATCAGCATCATTGGGATTAAATACAGTGTGCGTGTTCTCTGTGTATTCATGTGTTTGTGACAGCTAATCGGTACCAGTAGAGGTGACTGAATGACCACTAGGTATGAGTAAGTTACACTTGGAGGCAGTCACTTGTGGTGTTGGGCGTGCATATGTGAATGCAAGATAATTTTTAATTTTATTTTTGCCTTTCCACATCACATTTGTTAAATACAAAGCTTTGGGTACAGGTGAGGATTAGTTCTGAGCATTTCAGCATTACCTGTCTTTGAATTCCAACTAAATAAGCTTTCTTCTGAATAATCTTTCACAAGTAGTTTTCTTCTATTCTGAATGTAAAGCAACATTTTGGAATTCACTTTTTTATAAGTCTTTGATTATTTGTGTAAAAAAACCTGTAGAAACAGACATACACAGTGAACAGAATAAGGTAATGAATAAATTAATTTTTGCTTCAGTGATTAGTTCTTAGTATGGCTACTTAATAAACAGAAACAAATCTTATTCATATAGCTATAGTCTTTATTCTTCTGCAGAAGTTGAATATTTTTCAGTGTTGTTTAACATAAAGTTAAAACTAGCATTGTCAGATCTTTCTCCTCTAAAAAGCAATTTTTTTTTTCTCCCAGCAGAGTCAGTGCTGTTACCAAAGCTACAAATAGTTTTTCTACTTTCTCTACTTCCTTTACTTCATTCCACCTAGACTTTATGGTTTTTAATTTTAATTAATTTGTTACAATTTTGCATAACATGTATAGAAGTGTTTGTATTTGCTTTGCCTGGTGGGAGCATGTTGTGATTGAGCAAGTGAAAGCAGCAGTGGCACCTCAAAGTGTGTGTGGCAGAATGAAAATGTGACTTCTGCCTGCATTCCTGTATGAGCCACAGCATTCCAGGCTCTGTGCGTGAGCAGTTGGTTTATGTACTGCATCTATATAAATGCTCATGGTAATACAATTACAATTTAAAAAGTCTATTATAATTTTAAAACTTGAGATGCTCTCAAACAGGCTTATTTTGGGAGTTGATTGAGAGCATTTTCCCAAAAAGATTAGTTCTCAGTTAAACCGATCATTCTGGAAGACTGGTGTTATTCCGTGATCTGCTTATCAACCTTTTCTGTCCCTCGAGCTGAAGGTGAAAGGAAGCACATCCCATCCCACAAGGATATTGCTGCAAGTAAGCAGATTGTGAGGAGAAGGAATCACGCCTTCTCATTGATGAGAGATTGCACCCGCTTTTTTTGTGCTCTTTGGCAAGGAGAGAAGGCAACCCATGTTATTAGTGTCTGAGGTGACACTGGGTGCTAGTACCAGTTGGGAAGATCCCCAGGCACTCCCTGGTCAGGAGGATGCAGAGGGTGCTGTGGAGAAGGGGTGACTTTTTCCCCCAGAAGTAGCAGCTTATCGCTTGAGCTGAGGGGAGCAATGGATGAAAAGCAGTGGGCACTGCTGCTTGTGCTTCCCTCAATGCTTGGCAGTACAGTGGAGATCGAAGGTGTGATGGTGTTTAGGAACATGCCTTGGGAAGGCTGGATGAAGTTGCTGAGAACAGTCAAGAGCAAAGATGGGGAGCTGACCTTGTCATCTTGGGTGAAGAAGCAAAACTTCCCAGTCTTGAGTTTGTTCTGTTGGGGTAACACCAAGACATGTGTCAGGGCTGTGCATGAGTACAGTCACCTGCAGGGTTTCTAAACATCAAGTTTGGTTGGTTGGCTGGAGCTGCCAGTTCCAAAATAGTGTGTAGTCTGCTGGTTGTGTCTCAGTGTGTTGTACCAGGCAGGCATTCTGGCTGCCTGCCGTTCCAGGGAGACACTTCTGACTCATTTTGGCTGTATCTCACTACTACTGAGGGTTTACAATGAATGTAAACTATTACCTACGAGTGTTAATTCTATTATTACAGGGTTGTAGTATGAATGTTTGCCAAACTATAAACCATTATCTTAATTCCTTATATCTTATTCTGAGGACGCCTTCAAATCTGCTGCTGTAGTAGAAGGCTGAGCTGAGTGGACCGAACTTCACCAGATGATAAGTTACACTTGCCCTCTGCTGCTTCTAACACCGCTCGCCATGTACGTATAAAGCAATGTTTGTATTCCAAAATCGACATGGTGTCCTAAACCTTAATCAAAGAGGACCTGGGTTTCTTTGCTCTTTGTAAACTGGTCCTGGTGGGGAGCAGAAGGAAGCAGGTTACAAACACTTGTTACTGTACTGCTAGTTTTGATTTGGGAGAATTCAAATCATTTGCATGAAAAGTTGTTTTCCCTGGGAAACAAGTTGTTAACAGCTCGAGAAATCTTAATGGATTACAGGGTATGTGTGGTTCTCAGCCCCAGTTACATTCTCGTTGCCTTAATTTTCACAGAATCACAGAATTGTAGGGGTTGGAAGGGACCTTGAGAGCTCATTGAGTCCAATCCCCTTGACAAAGCAGGTTCCCTAGAGCAGGTTGCACAGGTATGCGTCCAGATGGGTCTTGAATATCTCCAGAGAAGGAGACTCCACAACCCCACCCTCACCGCGAAGTTATTTTCTCTGCAGAGCTCCTCTCCAGTAGGTCACCCCTAGCCTGTACTGATACCCATGGTTGTTCCTTCCCAGGTACAAGACCCTACACTTGTTTTTATTGAGCCTCATCTGGTTCCTCACTGCCCAGCTCTCCAGCCTGTCCAGGTCTCGCTGAATGGCAGTGCAGCATTCCTGCATGTCCACCACTCCTCCCAGCTTTGTATCGTCATGTACTTGCTGAGGGTGGACACTATTCCCTCATCAAGGTTGTCAATGAAGATGTTAAACAAGACTGGACCCAACACTGACCCCTGGGGAACACCAGTAGTCACAGGTCTCCATTCTGACTCTGCTCCACTGATCACCACCCTCTGGGCCCAGCCTGTCAGACAGTTCTTGACCCACTTCACCATCCACTCATCTATCCCACACTTTCTCAGATAAATTTTGCTAGCAAATATTTCAGTGCAGTCATTATTCTCCACTGTTTGTCTAGAAATCCTTGGCAGTAGTTTCCCAGGAGTCTGTCAGTGCTAACAAAGTGCGTAGAAAACAATCAAGTGTGGGAACATGAAATTGAAGAATTGTACTAAGAAAAGACTCTCCTGAGCTGGCACCAAGAATCCCACCAAGGCCCCATCAGTGCCTGCATTAAGAAAAAAGCAGAGCTGACAGCCTTAGCAATAAATCTGTCTGGTCTGGTTTGCATGCCCCTTCTGCAGAAACCAGATCTTCTTTCATGGGGTTTTTCAACATCTGTGTTACAAGACTGTGTAAGAAAAAACACACTCATTAGTTACAAGATATAAGCTACTTTTTAGAGTCTCTGTGAGCAAAGATGAAAAGGCAGTAAGGAAAGTTAAAGAGAGTTGGGATGCTTTAAATAAAATAAAGCTATTTGGTTTTAAACTTTTTTGTTGCTTTAAAATAGCTTACACAGAAAATAGAACTGAAATAGCTAAGATTCTGATTTATAAACTTTCCCATGCTAAACTTTTCCAGCTTCTAACACATGGCTTGTCTCCCTGGAAGTAAGGGAGTAGGCCAAGAGCAAAGAAGGCTTTAGTTAGAAAGACCACATTGTGTAGTATGATTTATCATTCATGGTAGTCATAAGATGTGGCTGAGGGGAATGTGCAGTGCTGTATATCATGAGCATACAGACATATCTTCACAGTTTTGAAGATCACTTATTCAGACAGCAGTAAGACAGGCTGGACAGCAGGCCACTGGCTTGTGCTTCCCTCTCAAGAATAAAGAAAACCTTTCAAGGGTGACTTTTATTTTCAAATAATTTTTATGTTTTAAGAAGTTTTGAATCACAGTAAATACACCGTTTCCTTAAAGATGGATTCACTAGCAACTTTTCACTAGCTGTTGAAATACATAATGCATGTTTTCAGAGTGCCTTGTTTATCTTAAATGTGGGCAGGCAGCGATGGTTTGTAAAGACCTAAGAAGAATTCAACGGCCAACTTAAATATTAGTTTTGAAACAGCTTTTCTAATTAAAAAAAAATTCTAATAATCAACAGGACAATGATTGCACTTATCAAATTTTAAAGATGAGCTTTTGTAAAATATTACTTGGCATTTAACAGTGAATTAAGTCAAATCGACTTTGGAGGAGTGTTGAATTAAAATAAAATAAAATAATTGAATTGCAATATTTTTTTTCATCTAATATTAGCACATTCTTCAAAGCTAAAGGGTTTTATGTACAATTTAGCCTCCAAACAGTGAAATAGGGCATTCAAATCTTCATTTTGCAGACTGATATAAACTGACACTGAGAAGTGATTTGCTACTTGTACTATTACAACTATGCCGAGAATAAAGTTTCAAAGCCTTTAGTCTTAAACCTATGGTCCAATGAGTGAAGACCACGTGCTTTTACAGGGGCACCTCAACAAGCATTTTAGAGCTTTCAAATGCACACTGCAATGAAATGCCTTGAAAATGTCTTTGAAATACTACGTCAGACAGGATTTCCCTGTTGAATACTATGAAATATAATGTTTCTGTTCTTATCTTTCTTGTCTAAAATATGAACACCCCTTCAAGTAGATTTAGGCTTGGGGATTTGGTTTGGTTGGTTTTGATTTGGTTTGGTTAAGGGAAATCTAGGTACTCCCTGCAAAGCAGTGCTTTCTGGTTGCTTGAAAGAGCTTGTACTCCATCAAGACTGGGTACATACTCAAACCTTCACAGCTCTGGAGAAATCACTTTTAGGTTTGGGATTCAAGAATATCTTGTACCACTGAGTTTAAGAATACACAGATTCTAGGATTCCTCAGTGTTTTCTGTATTTACTTTCTGTCTGTGATGCTCCATGAGAGACAAGCGCTAATTTGTGAGGGAAAACGAGTGCAAGAAGACTGATACTGCCTGAAAGGAAAGCAAACAGGCTGATAGTTTTAGGTGGCTCCAGAGGAAGGCTGCGGAGGGTCTCTTTGGGAAACTGCTGCCGGAGGGTTCGTGGTGCCGGCAGCCGGGGACACCCAGGAGATGGTGCTGTTGAACCGGGGAAGCGGCACAGCCCTGACCCAGAAGCATCTTTCGATGCGGTCCTCCCTGTTTTCCATCTGTGTGGCATGTTATTCTTTGGGGTCCTCGTTTTCTTTTGGGAGAAGGTGTCAGTGTTGAACCCGGAGCGTACCCTGGTCTGATATGTAATGCCGTTCCCAGACAGACAGCCTACGTTCTCGATGGAGATGACGATGGTTCTTGAAGGCGATGTTTTTTCCTCGGACTGCGTGGCTGGCGAGACCGTGATGCTGAGGAGTGGAGCAGCTTCACAGCTCATTGCCCTCATCTGAGCAACCGCCTGAGAAGCACCGTGCCAAAGCCAAACGTTTGCTGGGTGCCCGCTGCATCGCTGCGAGGGGTGGGGAGCAGCACACCCGCTAACAGGGCTCCTCGGGGACCCACCACCTGCCAGCTTCCCTCTGCCATCCTCCGAGGCGGCCTGTCCCCACATACACGTGTCTGGGAAAGGTAAGTGCAAGGGTGGCTCTGTTGCTCCAAGGCGAGGACTTGAGTGGGGCTGACTGTGGGGTGCAATGCCGTTTTGTCTCTGGTGTACAATGGGTGCAGGATGTGAGATGCTGCAGGTGCCTGACAGGGTACACAGTTCTGGGGCACTCTCACCCTGTGTCTCAGGGCACAAAGTGCCCGCCTTGCTCATGCTTTGGTGGGCCACAGCGAGCACACAGACTGCTGCCAGAGCAGGACACGAAAATTTGAGATGGAAAAGGGGAATTTGGGGTTTTCGGTCCAGGGTGTCTCAGCAGACCAAGATGTCAGATGGTTATCCTGACATTTTTGTTTGGTTTTGTCTTTTGTTAGTGCCCTCTGGTTGGGTTTGTAGGGTTCATATTTGACCAGGAAAGAATGAAAGGAGCAGGATCGAGTCAGCCCTGGCAGTGGCTGGAGCAACACCGAGTTACCAGACTGGGTATTCGCAGAATATTTAATGGAAGAATTCAGTGAAGGCCTTCTCCGTAGTTGCAGGAGGGCTTATGTCTCTGAGTGTTTCTGCATGCATAACCAGACAGTCACTGGGCTTTATATGTGCTGTAAATCAGCAGCTCTAATTCTCCAAGACTACTACCTGAGATGTTTACTATTTGAGTGGAGATTACCAAAATTAGGTCTTCCTACATTCAGACACAGAGAGCAAGCCTTCCACTGTATTTGGGTGGTTTACATGGCTTCACTGAGTGCTGCTGCCGCTCTGCTCTGGAACCATTTTGAAGGTGTTGCACCCACTCTGTGGTTAAAGTGAGCATGGCCACAGGCGGTGAAGTGGTCAGTGAGGAGAGATCCATCCATGGGGAAGATGGCCAAGCCACACATGGTGTGGACCTACCATGGAGGCCAGTGGTATAAGGATTTGAGGTTTATGTCTGTTGTGCTGCATTACATCTCCTCTCTTCCAAAATCATTAACAGCAATTCAATGGCCAGTTAGGAGTATTTTTTTCTGAGGTTTTGGGTTTTTTCCCAGATACTTGCAAACATTAAGAGATTTAAAGCTCAGATGACACTTTGTAGGGGCTTTCACTTCATGAGCAGTCATTGGGCAGTGCATGAGGAGGGAGTTGGGTAGGGAAGGGGTTAAGAAACGCTATTCTCCAGCAGTAATTAGGTGTGTCAAAGCAGGAAACCAGAAGAAAACACTGAAGAAGCTTCTAAAAATCTAGAAAGGTGCATGACAAAAATAAAGTAGCCTGAGGCAAGTCAGTTCAGATATCTTAATTTTTCCTTGGACTTGAGGTACAGTTCAACTGGCTCTGCCTAAGAACTGTCAGGTCTCCGGGCTAGTGCTGGATGTTGCTCAAGCCCAGACCTCAGGAGTGAGCTCTGTGAGCAGGAGATGGCTTAGGGCTCAGGCCATGACTTTAATCAACATGGTCCTGCATATCTCTGTCCTAAGAAGATAAGCTCTTTCTGTGTATTAAAGGGGAGTCTCAGCAGACACCAGACAATAAGTTATATATTTTGTTTTCAGGGCCATTTTGCACCGAAAGCTTGGATAAAGGATCAGCGCAATGACTCAAAACTAGAAGATTTGTCTCTTCGGAGACTCTGACCCACAAAGCGGTAGCTTCAGGCTTCCTTTCACCCCAGAATTTTGTGTGTCCCTCTCTGAGCCATTAAGTTGCCCCAGTGAGTGGGAAAACATGTGCTCTCTCCTCTGATGGTGGCTTCATTTGAGATGGGCAATGCTGGTTTGGCCTCCCTCATGCAGACTTTGTATGTCCCTTAGCAAGTACTATAATCACTATGCTGTTGCAGGAGAAAGGTAGCTTCCACTACCAGGTTGTTACTGATATGGTTTGTACACTCTAGGTTTACCAGCTGCTGCCTGGTTTCTGCCTTTGGCAGGTCTAAAACATGGTGTGGGTGCCATTTTTTTTTCCAGTCTAGGCCAGACCCATAAGTAAATGTGGAAATTTAGATTAAAATCCCCTTTTTAGGTACCCAAATCATGATATCTTAATTTTTGGTTCTTAATCTTAAGTGATATGCAGGGAAATATTCAAGGCAAGATTTCATCCAAAGATTCAAACAGATATATAAATGTACTATGGTCCAGTTAGCTTAGTGGCAAAGTGACTCAATTTTTAGCCACATAAACTGACTCAAATTTGAACTTCAGAACACCTGGGGTTTGGCCATGCTGAGGGGGTCAGTCAAGAAAGCTCCTGAGGGAAGAGTAGAGGAAGAAAAATCCATAAAGATGCCATGAATTCCACCTAAGAACAATAGTAGGATCTGGAGGACATATATGTTGCTAACAAAAATAATTCTAGGCAGGCAAATATTAAACCAGTACAACTGAATGTCAGAGCCAGAGAACTTTTTTGAGTCAAATGGGAATTCTTACAATTTTGAAAATCTAACCATAGTTTACGAATACATTAATTTATTAATTAGGATAAAGACTAGATGAAAGGGAAATTAAAAAGATATATGGGGAGCTGCAAACAGCTAAAAGGTCCAGAGTAAGAATGCTTAAGGTTTATCAGTCAGAAGAGTAGGAATAATTAGTTGGTAGTTCAGAAACTGGATCACTGAAGATTGAAGGCAGAAATTGAAGATAAAGACATTGCTGAGAATCTAAATTATTTCCGTGCATCACTTTTCAGCACAGAGAATATCAGAGCAATACCTACTGGGACTTGCTCTTTTCTGGTAATCAAGATGTGTCAGAAGAAGAGCTGGAACAAATCGATAATTTTAAAAGCAGCAAATTATCAGCTCCAGATGGTACATTGAAAAGTTCTGAAGGAGCTTGGTATGAAATAGCTGATCTGCAGCAGAAACATGCCTTCACTAATTAAAAATAGCTATTTCATTGGAGAAGTGGAGGATGACAATTCTGCATGAAGTTAAAAGCAGGATAATTTAAGGAAGCACACAGTCTCTTTACCCAGACATATGTTTCTGTTTTATAAACTGATTGAAAACAGAACATGAAGTGGGAAAAATTTGCAAAGAAAAAAAAATGAAGACAGTGTCAACATAAGTTCTAAAGAGCAAGGTTTCTGCAAACAAAAAATATTCCTCATCATTAATTTGCCATCCTTGGCACCTCCATACTGCATCAGTCCCATGACATCACAGAATGTCACAGAATCACAGAACAGTCTGGGTTGGAAAGGACCCCAAAGATCATTGAGTCCCAATCCTGCCACAGGCTGGGCCACCGACCTCCAGGCCTGCAGCTAGACAAGGTGGCCCAGGGCCACATCCAACCTGTCCTTGAACACCTCCAGGATTGGGGCATCTATCGCCTCTCCAGGCAGCCTGTTCCAGCACCTCTCCACTCTCTCTGTAAAGAGCTTCACCCTGATATCTAACCGAAACCTTCCCTCCTTTAGCTTCCCTCCTTTGTCCCTGCTCCATGGTGCTGTTATCCTACCCATGTGACACCAAGACCCACTTTCAGCCACTCTGGGAGGGGGCAAACCATGAAAGGGGATAAGTGATCTGCTTCCAGCTTCTGAGAGAAGCTGTTACTTCTGTAAGCCTGTTAGGTTTATGAGTCTGAAAAGTTGAATATTGCTTAGAAAGCCAACACACTGCTTTTAAACTTTAAGTCCTACAAAGAATGGAGAGCCCTTTCTGGCGAACTGCCGGAGTGCAGACACTAGGAGTTGAGAAGCATCAGTGTGAGCTGTGATGGGATGACCTTCCTGCAGGTAGCATCAAGAAAGCATCTTTGTGGTGGATGCCAAAATGGGAAAAGGAATATATTAACAAAACTATTAAGACCTTGCGACTTGTTAGGTAAAGCCAGGGGCTGGCTGAATCCCCTGTGCCATTGTCAGTGGCTCACCCAGTAGAGATATGTATAATATGATTTTTTTTTTTAAAGTATTTTGAATTAGCTAGGTAACAGGATAAATTTGGTACTAGGGAAACAGAAAATGAACATGGCAAAGAATCACACTTCAGAAGAAGGAAGTAGTATTAATTACCCTAAATGCCATGCATGAATTCAAATCAGTTTCAATATTACTGTTATTTAACAACATCCTTGTATGATTATAGTAAATACTCTGGATGAGCTGAGATGAGAATGTCTTCACAATCCATACCTTTACTCTTAACAGTATGGGGCTTTCTTTCTTAATTTTACACTAATTGGTATGATTTGTGTCCTTCTCATTGTGTTCTTTGTTTCCACAGACTGCTACAAAGGTACTTGCCTATTTCCAAGCAATCAGCAAAGGCTGATAAACTAACTGCCCATGCTACCTGGGAAAAAAATCTCAGTAAGATTATGTGGAGCAGTTTAAAAAAAATAAAAATTAATAAATATTTCATTCCCAGACTCTTTGTTAGAAATCAGCAGTTTTCATCAGCTTCTACCAGTGGTTCTTTGCTCTTTTAGACAGACAACAGAACTACTACCTTCTTCTTTCCACTTCTCCTTTACCTTTTGTTTTTGCCTGTCAGTATGCTCTGCTCATTAGAAAATACTTATTTAATGATACAAACAAAAAGAAAATTTAAAAATACTACAGGCTTATGGAATAACCCTGCTGGTTTTCTTTATTCCCTGTTGTGTACAGTTATTTTCTCATCAGCAAGATCCAGTGTAAAGCATTTCAAGTGTTTCACTGAGTATCTTCAGCAGCATCAGCCAAAAGATGCCTGGAGAAATTCTGTATTTATGGGCAATAAACTGGACTGCAGATTTTAGAAAGATTTTGTTTCAAATTTTCCTTTACATTTTCTATACAGTCACAGAAGGGAGGAAAAGATGGAGCAGAGGTGCCCAGGACACCTTTAAATTAGCTAATTTAGATTCAAAAACGGTTTAAGCTATGGCAGCATGGAGCGTAGCAGCATGGCTGATTCACTGAGCTCCTCAACAGTTTCAAGGTCCTGCTGCTCAGCTTCTTCAGTGCTCTTCCATGAGAAAAGTCTCCCCTCTCTAAGGCCATGGTGTGCTGTGGCTTTTGTGGTTGCACAGCAATTCAACTGCTTGATGTGACAGTTTGATAGTATGCAGCCTTCTGGGCTTTGCCTGATGCAAGAGCCACAGTAGAGTTGCCAACAATTCAGGGTCAGTTGGTTTGGGTCTTTCCATCCCATTTGTGAAAACACACATAACTGTCAATGTGCAAAGGAACTAAGACCCTACAAAAAAACCAAACCCTTGAACCACAAGGCGATCATCAAATATTTCTTTAGAGCTGGTTTCCATGTCTGAGTCTCAGACCAACATGCAGTGATCCTCCTTTACACCAGCAGAATAGCATACATCTCTGACATTTCTTCCCATATCCAAAAGTACTTTGGGCTAGATAACACAAGATGTTGGTGATGGCCGCCTACAGCAATTCTCAAAACCACTTGTTTATCATTAAGACAAAGAAAATTTTCCTTCTTAGTAGCAGGACTATGGAGCAGAAAATAGAAACTATAGGCACAGCATGTGAAAAGCTTTGTGTTAACTATAAATAACATCCTGTGAGTTCTTCCAAGATGTCCAAGTTGTGAATGATTGGCTTGGCTCAAGTTAGCAGAAGAACATAGATATGTTTCCTGATCTTTCTGCCAGAGTAAGGCAAATTCTAACTATACAGTTTGTGATCTCCTTCTGTCCCCCATCATGGTTTAAGGTAGGATCTTTGTGGTGGTGGACAAGTTTATAATTTTTTATCTTCCAAAACAATGGTGTGGGAGAGTGAAACTTCAGATCTTGTGTCTAGGAGAAATTGCTGTCTACTTTTCTACTTGGAGAAGCCAATGTTAAATTAAAGCTAGCTTTTTTTTTTTTTTTCCACAGGAGATGTATTATTTTGTCACTTACTGTTGTTTTTTTTTCCTGAACTGCTTAGATCATCTGGAACTTTAGGTGCTTGGTGGCTTTGAAAATCATATCCAGGGTTTCCAAATCCAGGCAAAGGGCCATTATTGTTTATGTAGTAATTCTGAGAGTGAGGATGAAATAAAGGCTCCTCACTTCAGGGGATTCAGGGATTATAAATACTGAAACCTTGCTGTTTGAAGCCCTTTACACTTTAAGGTAAGCTTGAATCCCACAAGGAAGTGCAATCCGCAAATTTAGGACAAAACAATGGAGCCCTAACTAGGACACTGCATCTGAGCCCCCTCTAGAATATTACTCAACACTTCATTTTTCTTATGGAGATCACATATGGCTTACACGATGAAGCTCTACAACATCTCCCCTAAAGAGTACTGGGAGCCAATATCCTGAGAGGATGACAGGAACCTTTCAGTTTGAATTTTATTAGGTAGCCAAATCCTTGTTTCACTGCATGGGTTCATACCTTGTTCTGTTCACTGTCCTGCTTTGATTGCAATTCCAAAAGCTCAAGACAATCTCATACCTGTAATTTTACCTTTTGTTTTTCATAGTTCTGCTTCCAGTTGGCACACTGTGCTGCTATCTTGCTTTTTCAGTCTGTATGTCTCCATTTAATTCTTCTGAAAGCATGTTTACTCTATTCTGGCATGCAGAATATTCCCATTGAGGGCTGGAGACTGGTTTCTGTGGACTTATTTGACTTTGAGATCACATCCTGGAGGATAGAGGTATAGAACTATAATTGGTTTCTCAGAGTTGATTTTCTCCTCCTGTTAGTTGACTGCAGATGAGTGATTCACTCACTTAACTTTAGATTGGCTCATGAGATTGAAGAGCCCTTGCTTGCACTCATATTTTAAACATCTCCTACCATTCCTTTATAAACAGACATTTGAACGATAATAAGTTTGAACCCAAAGTACCTATTTTCTTTACCACATTGAAGAGTAGCTGAAAGCATCTGAAGTTTGGTGTAGTTGTTAAGAGAGGGATTTACTGTTTCTCAAAATGCACCACTGCTTTTGTTGATATGCCTCACTGGAGCTCAGAAAATGTGTATTACTTTTATTACCATGATAATACAATTCTGTACACTTTCTGATGACATTCAAAGAGGCACTTGCTTCTCTACTACTTGTAATTGGGGCAGAGCAAATAGTTCAAGAGGAGACTTGGATCTATTAGAGCAGTTTGCATGTAGCCCTGGTCATGAGGTAAGAGCAGGAATTGTGAGACTTCAGACTTTGTTTCTGACTCTGCTAGAGATGCCTCTCCCAAGGCTCTAGTTCTGTTTTCCATTAATGACTTATTTCTTTTAATCAGAGGAATAAGAGTAGAGTTTGCCCTTGAGACTGTTTCTGCAGGGCCAATGACAAGAGACCAGTGATTCTAGGTTTGTTTGTTCTGCCCCTGTCCTCTCCTTGGTAAAATGGGCTGCACATGGTGGGATACACAGGCTGAAAACCACTTTGCTGTGGTGTTACTGTGTCACAGCTGATGTGCAAGGGTTCTAATATGAGAGTTAGGCAATCATTGGCATCTCTACAGAGATGTCTACATGTGAAACGGCTGTTTGTGCCATTTGATCATTGTCAATGATGGTCAGGCAGAACTGCCTGTGGGGTCCAGAGAGGTGTGCAAGCACCGGGGGCTCAGTTCAGTTGATTAAATATAGGTGCCTGGTACCATTTGGGATGCCCTGGAGTAAGTGGGACATACACAGCTGAAGATTTGGCTCAGGACTTTTGCTGCCTGGACTGGCAGCTGTAAGTCACACTGGAGGTCTTCAGCTGTCAATTTATGCATCAATCCTAGCTGTCTGATTGAGAGACAGCAGAAATACTCTCAAGGGTCTACTTACTGTATTGACAAAATCTCCCAACAATGACACCCTGGACATATCCCACGCATGTAGACACCTAGATGGAGGCATCATTACCTCCAACTTGATCCAGTCTCTTATGGATAGACATCCAGCTCCTTGAGACATTGAAATATCTAGGTAAGCAACTTCAGAGGGCAATATATTCAGCCCATTTTTAACACCTATCCTAGGATGAAAGGAATTTTCCTCTGAAAGTACCTTTCCCCAAACTGACTAGAGAGAGAAATGAGGCATGTTTGCTGTTTAACTTTTAGGTTAAGAAAGAGAAAAGCATCCCACCTTTAGTTCAGATGTAATCCTTTTAAGTCCACTGATCCAGTAAAGCTTCATTC
>VXBZ01002888.1:548-75332 GCA_013399135.1 Heliornis fulica
GGGCGGGAGCCGCGGCCCGTGAGGGAGCGCGAGGCGGGCGGGAGCCTCGGCCCGTGAGAGAGCGCCGGACGGGCGGCAGCTTCTTTGGGGCCCAGCGCGCTGGCACCAGCCTCGGCCAATGGTGCCGTGTAACGGGTGGGGAGAGCAGCAGCGGCTGGCCCGGGGCCTGGCACCGTAGCGGTGGGGACAGGCTATGGGAGGGCCGGTGGGGCGGCGGCTCCTGACTCGCTCACCCTGAGAGCTCAGCTTCGAGAAACAGTGTCCCACATGTCCCGGTTAATGCTGAGCCTCCTGTAGTGGCTGTATGGCTTTGGGCAGCGCCATCCCAGTGGGTTCATGCATGATGCGCTTCATACTGTTGGGAAGCTGAGGATCGGCCAAGGCATCGTGTGTGTTTCCTCACCATGACACACTTGTGTGGCAGGTATATGCTACCGTGGGTTTTCCTTCACAGCTCTGGCCTGGCCGTGTGGTGGTGGGAAGATGATTTGTCCCTTTGCGCTGCAATGCCAGATGCCTCGTTATGGGGAATCCTCGAAGCTTGATGTTGTGGTTCAGCCGTGGGCAGAGGCGCTCACTCCTCTTCATGTGGAGAGAAAGCAGACCAAGCCCCATAGGTTGGGATAAAACCAGTTTCATCATTCTCAAAGTGTTTTGAGAAAGGAACAACAGCAGACAGAGCCTGTGATAACAGGGAGTATTTTATGACCAGTGAGAAGCTAACAGAGACCATGGTACCATTGTCACAAGGACAATGCAACCAGCCTCTGCACCCCAAGCCCCTTGATAGATGTCAGGTGGTGTGGAACAACTGGGCTCACCTGTGCTGGCTGTGTGGGGAAGTCCACTTTGTCCAGGCCAGAACCAGGACACTTAAGAATGGCTGTGAGCTATTGCACTTACCAAATACCTATTAAAACATCCTTTTCTTTTTGATAGGTGTCTCTAATGACAGGAGAGCTGACTAAAAATCACTAATGGTGCATAGACTATCAAAGAAAGTGACAGAAAGCAAGAGTAGGTACACTGAGAAGGAAGAGGCATCTATCTGTTCTGTCAGAAGACCAGAAGATTTGCAAAGTGACTAAATTGAAAGGCACAAAGGCATCCAAGAAGAATGGAAGTGATGGGGAAAAGCTACACTTGCAAAAATGTAACCTGAAACACACCAGAGACCTTGAGAAGAAATCATACCATGTCAGGAAGGATGTCATTAGCTGTCAGTTTACTGAATGCTTTTTTGATAGGCTAAAGAAAGATGTGTTTGGTGGAGCCACCTTGCTGTTGAAGTAGACCTGTTTCTTTGGGGAATGAATGCTACCTGATGCCTAGCAGGGGCACAGCAGAGGAAAAATCTGATTATGGAGTGTCAGAGAATCAGAGAAAAAAAAAACAGTTGAGTTCTGACTAGAAGATTTTAAATACTTGCAAACAAAAAGAATAAAAAAAAGAAAGTAAAATAATTTTTACATAGGGAAGAGGAAATGGTTTCTACAAGAGAGCAGAGCTAGAGTTCCTGGAACAACAGGACACCTGTGTACTGAGGGTGCCCAAAGAATGCACAGTCCACGTGCATTAAGTGCTGTGTTGAGACTTTGAATGGCTTCACATATGGCAACAGCAAGCACTGTGTGTGCATGAGTAGTTGCATTTAGTGATTCTCTGTAAACATCCTGCTCTGACTGGCATAGAGGACAAGTAGCGGGTCCTAGAAAGACTGATTATTTTGCCACTGTGTAATTATGATGTCATTAATAAGTAAGATTAATTACCTCTCACTTCTGCTTGCAGGTTCCTATGAAGTGCAGACTTGATATGTTCGCAGTTGAATATCTGACAACTATCAGTAAGGAGTATTTCATGGTTGGAATGGTCTTTGCTCAAATTTGATCCATGTTGGTGAGCTGAAGATACAAACAACAGCAGTATTAGTATTTGAATTCTTCAGAAAGTTTTAAAAGTCAGTATGTTTTCCAGGGATTATTGGATGCCAGTGTTCTGCCATTGTGAAGATGGACACAAGTTAATGTGGGGATGATACAGTACAGTATCTGATACATTTTATCACATGTCAGATAACAAGTCAAATAGATATCAATCTGATACTCCTGGTAAGCAGGGGAAAGAAAGTAACAAGAATTGTATATGCCTTTTTGCTTTTTCTTAGCTTTAAAATAAACAGTTGTAAATAAATTTTCATTTAGTCTTTATCTTATTTTTCTCTGCTTGTTTCTGACTAGTTGGGCAATAGAAAAGGGGATAGTGGAACACTGAGATACGTTGCATATAAATTTCATTATTGTTCATGTGGTCTAGTTACTGTTTAGAAGTGTAATAAAATGAGCCCTACTCTTCTCCTTCCCACTCTGAATCCTCTACCATTCTTGTAGTTCACTTAGACCTGGAAAGACTAGCGATGAGCTGATCTGTGCACAAGGAAGCAAACAAAAAAGGATTGTTAGCCCTATCTGTAAGGAAATGGAGAGAGGAGAGGGAAGAAAAAAAGCCACTGAAGTATGCCAAGTATAGCTTAAGCACACAGGAACAGGAGTGGGCAGTGAATGAAATATCATTTTCAAGCTGCTAACAAGCAGGTAAGCGATGGAAACAAATCTAAACCCAAGCTGTAACGTGTAGCTGGGCATCCCTTCACACTGCATGTTTTTAAAAGTGGGAGGTAAACAGTGCACATCAGAATGTTTAAACTTGCAATAAGGTATGGTCTAATTTCACTGTGTCCCGGTGGAAAAGATGAAGTTGTGCCTGTGATGTATAGACAAGAAGGCTAATGTATTAGTTTTGTAATTAAGTCCTGTAAATTGTGCATAACAGAGCAATTAACTACTTTAACCAAGCTTTGGAGGGGGAAGAAGAAAAACCCCGTGTGCACTGGGAATGAGAGCATGGAACATATTCCCTAACTGAAACCTGAAAAACCTGGTGTTAGTCTTGGGTTACTTCCAGTGACCCCTTGACTCCCATCTTCCTGCCCCCTGTGCAGATTTGGAACTGGTCAGCCATTTTTGTTTTTGGAAGGGAGAGGAGACAGATATAATGAATGGCTTTTATTGTGCAATATTTCAAAACCTTTTTGACTGCATTCGGATGGGATGGAAAATGTTCTACCCCGCGCGGCAGCCAAAATAAACAAAACATATTCCCTAAACCTGGATGTGTGTTTCACTCAAACTGGCAGTAGTTAGAGCTCTACTCTTAAACAAGAATTTAGTTTGACAATTTTTAGGGCTTGTTCAGCTGAATGTATCAGCCAAAGAAAATATTTGGGAAAAAATTAAATAATGCACCATATTTACAGCTTGCAGGTGGCATTAATTTTTGTGGTTCATAGTATTTAGTTTTAAGAATCCCTGTTAGTTGGGCTATATTGTAGATTTAAAAAAAATATTCTAAATTGTCTTTTTTTTTTTAAATGAGTTTTTTTATGAGAATAGTCATTCTGAAGGAAAATACATTTTATGTAGCTCCCTGAAGGGTGGTAAACAGTCGTGATTCAAGGCTTTAAAAGTTTAGGGTCTACCAAGAAACTGAAAATCCTGCAAACACAAGACCCAGCAAGCTAGCAGTAAAACCTTGACAGAAGCCTGCTATGGACTGGCTTCCAGCTCTGCTGAAGTCCAGCTCACATACTGTCTTTACGATGCAGGCTCACTGCTGCATTGCAGCATCGCCAGCCTGGGCAGGGACAGCCTTTCACTGTGTAACCCAGAGCGTTCCTGTGGTGCAACAAGTTGTATAGCCTGAAAACCGTGTTTAGTAATAATCATAGTGCTGTCACCTATGCCCAGAGGCCTCTGATTACTTAACAATAATGAATTAAAATGATAAAAGCAGACACCTTGCTTGGACAATGCTCATGCTGCATACAAATCTTTTACTCCTCACAATCCCACCCTACAAGCAAAAATCCCTTTGAACGAATAAAATCCAACACTTCATGTTTTTGAGTAGATAAATGAGCCTCATTTTTAAAAATCATGATTAAATCATTAAAGGTTATGAATAAGGTATGTCAGTCTGAAGGGAAGTTGCAAGAACAAATAGTGATCTTTCCTTGAAAGCCCTAATGATGCAGTAAACTGAGCTCAGAATCAGAAAAATTGGGCTTTTTGTTCCCTCTGAGGTCTGGGTTTGAGCCGTTCTTGAATTAAATTGTTACTCAGTTTCCTTGCTCTGTCTTTCATTTGTTTGCCAGCACTTGTAACATCAGTGTGAAAAATATGGATCTAATATCACCATCCATTAAATCATCTGAGGTATATTGAAGATACTTTTGAAGCAGCATTTCAGTGTAATAAATAACCTGCCTATGTCATACAAATGTTTGGACAAACAAATGCCTTAGTTCCACGTTCAGAAGGTCAGTAACGCTGCGCTTGGATTGTAAATAATACTAATGTAAATCTACTAAGGTTGCAAAGGAGTTAATGTTTGAACTGTGAATATGTTGAGTATCCTCATGTGTGCTATTGAGGAAGAAGTAATTGTGTGTGGGTACAAATATTAATGATGAGTAAAAGGTTGTTACTCTCCCCTCGAGAAGAAAATCGCACGTATCCATGGAGTATTTTTCAAGAGAAGCTTAGTAGGGTTTAGATAAGGAGAAGGTACTTCTCCAACATTAGGCATTATATAATACAAGCTATGAAATATAAGACTTCACTTGATAGTTGTTGCTTGCATCAAACACTGCTTGCTTCTCCTGTCTTGATAAGGCTGCCTGCAGAATTCAACTCGTGGCTTTGTACTGACACACAGAACAGCCAAAGCCTGAAATTGTTCCTCTTTTTTTAGCAAAGAAAATCTCTGCTTCTGAAAAGCTTTTCCTCATTCTGCTGTGAATCAGCAAGGGCTGGGGACGTGGGGTGGTAGTTGAGAAGTCTTAAACTAAATCCTGAAACTTTCCATTTCCATATTTTTAGCCTGCCTTCTGCTCTCCGCATTGAACGCAGCACAACTACTGTGACCGTGCCAAAAGCTGTTTAAACAATATTAAGATGTTTTCTTCAAACTTCTCCCTAGGAAGATACTCTTTTTCGAGAGGAATGTTTTCCCTGGAGCATTACATCATGAATTGGTTCAGTTCTTGGAGTAAGAAATTGGACCAAATGGTGGAGAAGGTCTCCAGGGGAAACATACTTATGCTGTTAAGTATTCCCACCAGAAAGCTTAGAAACCGCTTACATATTACCATTCTGTCCACATTTAGCCTTTCACCTTACTGCAGCTGAACAGAGGGAGGGGGGTGGTTGGACTTTTTTAAGGAAACTTGAACCTCCTTTGTTTTTGTCATTACATCTCCCCCTGCTCTTACTGCATCTTGTGAACTGAACTCTGGTGATGGAGTATCTCCTGTTTTACAGTAACGCTGCACAGGGATGTGTTTGTTTTGTATGCAGACTGCTAATGAAATCTTAATTATGAAATCATCCTTGGGAACTGAATTTAAGGGGGTTTGAGGATTAAGATGAGAGGAACCTCTGAGAAGACCAGGGGATGGAGAGATTTGGGTGGATTAATGGGACAGCAGCCATATGAGCAATGTCTGAGCTGCGACAGTATTATGTTTCCTCTCATGTAGGGATTGGTTCCCCTTCAATGATGGAGGCACTTGATATGGTTTCCTATATCAAATGAAAATCTCAGAACAAGGAGAAATACACTCCTTAAACCTAGTGGTGCAGATCAACAGATTTTATTATTTTTTTTAATATGGCAGTTCTACTCAGTAGAAATGTTCTTTGAAAGCTGATAAGGTTGCATTTAACAAAGGTCCACGTTTTGTTTTGTGGACAGTTGAGGACCTAAAGGTTTATTCCAGTTGCAAGTGGTGTTTGGAAAGTTTTGAATTGTTCATTTTTAGTTCACACAATTACCTTACAGGATATAAAATGAAAATACCAGCATAATAAAACTTAGAAGAATAACTTCCTGGACAAACATACCCCAGGGCAGGACACTGTGCAGTTCAGAGTGGCTTGAATTGGACCACTGAACTGTATTAGAACTGTGCTATTTTCCACTGGTGTTCCATCAGTATTTTGGGCAAACCCTGTTCTGCTGGACCACATTTGTTTGATGGGCAAAGAGAGGATTTTTATAACCCAAATCTTTTGTTTGGCACGTTCAGTCACTGCTTAGATAAAGCAGCAAGAGCTTAACTGATTTGTTTTCCTCACTCAAAGGGTATGCTGCAGTCTTAAGAGGCTGAAGAGAAGTTCAAGCCCTACAGATGCTTCCTCTATTCCTGTCTGAGACCTAATCTTTAGAAAAGGTGGGGTTTTTTAGAAGGAAAAACGTCAGGCAGACTTTTAACAAGAAGGACCATTAAGCTGGTCCAGCTGCTGATGGACAGGCACTAAAATTGGTGACTGGAAGTTGGCACAGGATTGTAAAAGACTTCTGCCAAAATGTACTTAAATTATGTAATCACATTAAATTCCCACTAATTACTCTGTGCATATTATTGCTACATTCAGGCTATGAAATCATTCAGTAACTCAGTGTGTAGTAGATAGTGCAGGGTTGTAAGGAGAGAGAGAGAGGCTGTTGTGGAGCATACTGGAATGAGCGTGAATGCTCATGTTGGAAGCGGCAGATGCTGGATGGGAGCGTGGAAGTGGGATTAAATTACTCCAACTGGGGGAGAGGTGTGACATTAAGATGGGCACTTGGACTTTCTGTCCAGAACCCTGACACAGCTGGTTCTTCAGCATGTGGAACAAAGCTGGTAACAGTGCAGACCTCTGACACTGGCTATTCCCAGAGCTCCCAAAGTCTCTGGTGCAGCAGATGGGCTCTGGGCTCTGCAATGTTTATGCCATCTCCAGAGCAAGTGATGAGATGTGTTAGTGTTCATTTCTGTTGGTGCTTTGATGAAAAGAAAGCTCACTTATCTGCTTGGCAGCACCAGCTATGGGGCTGGAGCAGAGCTCCCACTGGAGTTTCCTGTGTGCTCCATGGGAAAGAGTAGTCCCACAGATGTTTCCACTTGGAAATGACCTGGGTTTGGAGAAACTGTCTTCTTCAGAGTTTGAGATAAACTATCACCAGAAATGAAATTTGTATTCTATGACACTTTCATTTTAATTCACAAACTCATTGTCCTTTGCAGCAAGCCTTTTTCTCCCCGTGTCTCCCTGAATACATGGCTCATAACACACTTCTGCTTGAAAATTCTGAACTCTTGTGAATATTTAGAATGGCCACTTAATCTTCCTGCTGCTGTTAACAAAATGTAAAAAGATATATTTACCTTTGCTTCCTTTCTCAGCTGTTTTTTCCACTGCAGAGCAAACTTTTAAAAACTGATTACACCAGATGATTTAGCAGTAGGGCCAAATAGTCCCTGCTTGATTAAGATGGATGGTAGCTGTATTTGGAGCAATAGTAATTAAGACTCCCATGGCAAGCAAGGAAAAATAACAAATTAATCTAATAGCTTGTGGGGAAACTCTTAAATTGAAGTGTTCTTCAAGTCCAAGATGCTGTAACACTAGTAAAATCTGAGTTTATTAAAGCTCACGGAATTATTAAAATTCAATTTTTTAAAATGTATTTTTTATATTTTGATGTTTGTAGCTTATAAAATTACTCAAAGTGTAGCAGAAGCTTACAGTCTGGCTTTTCTTCAGCACAGAACACCTTCAGTTAAATGAGGAGATTTCTTTAAAATGAGACAAACTACACTCAGTCTATTTTTAGTAGCTGTTTTACCTGACACATGCAGATGGCAGAACGTCTTTCACGGGGACATTTAATTTCTAGGTTGCTTCATTGCTCTTGGTCAAGAATAGCTTTTCTAAGCACTGGAAATAAGGACTGCATGGTCCAATAAACACTGAAAGGACTCTAGTCCCCAGCTTGTTTTGCTGGTGACATTCTAGAGCGCTCTTGACATTGCACAAGTCCTTTCATAGTTCAGTGCCTCTGTTTCTGCGTGTGTGAAAGGAGATATCCATCTCCTGAAGGCAGTGGAGGGTATGTGCAGTGAGCAAAGCCTGTGACACAACCACTGAGCTGTCACTGGTGTTAACTGCTCTGTACCAGTCCTGTCTGTGTGGAGGCGAAGCGTTTCGTGTCCGATGGCCAGCAGCTTTGATGTCCCTGCTCTTCAGGTGCAACAGCCAGAAAGAGCCCAAGTGATTTAAGGGTGGTGCTACTTTTAGAAGAGGGGTGGCTTGTTCAGCTTTTTAAAGTCCTTAAGATAATGTCTTTTATATCTATGATTGATTTATTTGATATTTATGCAGTTGGCAGTGGGATTTGAAATACAAGCACTTCCTGAGATGTCAGTACTCCGATGTTAGTGGTCTGAACAAGGATGTAATTCATATCTGCAGGTGCTTACTCTGGTATCAAACACTTCAATAACATCATGCTTGTGGAATCCGGCACTCCCCAGTGTCCCATTTGTATCCTGATATGCCCACATCTTTCCTATGTGTGTTTTTCTTTCTTAAGGAGCTCTCATTTCCTTCAATAGGATATGTTTTATTTCATCCTTTTTCCTGCATTTACTCATATTAATGTCACCGCATTCACTGGTAATAGCTCGGCTTGGAAATAACCCGTGTATCCCTGAAAACAGCGGGCCTGAAATTCAATGCCTGGGATACTTTATTAAGGAAGAATAGATGTTTAAGTGAAGGGAGGTAATAATTTCTGTTTTGGACTCTTAATTTGGTGTAACCCTTTTTCAAGTGCATCAGGCCCAGCCACATCGTCACAGCCCGTTGGCCCTCTGCATTGTTCTCTTGGTGCTGCTTGGGGTGAATGGTTTCTAAGGGGAAACACAGTTTGAAACACGATGCTGGCAGAGGAGCATAGGCCTTTGCTAAGATAAAGAGACTGTAGATACCTTTCAGGTTCCTCTCAGGAGAATTCCTTCAGGACAAAAGTCAGGTGATGGGTTCCTGCTCATGAGTGAGTTCTGGGAAAGGTCCCTGCTGTGGTGCTCGCGGTAGCTCATGATCTCAGTACTGTGTTTGCAGCTCCCCAGCTGACAGGGAGTTCTGGTTCCACTTGTTGTGCCTTGGGGGTATCTTTATGTAACCCCCTTTCTCGTTTTGCTCCACATCTGAAGATCCTGAGTTACTCTGCTTAAATGGTAGTAGTCTGTTCACTTGCTTTGCAAAGCACATTTGTGTGTTTGGTGGGATCTAAGTATAAATAAGTGGTAGCACTTCTCTGAAACAACACTGTCCCTTTCCAAGGGCTTTGTAGACACGAGCCTTAATAAGGCCCCTGTAGAGAGGGGAACAGTACCTGACGTGGTAGGGCTTCAGACAGATGTAGGATACATGGCTGATTACCAAGTGTGACAGTGACAGAAGGGGTCTCAGAAGCTCCAAAATGCCAGAGCAAGTTTCTGGTTAGGAGGCCACTTTGCAGAAGCATTTTGATTACATGTACTGGAGTGTTCAGTGCATGAAGTATTTCTATTTCCTGTAATTATCTTGGTGCAATTACAAGTGCCTTTTTTATTATTTTTATGGCTGTGCTCATCAGCTGTAGCCTTTCCCACCCCTGTGGGAATCTCCCTGCCTTGAAAAGCTGAACTTTACAATATCTAGCAGAGAAGTGGTTTTTCTCCCAACTGGTAAGTAGTGCAGCACCAGAGCCCCTGATAGCCACTGCTCTGCCAGAATCTGTGGGAGCCACTCACTTGGGTTAGTGCTTGGCTGTGAATTCTCACTGGCGACTCATCTGGGAAACATAAGAAGGACATGGACCAGTTGGAGAGGGTCCAGAGGAGGCCACAAAGATGCTAAAGGGGCTGGAGCACCTTTCCTACGAGGACAGGCTGAGAGAGTTGGGGCTGTTGAGCCTGGAGAAGAGGAGGCTCCGGGGAGACCTTCTAGCGCTCTGCCAGGACCTCAAGGGGGCTACAAGAAAGATGGGGAGAGGCTGTTCAGTAGGGCCTGTTGTGACAGGACAAGGGGTGATGGGTTTAAAATAGAGGGAGGGAGATTTAGATTGGATATTAGGTAAAATTTCTTTCCTGTGAGAGTGGTGGAGCACTGGAACAGGTTGCCCAGGGAGGTGGTGGATGCCCCATCCCTGGAGCAAACTGATGTAGTTGGGGGTGTCCCTGCTTCTTGCAGGGGGGTTGGACTAGATGACCTCTGGGAGTCCCTTCCAACTCTAATCATTCTATGATTCTATGATTCTATGAAACTGGAGAGAACAGGAATGCTACAGAGGAAAGCACCTGCCTTGCAGTTTGAGCTGTGCCACAGGATCTGTGTACATCCATTCTGTTGTACCACCAGCCCAAGTTTGATGTCTGTGGTGTGAGGTGATAATGTGTTACTGGTACTTAGCTGGTGGAGTAATCATCACAACATCTATATCTTGTCCCAAAAGCACTGGCTCCTGCTCCTTGAAATAAAGAGAACCACGTTAGCTTGAGCTCTAGAGAGATGACCCAAGAGGTGATTTCTCCAGCCTGATATAACAGGAGACAGTGGTGCAAGTAGCTGAACCATGTTATGGGTTGGCATGATGAGAATGCCCTCCTCAGGTCTGAGAGGCACCATCTATTGGTGCTTACAAGATACTTAAAGCCCCACAGATGGGGATCAGGAGAAGCTTACAGTGTTCATGTTATTTCACTCTCACAGTTTATAAATAGCAAAAATGCAATTTCCTGCTCTCATGCAGGGCAGCTGTGAGTCACACTGTGGGGAATGGCCAGTTTGACTCAGGACTAAGCACAAATGCCACAGGCACCTTACCTGCTTTGTCACAGTGCTTAATATGTGTCTTTCTTGAGTGTCCCCCTTCTTCCCATCACCATGCAACCTGAGGGTTGATTTTAAGCATTTTCTTCTGTGATCCACTCTAGGACATGGGGAATTCTCTGCTTCCAGCAGGTAGGGACAGGGGTACAAGGTGTTACCTCTAATGGAGGAGGAAGAAAACCAGAGGAATGAATTGCATTTCCTTCAGGAGTTGAAACAAATCTGTCTGCCTGAATAAAGCACGTTCCCCTCCTCCCATCCATGCAGCCTCTTCTTGCTCTTTAGGTTTTTTCTTTTAGCTGGCAGGACTTCAGTCAATCTCCCCAGAGGAGCAAGCAAATGCAATTTGTTGTTTGTTTGTTTGGCCTTTTTAGTGTTTCAAATATCCTAGAACCTCTGATTCTGGGAGAGGACAAGTTTTCCCTTCACAATTACTTGCTGAAGGGAACCACAGACATAAACAAGTGCAGAAATCAAACTGTCCTGATTGCCAGGGGTGCACACTCCCCCTGTGAGCCACGGGAAGCCACACCTCAGACCAGGGTTTGGCCATCACTGTGCATAGAGAAAACATCTTTGACTTTGTCCCTTTCAGACAGGTTTGAGAGAGAAGTGCATCCACATGCATAGGAACCTGTAACATGATGACTAAGTGACTGATGAGCCCAAAACTCATTCCAAAACACAGCAGAGGTGGCAGTAACTCCAGCTCTGCTAAAGTTCAGAAAGAAAACTACAACATTTGTACTTTTTCCTCTCTGAAATTTGTGGCTGTATGGCCTTGCAGGTACTCTTTTGGTCAAGCCCCCTCTCCCAGAGGGGGTGTGGAAGCATGAGGGAGAGAGCAGGTGGCTGCTGCTTACCTGCGGAGCTGCCTCTAATTAGCCCTAATTGTAAGCTCCTCCTCCTCTGCGTCTGGTGCTGCTGGGCTTCACAGAGGGTAAGTTCTCCGAGGGGATTCTCTCCTCAAATTACTTTTTATATTTATCTTTTCCCTGTTTCTGTGACCTAGTGAAGGGAGTTTTGATGCCTGGGAGCTGGGGGAAGCTGTAAGCTCCCTGTTGCTGTTTGTGGGGACAGACTGTCACCCCCGAGCTGGCCTGGAGCAAATCCTGCTCTGTGCTTGGTGCATGGGATGTGGTGTGGCTTTGTGTGTGGAAAAAGGCTGGATTGTGATGCTGGAGACAGTGTTTGTCTTCTTCCTCCATGGTTCTGCTGGTGGTTGGTGTGGCTGTTCAGCTTTTCATGAAACCTCTTCTTCTCCTGACCCTGTGTGGAGTTTCATTTGGCTTGTTGGGCTGCCTGGGCATGTTTCCTTGGAAGGTGGTGGAGGAGCTACCAAGTTTTGCTTGCCATGCAGAGGAAAAAACCCTGTGCAAAATGCTCCTAGATGCCCCCCACAGCTACAATAGCCCCTTCACTCATCTCCAGGACTGTGCTCCCACTTTAATCCCAGTTTAACTCCCCTTGGGCTCACAAGGGAAGCTGCCTCACCTCAGAGCAAGGCATCAAGCCCACTTCTGATTCAACCCTGGGTCTCATTTCAGTCTGTTGTGGTTAGGAAAGCAAGGCAGTGAGGTGTTTGGTCCCCAAAGAGACAAGCCAAAGGTGGCATTGGGCTTTGAATTAATTTCAAACAAGAGTTTGAGCTTTGAAGGCCTTTTGAGGGAATACTTTTGTTTCTGTGGTACATACTGGCTGTAAAAGGTCAGAAGAAGTTGGGCTTTGGTTTTAGTGTAAAACCCAAGAAATGCTGCTGGGTCTGAGCTAGGTTCAGGTCTTCACCTGGCCTTAAACTAGGTTCAGGTGACTACCTGGGCTGTCCAACCCCTTCTCCACTCTTCTGCTGCAGGTCCCCAGGTGCAAGCGGGTGTTGTTTGGATGTTGGACACCTGGTACTCGGAGCTGGAAGGGGAGGGAGGCAGCAGAGTCACATCCTACAGAGAATGAGGAAAAAAAAAGAATTATTTTTTTTTTTAAAGTGCCACAGCTAAGCAGAATTAGAAGGTTCAGCCCTAAGCTGATACAATGTTGTGCAGCTGTTGGCTCCAAACACAGCATGTACCAGTCCTCAGTTCTCCACCTGCAAGAGCCAGACAATAAACAGCCTGTTGTGGAAAGAGAGGAGTTCAGCTACATCCTTGCACAACACTGGTGAAACACCTAAAAGCACATCAAAGGAGAGACAGCAGAGGCTGCTTTATTGCCCACATTGATTTGTAGTGGAAGTGGAGCTTGGAAGTCTTCAACTGTGAAGGCCTCAGTGTTGCTCCCAGCCCTGCAGGGGAGAACTCCTGTGGGTCATCTGTCTCTTCTCCATGGGCCTACAGGTCTCAGGAGGACACATTTTCTTGTCTGCAACACTGCACCCTGAGCAAGGTGCAAGCTGTGTTGCATTTTCTTAGGCTGGCCCACTTCCCTTCAGTTCTCTCCACAGCAGAATGCTTCTAATGAAGCTCATGGGCATTTCCCATGGTCTCTTTATTTTGCATCGTGCTGGAGTCAGACACTGCTGCAGGTTTCAGCAGGGTGGTTCTCCCCAGAAGAGCCCAAACCTCAAGCAGTAGGTGGAGGTCCTGAAGATGTGGGTCTGTCCCTCCTGCCTTGCTCTGGGAACTGCAGTCCTGTTTGGTAGTATGTGTTTTGGCATCGCTTCTAAAAGCTTTAGAGCTCTGCTGGCATGATGCTTCACTTAGGCTAATTAGCCCTTCTGCCTAGTAGGTTCATTAGCCTGGGCAGAGTTGTTTGCTGGTGGGACCAAGCTCCCACAGCATGGCTTTTAGAGCTAGTTGGGGCATCTCTGGGCAGTTGTTGTGTTGTGCTGCATGGACATCACCACCATGGCACAGGGCAACTGATTTCACTTGTCTGTGCATCCTTTATCCCTCTTACCCTTTGCCTGGTTTGTTCCTGGTTTTATAATGACTTCAGCACGTGCTTACCTCTATGTGCTGTGTGTAACCTTGTTGATGTGCATAAATCTTGTGAGAACAGGGCACACACGTGTGCTGCAGTAAATGGATTCAGTGTGTAAACTCAAGCACATGGGTTGTTTTCCCAGGATCAGGCCTTGGATGCAGGGCAGGATGGTCTGTCTGCTGCTGTGTGCCTGGATTTATCATAACAGGGAACAAAACATGTACACAAATGAGTGCAAGGTGTCTGCCAGCACAACTCGAGTTGCCTTACACTGCAAAGGTGGAAGTCATTTTTGAGGATGGGGAGGGGTGGAGGGGAATGGAAAGTTATTAAAAGCAGAAGAGATCTCAAGGAACCCAACTTGGTTTCGTTCTTATGAAGAGGCTTGGAATACAATAGGGAAAAAGCATTGGGAGTAATTATCCAAAATGGGTGGCATAAATCCGAGCAGAAAGTAATACATCAGTTTTAAAGCTACTCATTTCAAACTGTGAGTTAGATTTATTTGACCTGCATTTGGGAGCAAATATTAATGAAAGGGCGAAGGCAGCTTATGGCTCTTTCAGTTCTTTCATTTCCCACTAGATGTCTCCGGTGTAAAAACTAATTATGAATGTTCTTGATTTAATTTGGAAAAAAAATTGGATGAAGCTTTTTTTTTTATTATTTCTTTTAAAGTCTTGTGCTATTGTGCAGTGTGCAGCTTAACCCTTGATCTTTCTTCAGTAACTACTTCAGCCTCAAGTGCGGTAAGAGGCCGCTTAGAAACCATGTGGTTAATGGAATAGTTTTTTGGGGTTTTTTTTGTAAAATACAGACTTGTCCAAGTATTATGAGAATCAAATCTTTATTCCCACCAAATCTTTGGCTGGTATCTGTAACATATAACTTCTCTTCCAGCTCTGATGAAACGTTCATCAGTCTGTAGAACTTCCCTGTTTATTTATCATTATTCCAGCATGCTGCATTTGAGCTCCCACTTCCTTTTGGAGTTGCCCTTTTCAAGAGCAGCTTTATAAGAAAAAAAAATAAAAGCTCTGGGTGAATCTGCAAAAGTAGTTTATTTTGTCTCACTTAGTGTTTTTTAAAATTAAGGTAGCTCCAAATAGATATGAGGATCCAGCCATGTAGATCTCTCTGCAGAGCTGAAGCCTCATCTTAGAGAAAGGGAGAACTTCTGCTTTTTGTGTTTTATTTTTTTTGTTGCTTGCAGCTGAGAATTGTTTTCAAGGCAGCACTTTGAGCAGCAGTGATGCAGTACTGTAGAGTCATTGACCTGTTTGTGCTCCATTTAAAACAAGTTGGCTGAATTTTTAAAATTAGTTTCATTTAAAGCATGGATCTTGGCACTGTCTGTGTAGTATTTGTACCCCACTGCTGAATATCCAGTTGCAGACTGGACCGTTTACATTTGGAACAAGCAAAAACTTCATCTCTGCACTTGACCCTGTTGAGGTGAGAACCAAACTCAGAATACTTCAGTTTGGGCTGAAGCATAGTGAGCTCTGCTCTGGCAGAGCTCAAGCTGTGTATTTGCTTTAGCATGGTGCATGCTTTTATTTAGTCCTGGTTGAGAGATTGTCAGTCTGTGATCGGGTGTGAAATTCCTCCTTTGAGTTTGGCCGATGCTGCTGATTCACATTTTTAGGGAAGGTTTTCAAGACGTCTTTGGAAAGCCATTGTTGACATGTTTCCATGAGCACTGACTGTTATCCTGGAGTTTTGTTGTCCTCATGTCCACTATAATCTTCAGCACAAGAGAAATTAGGGCAGTACAAGTCACCTGTGGAAAGCCTTGCCTTTGTTTCTTATCCCACACCATTCCAGTGCTTGGTGCTCACAGGTCTGCTCCAGATCACAGGAGTAATGGTTTGTTGGTGTCAGAACTGGGGCTGGTGCTCAGATGTTGCCAAGGCCCTTGCAGGCAGGTGACAGCTCCTCAAATGGAATGTAGGGATGTACAAACTCAACAGCTGTTTGTATTGTCCTTTCCAGTCCCCTCTTACACTTGGCTATGCTCTCCCAGGATAGACATGCCATTAAACACAGTGTAATCACTGGCACAGCAGGTGTATTGAGATACAGACATCTAGCAATGTTTTAAATAAAAGGCATGAGTAATAATAATAATATAAAAAAGCAAACAAAAACCCCCACTGCCAGTCACCATAAGAAAAGGTATCCATTGGGAAATTAATAATTGCCCTCTGTGGACTACACAGCATATGCTGGCTGCATCCTGCTGCCATTTTCATTTAAAAACCTTGAAGTTAAGTTATACATTATAAGGAAACACACTTCAAAACCTATGCTTAAAGGTACAAAAGCAACAACAATCTGAACTGAAATGCCTTCACAGCTCTTACATAAATCCCTGATGTTGGATAGCAGCAAAAATGAGAACAAATGATTGTTCTCCCCAAAGAACCACAAATACTTTTTTCTGATTAATGACAGTGAACCACAAACAAACTTTTCAAACAAGCTGGTGACATTTTTTGATTGCTTTATTTTACTGTGCTGCTCATCTCACTGGGTGCTGGGATGCAGGGTGTAAGGAATGAATGGCCAGTGAGTCATCTCAGAGGTAATTTCCCAAGATGGTCAGGAGAAGACTTGCTGTCCTATCTGGTTCCATACTCCTGAATTTCATCTCTCTGAAGTTAAGCTGTGTGATGTGTGAGCAGCAAATGTCATTGAATATATTGAAAAAGCTATTTCAAACTTGGGCATTTTTCCAGTTGTGTGTTTGCTTGGTCTTAGAATCTGTGTGCTTGAATTGAGTTCTGAACCAATCTCACCCTTTCCCTTCAGTGGCTCTACCATTGCTTGTGCCAACGTGTCACCAGGAAAGGCCGTTCCTTCCAATCCACCTCTCCCTTGACACCAGAAACCAAAGCCTTTGTGATTCAGGGAAATGTCTAGACATGGCACTGCATTCAGATGGTGTTGAGGCCAGCCTGATGTGTCCTGTCTCCTGGCAGCCCTGCCTGGCCTCAACACAGGACTGTGTCAGCCGTGCGTGGCACCTGCTCTGTGTGGAGCATGGGCAGCGCAGTGGAGGTCTGCTCACGAGTGGTGTCACCTCAGCTGCAGTGGCATGTGGAGCACAGGCTGCACACATGGGTTGGAAGTGATGTGTCTGTAGCCAGAGCAGATCCTCCTCTGATGGGATGAAACTTTGGGTGGCTCTTCCAGCACATGGTGTGGGTGGGACATTGCGGCTCAGTGCTTTGTTCCACAGGGTGGGTGCACACCAAGCGCCGTCTGCGGGGTGCACACTGCCACAGGACCCCTCCTGCCTGTTCCTTTAGCTCACACATATTGCTTTCTTTCACTCCTCTTTCTTAGGGTGACTTTCTGTGCTGAGTTTCAAACTGAACCCCGTTCTTGCACCTGGCCTTTGAGTCACGGCGCGGCGGTCGCAGGTCTCGGTGCTTGCACAGCATGCTGCTGCGAAGCAGAGACCCCGCTTGCATCTCCAGCACCTCAGAGTCCCCAGGCTTGGCGGGAATCTGTGGGCACTATTATAATTAGATAATAGAATAATTTCATATGCAATTGAAAGTGCTGCAGGGAAAGAAGAGGGGTGTTTGGGAAAGTAGATTGTAATTACTTGAGCTGGAATTTGGCCAGGATACAGAGGTTAGTCTTGCGAAAAGTACCAAGGGAGCCTCAATGAACACAACTAGTTAGGCTCTCAGTAAGACTCCTGATTTAAAAGATGCAGCCCTCACAGCCTGGTGCCCCCACAGTGTACTCACTCAGGACTGAACAGAGCTACCAGAAAAAGCCACGAGCAATCTTCTGTGACAAAGGTAAAAAGAAAATAGAGGTGACTGGGAATTATTTTTATTCTGCCCCAAATTGTCCTTGGCATTTTCTCCAACACATGAAACAAAAAATGGATTCAACATAAATTGATGTGTGGAGGGAAGGGCACTTCTGCTGAAGGGAGCTGAAGTTTTAAGTCTGGTGGTGGAAGTGATTGTATGGTCACCCAAGAGACCTCAAAAATCAGGAATTTGACACCATTTTCAATGGAGGATGAGCACAAAGCCTGTGCCACCTAGCAGAAAATCCCAGCACAAAGCTTGAGCCTTAATCTGAGCAGTCCAGTAGTGGTTCAGGTTTCAGCTCTGAAGAAGATGCTGGTGTCATTAAGGGAGACTCTTGACTTTTACTCTCTGAAAGGACCCTTCTTATTTTCATCTTTACTGCTAGTCAGAAAGATATATACTCTCCAAATAATAGCAGTTTCCTTGTGCTGGAGTTATAGTGGCTTTGTGATACAATAAACAGCACCCTGTCATAAGTCTTGTATAAAAAATGGCCTGACAGTTCTTTAAAAGTAAAGAGAAACACTACTGCAGTGATGACCTCTGTGCAAGGTCACAGATGTTTTGCATGGTGGGGGAACCTATGGTTACATACTTATACACTGGGATATATTGCTTACTTTTCACAAAGAGTTTTCCTGAGAAATTACAGTACATTAAAAATCATCGGGCGAGCTCCACTCGGCCTTTTAGTGCTCCCTTTTTAAATGATACAAACCAGAGTAAATATGGCAGGGTGGGTTGCTAACTTTTCGTTCCCCCATCCTTACACTCACTTTTAAAAAAAATGCCTTAAATGCCTGACTGTCCAAATTGGGTGAATTTTGAAGCATAACAACAGAGCAGGTCTTGAGAAGGTTTGTAAGCATGAGTTTGGAGAACTGCCTGAAGGTTTGGATAGTTGTCAGGACATCTGCAGAAGCTGAATTGGGGATCTTGCCACAGTAGTTTAAGATTTCCAGTGCTTCCCAGCATGTAGAAAGTAACTGGTGGATCTTACTGGTGCCGTCCACTGCGTCAGTGCTGCTTGGTGTGTGCAAAACCTGGGTATGAGGTTTGTACCCTGCAGTGGTGTAAATGGACCTACCTGATGAGAAAGGGCTGTTTGGTTTGATGCTGACAGATCTGGTTGTGCATTTGACCCCTGTGTGTGTGTCTAACTATACACTGAGTGCATCATCAGTGAGGAAGTCGCTAGGGTCACCAAAACCCATTTCCCTCAGGACATATTCCTTACTGGCCTGTTCCCTGGGGGCACCGTGCAGCTGGGTTCCTGCTCCTGTGTCAGCTCAGGCCGAGGGTACCCAAACCCCCTGAGCTCTGGGGGAGCTGTGAAAACGTTGCTGATTTACCAACTGAAAATCTTCCTGGGCACTTAAATCACATGGAAATAAGTGTGCATGGAAACCAGCCCATTCCAGCCAAGCGAGGATCCTGCTGGTGAATATAAGCTGAAATAGCTGTGACAATTCCCTTTTGAAAACTGTCTCATTTTAGGTGCTGGCATGATCCAGTCAGTGCTGGTTTATCTTAATCTGGGGAGGTGAACACTGCATCTGTGAATATTTAGAGGTTTCTGGGGCAAAACCAAGGCCTAGGCTGAGGTCAGGAGCTAGAAGCCAGGTTGCCACACAAATAGTACTGGCTACCAGCGGGTCTGAAGGAGGATTTGGGTCATTCATCCTGTGACCACGGCAAGATCACCTGAGCTGTTGGCCTGAGTTTCCCCATGGAGCACAGCCAGCTGTAGGACAGTGTGGCCATTTTGCCATTGCCAGGTCTACAATTGGCTTCTCCAGGGTTGCTCACTGCCTCAGTGAGCCTGCATTTGAAGAAGAAAAGTGTTGGTTTGTACCTACAATAAAACCCATTTCTTCCCCAAACAGCTGAATAGCTCCAGAAATGGTATGAAGAACATGGGAAGCACGAGTGTGACATTCCTTTCTTTTCCAAGATCATGCACCAGAGCCAAGAAAAGAACACAGTTCCTTAGACATCTACATTAGTGTTTTACCTGTTGGAGCAGGCTTTTTCAGATGCTTTCAGCTAGTTGAAAGACCAGGTAGAAAAGGAAGGTGAATAAAAATCAGATTCTGCTGAACAGCATGTTATCTGTCGAGTCCCTCTGAACCTGATGGCAGATCTGCAGGGTAAGGCACTAACGTAAGCGAGGGTGCTCGTGTGTAAGCCGTTTTGAGGCTTGCTTCTGGTACAGCAATGAGCAAGGAGTAATCACTGTTCTCTGAGGCTGGCTGGCTGTGTACTCAGAGCCATTTCTGATTTGTTTTGCAGTCAAACAACCTAGAAAGTTTAGTTACCATGTGGGACTAGTAAAGCATGTAACCCCAGACTAATTTGTCAGAATTTAGCGGTGCGATGCCCTTCCTGGTAGGGTAGAAAACGATCATCTCTGTTGCCTGGGGACATAATATAAAGGGAAAACATTTTCCCTGCTCCTTAAATACTGTCCATTGGACATTAATTTACCTGACATTTCGTTTAGAGGACAAACAGTGTTAAACATCAGTGGGTTTATTCTCAGAGATCTGTGGGTGGTTGCAGTTTGGCCAACTGCTGTGGTGATCGGTCACTTCAGAAGAAGGGGTTGCTGCAGCTGATGCTGTATTGTGTGTTCCCTGTGTGTCAGCTAAGGGCTTCCTTACACCAGAGGTGCATTAGGAGTACCAAGAGTTGTGCAAGCCCTGGTCAGTGCTGCTGGGTGAGGTGTTGGAGCTCCGTGTGTCAGGTTCTGACCATGGGCTTGTGGGACAGGTACTGCACTCAGAGAAGGTCACACAACTTTATGGTTGCATGTGTGTGAAATAGTCCAGACCTGGGCATGGAACTCTGTTAGTCCTCCTGGTTTTAAGGTGAAGTGTGCTTTGATGTTACCTTGGATGGTCTCCCTTGAAAGCATACCCATTGCAGCTGGCTTGACCCAAGTTGTCAAACATGGCCTTGTGGTTTTGGGGTGTCCCTTCTTTGCCTAAACACAAGTGGGTCTGTTGGACTTTTACCAGCACCTGACTTGTGGCATCTTTCTAGTATCTCCCTCGTTCCCAATTTTCCTGATATGGGTACCACTACTGATGGTTTCATCTCCTTGATCTCATGCTGCCACCAGAGTTTAGAGGGTCTTTGCAAAGGATGTTAATAACAGTCAACTTTTAGTAGGGCTCTGCACTTGACAAGTTCAAAGGGTTTAATAAATTTAGGTCAAGGTATCGGCTGCAGGTTCTCCTGTGGGGAAACTGAGGCAGGGGGAGTTTCTGTGTCTCGCTTGGCGCTGTACTTGCGTTATTTGGATGGAGCAGTATTGGGTGTTTTCATTGGTGGACTAACGAGCTGGTCTGATCAATGGCGAAGGGTGGGATCAGGAACACCAACTCCTGCGGGCAGAGATCCCGCATCCCTCTCCTGCCGCTCCAGGATACCGCTGTTGGGCTGCCGGGCACCAACAGCTCCTGTCCATGCCCAGCACAGCCCCGTGGCTTGGCCAGACACTGGGCGAGGGCTCAGGGGAGGACGAGCCGGGGGTGCCCGGAGCCGTGACTGCTGCTGAGCCGTGACCCGTTAATTTCGTTCCAGTTTGAGCCACCGCAGCGCACACCGGCGCCGTCGGCTCCCACTCGAGGTGGGGCCGCGCAGTTCCTCCGCCGGGACTTTGACTCCACGGGAGAAGGTGACTCTCTCGGAGCGGGGGCCGGGCCGCTGCCGCCGTGCCCGCTAGATGGCAAGAGACAGCCGCTGCGGAGCCCGGAGCCGCCGGTGCGCTCCTGCCCGGCCGCCGCAGCTGGAGGAGACCGTGACCTCCCCAGCTCCGTGACCTCCGCTGCCGTGAGCGCTGCGGAGGGGTGTCCGAGACAGGTACGGTGAGCTACCCCTGTGGAGACAGTCATTCACCCTCCCCGGGAAGCTCATCGCCAGAACGGGTTTCCTTAGAGCATTTCATCCCCTTTGAATCGGTTGGAAAGGGCTGTGTTTGGTGTGTGGAGGGAGAGGATGCGTTTCCAAGGCTTTGGCACCTTAGGGGATGGTGTCTTGCTCACCTGTCCCTTTGCCCAGCCTCAGTTTCCCACCTGTAAAATGCAGAATGATGGTGGAGTCACCACTCCTTGGGGTGTTTAAGGAAAGGCTGGATGGGGTATGAGGGACATGGATTACTGAGTAGTACGGGTGATGGGGGATGCTTGGACTAGATGATCTTGGAGGTCTTTTCCAACCTTAATGTCTCTGTGGCTCAGTTTTGTGAGTAACCTGTAGAAAACCTGGGCCAGAGTGTTGCTGTATGAGTAAGGTGACTGAGCTCATGCTGGGGTGTTTGTTTTCTAGGGTTTTAGAAGGTCTTTGTGAAGAGAGCTCATAAGTGTAGCTTGCTCAAAGATGCTGTGGAGTGTCAAAAAAATTAGTGTATTTGAGAATAAAAAAGCATGAACAGTGTGAGAAATACCCTAATAACTTTCCTGCAACTACTCTGGCTGGAACATCTCTACTGAGGCACATACATCCTCCAAGCAGTTGTGTCCCAAGAGCCAACAAGGTGTTCCCAGTTTTGTCTTCAGGTGGACTTCAGCATTTTCCACCAGAGAGCAAAAGCTGTCTGTTCAATACATCCTCTGTGTAGGCCTGAGGCCATTGCCTCTTAACCCTTGATTTGCAGAAGTGCAGGATAGGAGTGGAAAATTCTGCCAATTTCCACAAATATTTGCAGCTGAGGTCATCTTGTGTTTTTTTTTTTCTTTATTTAGATTAAGCTGTATGCTATCACTTTCAAAACAATGGACTCTTGAGGGGGGTATAGCCTTCAATAATGAGACTAGAAAGTGCCAAGGGACATGACAAATGAATCTTCATTGAAAGATTGGCTGAATATTTAAGCTGAATGCACACAGCTGGTGATCGTGCTCTTCACCATGAGGCCAAAACCTGCTCACCTCATTCAGAAAGGTCCTACTGACTGCCAGATGAACCAGCTGACCAGGGTTTGGCCCACATATTGGTCTTAACCGTATATCCACTTAGATATGAATCATCTTGATGTCAGGATGTCTGTTACTTGATTAAATCTGTCCAGTTTGGAGGTTTTGGGAAGCATTCTCAAGTCTTTGAGTAGCAATAGTTATACTCTAGCCAGATTTTTCAAGTCACCCTTGGGGTTGGGTGCTGTATCCCAGACCCTTAAACAGGCTTAATATCCATACCAAGAATGAAGGCAGCCTTAAAATCAGGCAGATGTGTTAATGTAGGCAGCTGATGTCTGAGCCACTGAGACTCTAGATGTGGTTTCAGACAAGGTGTGTGGAGGTTGCTGTGCAGGAGATGCTCTGGTAGGGATGGGTCTGGATCTACTGTGTGGATGGCACATCTGCTGCAGTGCTAATCTCTACAGAGCTGTTGCTGGAAGTCTGGGAATGGGTGGACATGGTTTCCCTGTTTTTTTCTGCCTTAAATACAATGCTTTCAGAAAACAACAACAGCAAAACCAAGAGTTCTGCTTACAGGCAGAGTAAGGGAACCCACATACCTCCTCTAAGCCTAAAGCAAATACCATGCAGCCAGGGCTCTTGGCAGATAGTTTCCACCATTACACTTACTCTGTCCAGGCTCTGAAACAGCTGTATTAACTTTATGAGTTAGCATGATCTTAACATAAATATAGATGCCCTTTTTTGGGGTTCTAGTAATGTGTGTGAGGCATGAGATCAGGGCACAACAGGATCTTCTCATACAGGTTACCTTTTGGTTAAGGAGAAGTGATAATGGTTGAAGAGGAAACCTAGCTGCTGTTTTTCACAGTGGTGCTATTTGCTATTAACCACTACACCCCTCTGTGTTCTTGGGTTCTTCTTGCAGCTTCCAGTGTGTGTTTGTAGCCTGTGCCTGTACCACGAGCATTGTGTGCCAGGAGAGTGGTGACTCCCTTTGTGGTTATAAATGCAGTGGTGGTACCAGGGCAGCACAACTGATGCAATGGCTTCATCTCTGAAGTGTTCTGTTTCATGGTTACAATGACACTGCCCCCAGTGCAAAGAGCTGCCCTGAAAGTTACGCATTAATTAATTTCCATTTGAGCTTGTAAATTATACCCAAAAGTTAGTTTGTTGGTTTAGGGTTTTTTTTTCCAAAAAGATACTTTGTACCCAATATCTAACAAGCTCGCTGTCAGACACAAGAATTTCCACAAGAAAAATGTGAATATCATACAAATAACACGAAAGTTGTGATGAGATTTAGTTACATTTTGTTTCTTTTATTCCAGATGCATACAGTTCCATTAAAGAAAGAAAAAAAGGGAGGACATGTCCTCAGTAGGGTCTGATTTTTCTAAGAAACACACAGTTGAATTTTATGGTCCTTTCTTATGGTTGACATCATGTTTTTTATCTTTTCTTGAGAAACTGGGATTATTTTCTTTTCCCTCCCCATTTAAATCTCTCTGGGATTTGCAGTCGAAGTGTCATAAGTTTATCTCTGATGATCTCCCCTCTGAATGTTCCTTTCAAGAAGGAGGAAGAAGCTGACATCTGGCCTGGATACCTATTGCACTGTAAAGATGTTTGGCCTCTGAATTAAGAAACATCAGCCTCTTGGAATTGTGTCTTAGAATCTGGATTTTGCAGCTGGGATCTGGGGGGGTGGGGTTGAATCCTTAGAAAGGTCTGGATTGAATATTTGGTCTTGGTCTTTAGCTGGTAGAGGTTAAGGATGGTGATTTAAGGTTCAGTAGTTCAGGGAATGCTTTAGTTGCTCTTCGGTCTAGCGGTACAGTTTCCCGACAGCGTTTTCATTGGAATATCTTCTGGTGCCAAAACGTGGCAGTGACTTGAGTGTTTCAGGGTAGTGAGCAGGAGAGAAGCTTAGAGTGGAGAAGGTGTCCTCACCTCTACAGAGTGCCTCAAGATATGGGAACCCAGCTCTGTCAGTTGGGTCCAGATTTATCACCCACACGCGCTATTGTCTACATGCACAGAAGGGGATTTGTTGGCGTTAGCGTTTACCTCGATAGCGCTGCGAAGTGTGAGATTGTGGAACATATGGGCTGTAATATCACGGCAGAGTAGCCTGTGTGAAGGATGCAGCAGCTCAGAAAATATTCCTGGTTTTGTCAGTTTAAATGCATGCTGTTTAAAACTGAATTCAAGCAAAACATTTGGATTACTATGGCTTGAAGAAAATACTTCACAGTGCCTGCCTTGAATAGATTCCTCCCTCCTTCCTAACTCTTGTCACATTTCAGTGACTACAATTAAGAAGAAAAACCCAAAGCAAACCCAGAAAAGTTTGTTACTCTAAAAAACATTGTTCTAGCGAAAGAAAGTAACAGTGGTGACAAAGATCTTAGTGAGGCAAAGTCCATGAGAGTCTTTGTTGCCTGGCATGAGCGATCTCCAAACGAGGAGTTTGGCTCTGAAAGATGCTGAGCCCTTTCTCTACTGTCAGTAACTCAGTGCCACTCACTTCACATCAGAACCTGCACATTATGTGCCATAACATGCAGGTTCTGATGTGAAGCCTGGCAATTTGGGGGAGAATCCTTTTATATCAGTGTTGGCTAAATTGTTTTCTGAGTAACCAGCAAGACATTTGATGATTTTAAGAGATATTGTGATTCCAAACTGTCTGATCCTGTGTCCCTGAAATTCACTGGAAACACGGAGCTCCAGTCTTATCCACCACTTGTTCTCTGCAGAGCTGCGATGTAGCTGAACCCAGCTCCAGCTATTGTCACTTCTTTGGAGAATTTGTCTTCACATGCCTTTTGCATTATTGTAACCGACAAGTCTAAGACACTGTCTAATGTTAATTCTGCTCATTCCTGCCAATTATAATCAGAGCTAGTCAAAATAAACAAATTAAACAAATAAACATGTCAAAACATCTCAGCCGTAGAGAAAATAAGCCAAGTCTGAACTCTATCAGTGCTGCAGCATAACCGACGTGCTGCATATTGTAAAATGTCCCATCACATTTTTCACCTTTTGCTGAGGAAAGGAAAGAAAAGGTGGGTCAGTTTAGAATTACAGTTTAGTTCTGCCCTGCTCAGGAGCCTGCAACTGAAACCAAATGAAACCCAAATGTTCCTTTAGCCCCTTCACCCACCTAACGATCATCTGCTGTATGTTTTAAAGGTTTTTTTTTAGGGTTTGGAGTTTGGTTGGGTTTTTTTTTTTTTTGAGCTGATTCTTTGCTGTCAGAGTGCCAAGATGCTAAATCATTGTAGGGTTTGGACAAGATGCAGGTGAAAATACACCAAATGTGGATGTACACTTCAATATGAAACATGCTGCTGCTGTGACATAACGCTGTCCAAAATGGTAAAGTGCTGTGCAATTTAAATTAGAAACTACCCCAGGTTTAAGAGAGAAATGCATAAAACATGCTGGTTTTGCTACACAGAGGGGACATCACTGCCTGGATTTGCTAAGGATCAGTGGTGAGGGAAGAGGGGGCAGATTTAAAAAAATTCTTTTTTTTTTTTTAGTGGTATGTTAACCTTAAAAATATGTTCTGAGGTTAAAGGAAAAAGCTGTCGCTTTAGACAGGTGGTTCTTGTAAAGAGGTGATCTTTTAAAGTGCAGTCTTACAATGTCAAATACAACGTCCCGGCAGAGATAAAGCTATAACACAGGTGATTGCTGGGACTCCTCTGTTGTCTGTCATATAGCTTTAAAATCTGTTTCAAAACTTGCATTTAGAAAGGGATTTGCCTTTCTCACACGAGACACATGCACCAGATACCTGTTTCAGATAGTGAGTTAGAAGCACAGTGCATAGAAACTATGGCCTTGCATTTAGTGATCTCAGACCGTCCCTCGTTACTGTGCAACACCTAAAGACCAACTCTGTGCTGGTAACTGCTGGTGGGAACAAACAGTTGTGAGTTACTGCCACCCCTCTGAGATCAGGTGTGCCAGCTTCTCCAAGGTTACAGAGGGGGAGATATATATATCTATCTATCTATCTATCTATCTATATATATATATATATATATATTTACGTGGAGGATGTCCACATAAAATTAGTGGGAACAAACACCTCACCCAGTGACCAGAGCTGTTTAACAACTATATATTTGCTTGCTCATCCCGAAATAACACGTGGAAAATACAGTGGTATTGTGCTCATCCCTGAAGGAAAATCCCAACAACTTCCTTGAGGTGTGTTGGGTTGTGCAAGGCAGCTTGAAGTGAGCGTGAATTCCCCACAAAAACACACAGGGCTCTTAACCACCGAGTTCTTCCTTCTCTCCCTCACTTTTCTTCCCCCCCCTCCAATGTTTTCAGTGGACGTAGGGTCTGGGGAGAGAAGGAACACTGTGCCTTTGAAATGTTGTTTGCTGAAGACAGTATATAGAATGGTGGTTATTAACAGCCCCTCGCAAGACAGTTATTTTTGGAGTGGCCTCTGCGGAGGCAACCTCTTGGAATCGAGCTCATTTATTCTGCGTTTCACTGTCCTGCCATTTCCTGCAGGGAGAAGGGGGGAAAAGTGAAACCACATGTTTTGAGGAGCGAGCGGAGGAAACCCCACCGAAGACAAATGACTGCTCCTCTCCCCTGGCAATTAGTCAAGCGCGGGCGCCGTGCCAGCCCAGGTGTCCCCGACTGCGGATGCATTTGCCAAAGAACAATGAAAATAGCGGCTGATTGTGCTGACAGATTCTTCTGGTAATTTCCTGTTGTTTGGCATCTTCAGGTTACTTTCCCACAATTACGGATCCTGATGAAGTCCTGGGCCTTTAAATCCACTTTTTAAACGCACACAAAATAATATGTGTGTGTTTGTGTGTGTGCACACGCGTAGCCCTGGTCTCTGCTCAAGCCTTGTGCCTTTTCCCTGACTTGCCAGATGTTTTAATTTAATTCGTTTTTCAAAATACATATTTTAATGAGTCTGAATTAAAAAGAAAAAAAAAAAAAACCCCAACCCTATTTGCACCTGCATCATATAGAATTTCTTGGCAGTCCCACCATGGCTTTTGCCAGAATTCATGCTTACTCTATCCCTCAAACCTACCCCTTGGAAGGTTTTCCTCTTGTGCTTTCCGTTATCTCCTGAATCAGGGCTGCTCGCTAGCAGAGCAGAGCCTTGTGCTGGCCACGGGAGAGGGGAGAGGGACTTGACAGCTTGAGATGCTGACAGCAAGGGGGTGTTAACAATGAGGGGTGTCTTCAGACACCAGGCATCGGTTTGGGATCTGCAGGAGAAAGGGCTGTCCCTTAAGGGTTACATGTTTTATCGTCTAGAGGGAGAGGGAGAGAGGGGGGGGAAGGCAGACTTTACAGGGATCTTAAAGCTTCGTGCAATCCAGTCTGTCAGGAAGTTATAAATACTCGTTTGGGTTTCTCAAGCAACTCAAATTCTCTTTTTTTTTTTGAGTTGGAACAGAGCTGGATGGGCACCAAGGGACATCAGCCCAGGTCCATTGTCTCGTTTCTCCTTGGTGTGCATTCCAAGGGGGAGAGCAGAGGACTCGGGGAGGGGGTGGGCTGGTTCTGCAGTGCGTATAAATGGTAGAGGGGGGATTTCTGTCCAGCCTTTCCCCTGTGTGCTTCCTGCTAGCTTGGCTATTCCTAGAAGATCAATTCAAAAGAGTAGCTCTGAGTTTTGAAATATTTTGCAAACCTACAGTGATTTAATTGCTTTTTTTTTTTTTTTTTGGTAGTTTAACTATGCACACCAGAGAGATCTGACTTTGGTGGTTGGAAATGAATAAACATCCTGCCGTGGCTGCAGCATTTCCTACCTTCTCACTGACCTTCCAGGAGGGAGTTTCCCATTATTTGTGAGGCAGGTGAATCAGAATCAACTATGGCTGATAAAAACCACCCTGACTTTTAACTCTTTTTTTCAGACCAATGCAGTTTTGACTTAGGGACAATTCTGCCAGATTCCTGCCTTCCCAAACCAAACCAGTCCAAACAGAACCCCACACAAAAGTCTCCAGTAGACTCTCTTAGTCTTGTTCATTTGAAGGAGGTGAAGGATACATCTCTCAGCAGGTTGAGGACCTTTTCTTTTCACCCTGGGTTGAGGCAGCAGCAGCTCTCAACCTTCCTGTGCTGGGCTACTCATAAAGGGAACTGCTGAGGTGCTATGGCTGTGTTCAGTACCCAAAGAGTCCCCTTCTTTGAGGCCTCTCCTCATGTAAACAGCTCTTGGAGTGTCTTCTGTGCCAACTAGCCTGCTAGAAACCTTTGAAATCCTGGAAGACATGTCCCTCTGTCCCAGAAGGCCTCCAGTCCAGATTCTGCTGACAGCCTTCACGGGGACCACCACAGTTCCCTCAGTGATAATGGCTGTTACCAGCCAGTGTCCCACGTGTATTTCACTGAGCAGGTTAGGAAAAGGAGGGAAAAAAAAAAATGTTGTGAAACTCCCTCCTCACCCTCTGTTTTTTATCAAAAAATTCTTTTCGGTGGAAATCTTCTCCCAGCTGGAGTGTCGCCTTCTGTTCAGATCCCTAAAATTAGACTGAGAATCTTCTCTCACTTAAACAAATCCATGCTGTCTGCTTTAGGGTAATTATCCTTCTGTAGCAGTGGCAGAGACGTGCAGGTTGGCAAAATTCTTTGAAGATGAAAAGCCCCGTGCGGGTTCTCTTGGTCCTCACGCACATGGGTAAACAGGTAGAGCACATGGGAGATGCAGGAGGGTTTGAAATGCTTCTCCCTGTAAGCAGAAACATACCACTTGTGCTGTGAATCCACCTTACAGGGACTATTTCAGGTTTTTGGCTCTGGGGAGCTGCCAGCTATCTACCCACTCAGCCTGATTCAAAGCCTCCTGAAGGCAATTAGAACCTTGTAGCTAATTACCAATGAGATCTAAAGTGTCTTGTGTTACTCAGGTCCTCCTGTCTGTAGGTCCTGCCTTGGTGCATGTCCCTGCATGTTCCCCACCCCCCAGTTCAGAAGCTGGGGTGGCTCCATTTGTGGGGGGCTGCTTGTCCCTGGGAAGGCTGATCCCCACTCGCGTGAGGTCGGGCAATAAATACTGCATGAAGATGACATCTCCCTGACAGGACCTGGCTGTCTCCTAATTGATTTACACAAGTGACTGACATGGAAGCATCCAGCCCTGTAAATCAAGGCTTGTGCTCTGATTTCATGGCACTGATGGCTCCTGTTGGGCACAGCAGTGCTGGCATTGGGATGTGCCATCGGTGAGAGCCCGGTGCAGCCTCCGTAAGCTCTGCACCTCGTCCAGGCGGGGAGCTGAACCCCGCTGCTGGGACAGCCATGCTTTACACCACTGCTGGTGAGGGCTCTGTTGGGGCTCTTGTTGAGAGGGAGTTTTTGAACTGCCAATCACTTCAGAGAGTTTTATGGAGTTCTTTTTCCTTTTTTCCTCTTTTTTCTTTCTTTTTGACTCACCCTTAGTGAGCCAGACAGGCCTTGGACTGGATTGTGACCATTTAGATGGTGCAGTGGGTAAAGGAGCTTCCTCTCTGTTTGATATCTCCTGTTGACCAGTTCTCCCCCATCCTTAATCTGCCTCTCTCTCTGTTTGGAGCCGTGTTTTTCAGGACTAGGACCCTCTCCCAGTGCTTGTTCAATTCTCCATGCAACGTGATGACCATTTCACCTGCATATTTATGATACACCAAAGACTTCAAACACTGTTAGATTCTGCCCAATTTGGTGGGGACAACTGGAATGTGGATCTTCAGGTGCTTTTACAAACTTCCTGGCTGCCTTTGGACAGGTCAGCAGGCAGTGCTCTGACTCTACTTTCCTGTAGAGACAGGACCTCTGTCCTACACACTGCTTTCAAAGCTGCCAAAGAGTTTTTTGCCAGAGATGAGCATTGTTTTATTAAAATTAAATACAAGCATAAATATTTAGGACATGCTCCTGCTCTGTCTTATGGTTCAGTTCTTTGACTGTTAGCTTTACCCTTAAACAATGAGACTGATGCACAGTGGTGCATCATGAGGGCCCTATCTGGGCCATAAATGTGCCCCCAGATGTCCAGAGTCCTTGTGAAAAGAAACCACTCTGGCAGGTGACTGGCAGAAAGCTGAACCATAGACTTCAGCACCAACAGACTTGTGTGAGCTGTGTGTGAAGGTGTCCTGTGGACTGGCTGTGGAAGTGAGCTCTTAAAGGCCATTGCAACCCACCCCAGCAGTGGAGGAGGTGACACACTCTTTACAAGTATTTTACTTGCACCAACCAGGATTTTTATTGTTACAACTCAGTGAAAATGTTGCTTTCAGAATGTCCCAGGCTGCCTGAGGAATTTGATCGCCTTGTTCCCAATAAAACGAGTGGAACTGGAAGTCTGTACCCTGGAGTTGCAGTAAAAATTTGTGCTGGTGGTTTGTTCTTTGTAGATAACAATACTGCTTAGCTGGGTTATCCTCCAACTTTATAAGATTTAAATTAATTACATGTATTTTCTGTTAGAAAGTTTGTACCACTGCATGTAGGTGCAATCACCTTGCACGTACAGCCCTCTAAGTCCATCAGAGTCATGCTGGTCAAAGAGATTCCACAGACATTATCTTTGTGTAGTTATTAAGTCATCCATTGTCTTAGTGTAGCATTTCCACATGAAAAAGTTACAAATGATGAGGCTTGTGAAATAGGCAGGGATGCTAACAAAGATTTTTAAGTAACATTGATTCTGATGTCAGCTTGAAAACTGTAATAGCTGAAGATTGGTGATAGGTGCCTGAGTGACTGCAGTTGTGAAGCATAAATTTTCACAGATTTTTTTTTAAAAATTGCTGAATTATCAAAGGAATCATTCTAGTTTTCTATTGCTGTAAGAAGAATCTTTCCCTCCCTGTCTGCATGTGTTAATGTTCTTCCCCTACCATTCAACCTCAAGGCTTATGACCTCTGAACACAAGCTCCAAAAGTAATGATTTATTTTTTTTTTAGGCAGTGTCTGCGTTTCTTCAAGCTGGTTATCATGTGTTGTATGACAAATGAGCTTCTAGAGCACTGAAACTTCTAAGAATATTATTTTTCTTTTTCACTTTATTCTGCCTGAAAAACAACTTGCTGCCTCTTAGTCTTGGACAGAACCCTCGTGCACAGAAACCCCTTCAGCCTGTCGCTCAGTGAATTCCTTGAACTGGGCAATGGCTTTTAGGCATGTGCTCCAGATTTTGTCATGTGTCACCTCTGATAAATGTCTTTAGCTCCTAATTAAGAAGGTGAATATTCCTGTAAGCTTGCATGGAAAAAAAATGCCTAGGGTTGATTTGATTTTGTACTGCCTGCACCAACCTCCTGAGGCAGGGCTGTAGTCAGGTCCTTGGTGGGACAGGTGACAGCAGAGTGAAACCACACCATGAAGAGCTCAGTAGAAGTGTAAAGGTGCAGGCAAGAAGTGCTCAGGGTGCACAGGGCTCCTTCCAGTGCTTGTGCCTGCTGACAGGTGTGAGCTCTTCAGAGCAGCGTTGGCCTCCCAATAGGTTCTGTGTCACATACCACACTGGTCTGTCCCCAGGACAGGTCTCCATCCCCTGGAACACTATAAACCTTATAAACCACGTTGTGGGGGTGGAGACCTGTCATGCTGGTGGAGATGGTATTCCAGGTTCTTGGTCTTCCTCTGTTCATCCCCTCAGAAGGGGAAGCATGAAGGGTCCTTCTGCACCGGGCCTGAAACACTCTGAGACTCCGTTAGGGATGAAAAAGATTGATGTTGGTTTAATGGAAAATCTGGGAGCTAAGAGGTTTTTTTTTCAAAGTGAAAAATTTCCCTGTAGGTGTGTGTGTCCCAGGCAGTCCACTCTGATGTATCCTAAGGGGAATCAGTTATCAGCAAGGCAGGTGTTTCTCAGAGTGTTTCTGTCCGGGTCCCTCAAAGTCATTACTCACGGCTGGAAATCTTGTTCCTGTGTTTCAAACTCTCCTTCCCTCCCTCCCCTGCCCCTCAGGTTTTGAAGCTAAGCAGCCAAATGTTGGGAATTACTAGTCTCTTGGAGACACAGAAGATTTTCAAATGGTTTTCATGTTTTTTGGAACAGTTTAAATTTGGCTGATTTCTTAGTAGGAATTCTTGGATTCCCCCCTCTTCTTTTTGCCGTTATGAAAACCAGGTTTGCTGCCTTGGGGGAAGGGAGAGGGCTGAGGAAAGCAAGGCTGGGAAGCAGAAGATGAATTTATTCTGACTTTATCTTTATTTCATTCTCCCAAGTTAAATTCTATGCTGCTTCACTGAGGCCAGCTGGTTTTAATCATTTCAAGAGAACACTATTTATTAAGTGTCTGTTTCAGGCAGTGTCAAATCCTTCAGCTCCTTCTCTATTCTCCATTGTAAGCAAGAACATCAGTAGCCCAGGTGGGCTTTGAATAGCTCCAGAAAGTAGGTAGGTGAGAATCTATTTATTACTGACTGTAGATCTCAGTAGACAGAGACTCCAATTAAGGCAGGAAACTGACACACTTAACCAACTCCTTCCGAGCGGAGGATGCAAAAGGAGTGAATAAAAAATTAAATGAAATAACCCAAACTCTGCATTTTCTTACACAGCCTGGAACTGTAATTCCACTGTGCTTTCCTCTTCACTCCTCCTCTGCACGTGTGAATGCAGAAAGAGGCGAGGAAGCTTGTTTTGTTGAGCTTCACCATAGCACGAGCGATAGTGAGGAGGGTGTGAGGAGCCCATGATCCAGTGGATAGACTTTACATTCATTTCCTACAGGACTTTATCCCCCTTTGGCCTTGTGCCTGAAGTGAATGGATTTATGCTACTTGAACTGCTCTAAGTGACACCGTGGAAACTTGAGATCAAAATCAGATTTGCAGTGTCTCAACTTTAGAACCTCAGATCGCATTTTATGTTCTTGCTTGGTCAATATCTGTATTTAAATCTACAAAAGAAGCCTGGAGCATTGAAAGACAGATCATTTTATTGTAGTAACAAATGCACAGATCGTAAATTTACTGAATAGCATGAGGAAAGTAAAAAATAATAATTGCTGGCTGATTTTACATGCCTCTCCTGATATTTAATCCAGAGGCAACAGAATCTCCTGCAGCTCTGATAACTCCTGTTTTCATTTGGAAGAACTCTAACTCAGCTACAGGAGTATCTTCCCAAGGGTGGTTACTGTAATCTCATTTTTAAAAACCTGATTGGTAGCAGTAAGCTTTTGTTAAAGTACATTATTGTTCCATGTAACAGTAGATATGATTTGAATTTCAATATTGGGCATATCTGCTTTCAAGCTAACACTGGTTAAATGTAGGAGAAAAATTTTTTTTGCTCATTTCAATTGAAACTTTCATTTATTTTTTTTTTCTATAACATTTCAACCTCCATGAAATTGCTTTGAAAACAAAGCAGAAAAAAAGCAGTGGGGAAAAAAAAAGATGAAAAAAACTCACCCAACATCAAAATTTTAAAGTCTGGATGCTTTCCAGCAAACTGTTCTTGAATGGAAACAGAATTCTGTCTGCAGTTTAACCTAGATAAATCAGTGCATTCAGTTACACTGCAGAAATCTTTAACTGTAAGGGAGAGAGGGGGGAGACAAAGAGAAGAATTATCATAATCATTAGCATTGACACAGCAGCTCAGTAGGAACCTGTGTTTGTTAAAGCACAAGATGCAGCCTCGGGTACTTAAGAGGAAGCAAACTCTAAATGTCATTTTTGATGGTGATTTTTTCTGGCAAACTCACAAGACTGTACATTACTTGCATGAAGCCCTAATCTCAACCAGTGGTGCAGGATGGTATATATGTCTTCCTCTTACATCCCTCCAGCTCCTCCAAGAAGTTATTTTTCAAATTAAAAATAAATTTAAAGGTACTGTGTGAAAAGATTTCTTGAAGTGCTTTCCCAGAACTGCATTTGGGTTTTTTGTTTGTTTGTTTGTTGTTTTTTTTCTTTTTTTTTGAATGTGTTATCCAAACATAAATTCTCTATTTTGAAGATAAACCCTTGACTTAGGATTTGAATGGTTTCCTAAGCTTTGAAATGCTTAAATTTCAGCTCCAGTTTTTCTGCCATTAGTACCCTGCTTCAGACTGTGAAATGAATACCTAAGAATAGGGAAAGCTGTAGAAGGAGCAGCATAAAATAAAATAAAAAAAAACAACTTTCAAACACATTCACAATAAGACTGTTTCAAGGACTGAGGATAACAAATGCTGATTTTTATTTTTTAAGGCATTGAATTAACTTTTGATACTTAAAATTGATGTTGATAATATTGGGGATAACTCTCTTTAAAAAATACATTGGAGGCAAGTTTTTAGTTGGTGTGGAAGTTAACTGCATTGAAGCCATCTGAGTTGCAGCCAGAGTTTGTTGTCCAGTCACTTTGCTTTCCAGAGCCAGGTGTAATCTGATTGTTGGGAATAAAAATATATATATATATATATATATCTGTATATTGTTAAAACACATCTCCTCCACTTGACATTTCTGCAACCTCGTGTCAGTCTGTAGCAGATCCTCTTATATTAACAGCAATTTATCATTAATCCATTTGAATAATACTTTTTTTTTTTTTCAACAGAAAGAGACAGAAAACATCTGCATATTGAGTAATATTANGGTACTGTGTGAAAAGATTTCTTGAAGTGCTTTCCCAGAACTGCATTTGGGTTTTTTGTTTGTTTGTTTGTTGTTTTTTTTCTTTTTTTTTGAATGTGTTATCCAAACATAAATTCTCTATTTTGAAGATAAACCCTTGACTTAGGATTTGAATGGTTTCCTAAGCTTTGAAATGCTTAAATTTCAGCTCCAGTTTTTCTGCCATTAGTACCCTGCTTCAGACTGTGAAATGAATACCTAAGAATAGGGAAAGCTGTAGAAGGAGCAGCATAAAATAAAATAAAAAAAAACAACTTTCAAACACATTCACAATAAGACTGTTTCAAGGACTGAGGATAACAAATGCTGATTTTTATTTTTTAAGGCATTGAATTAACTTTTGATACTTAAAATTGATGTTGATAATATTGGGGATAACTCTCTTTAAAAAATACATTGGAGGCAAGTTTTTAGTTGGTGTGGAAGTTAACTGCATTGAAGCCATCTGAGTTGCAGCCAGAGTTTGTTGTCCAGTCACTTTGCTTTCCAGAGCCAGGTGTAATCTGATTGTTGGGAATAAAAATATATATATATATATATATATCTGTATATTGTTAAAACACATCTCCTCCACTTGACATTTCTGCAACCTCGTGTCAGTCTGTAGCAGATCCTCTTATATTAACAGCAATTTATCATTAATCCATTTGAATAATACTTTTTTTTTTTTTCAACAGAAAGAGACAGAAAACATCTGCATATTGAGTAATATTAGCTACAGTTTGTGTCTCAAGTGAGACTAACTGACAACCCTCATTTATTATGACTTGTGTAGGCTTAATTGGGTTGACGTAGGATTTGGACTTTGTGAAAGGAGAAGCAGTTTGAAGATCTTTTCATAAAAAGAAACCACTTTTAGAGAGGCAAGGAGTGGGGAGAGGAGAGGGGGAGGAGGGAATAATAGAATAAATTTGTAAAATAATGATGCTGAGACGTTCTGTGAAGGCCCAAACATTTAGGAGGTGTTTTAATAACGATGCTTAAATGAGAGATTAGTTATTAAGCCATATGGTTTGTATTACAGCTCTCATCTTTTGTTTCCTGCTTATGCTGTCAAGCATTAATGTGATTGTTTTGATTCTTAATGTCTTAATGCATCATTCCTCCCAGTGCATTAGGCTAATAACTTTGCTCCTCTTAAGGGCAGTGTCGCCATTCATTACTCTTCCCGTTTTGGCTGACCATGGAAGTTGAAATGAGGGACTTAAAAAATATTTCCATGTTGCAGCATTTATGGAGACAGAGCACTGAGAGCATTGAGGAACCCTGGAGTGGGTTAAGGGCCTCTCCTGTGACTTCTCCTGAGCTGGTGACATTCCGTAACGTGATGCCATTGCAGGTTACAGGCTCTTCTGCTGAAAACTGGTTTGTTTGCTGTTGTGCCTCTGAACTGTGTGTCAGGTAGTTCTTGGTTAAACTTCAGGGGAATGGCATGCTGGCTTAGCTGGGATTCCCCACTGCTTGGGCAGGTGGCTTTAGATTAAAGTTGCCTTTTATACATTGATGCAGGTCACCTTCTGTGTGAAGCTCAGCGTTAGCAGATGATTCTGTTCTCCTTTTCAGTGCTGCTGTGGCTGAGGAGCTCTGAAGTCAACATGCCCAGTTGAGCTTGATTTTTAAGCTATTAGAAAGCTTTGCTTTCAACAATTTCTCCCAGATGAGAGCTGGGATTTCCAATGGAATGATCATCTCTGAGGCTGGTACTAGCCCACATCGGTTGCCCTTCACAGCGTAAGAATTTCAGTGTATCCAAGCAGAGCAAGCTGGGAGCTCTGGGGAACTGTTTTCTGGGGGGACACTTGATTTCCTTGATATTCTAGTAAAGCAGAACAGTAGTGAAACAAGTAGCTTGATTTTGTGGGATCTGCTGTGAATGCTTGGCCTTGATAAAGTTTTGATGAATCATAAAATTTTTATTAAATGATTGTTTGAAAGGCTGTGCATGTGTGTATATATATGTATATATAGACAAAACATTCAGAGTGCACACCCATGAAACATTTTGGCTGTTAGTATATATGTTTCCTTATCCACCTCTTGACAGCTCGAATGCTTTGTCCTCCTTGTCTGATGCCCAGAGCATGGGTTGCTTTGGGCATGAAGCACACACTGTCCTTAGCAGTTGGGATTTTTAAAAATCCCAACTGCTAAGGACACTGCTAAGGAAAAGAGGAGACTGAGGGGAGACCTTATTGCTCTCTACAACTATCTGAAAGGAGGGTGCAGTGAGGTGGAGGTTGGTCTCTTCTCCCCAGTAACAGGTGACAGAACTCGAGGTAATGGCCTCAAGCTGCGCCAGGGAAAATTGAGGTTGGATCTTAGGAAGAACTTGTGTCCTGAGAGAGTCCTCAAGCATTGGGACAGGCTGCCCAGGGAGGGGGGTGAGTCCCCATCCCTGGAGGGGTTTAACAGACGGGGAGATGCGGTGCTTGAGGACATGGTCTAAGGGTAGACTTGGTGGCGGTGGGTTAATGGTTGGACTGGATGATCTTAGGGGTCATTTCCAGCCTTAAAATTCCATGATTCTGTGATTTCCTTCAGGGGTGTTGTGACTGGTGTATTTTCTAATGGGGTTATTCACATTCCTTCTCCCTTCAGACAGGGACAGCTTCACCTGATGGGAGCAGTGCTTTAGCCTACGCTCTGTCCCAGAAATGATGCAGTGAATCATATGTGCAATCTGTAAATCACTCAGGGATCCAGAGGGATGAAAAGTGGTGCATCGATGTGAGATTATTGTCATTCTATGGTCACCCCAATTTATACAGTAGAAATAGCAAGTGCAGCACGGTGGAAGGAGGATGAAAGGTGTGACGAGCTGTTCACAACACTAAGATGACCAGTGTCCGCGAGGGAGCCCGTTATATATTCAGCATGTCACTGAAACCCTGGTGTGATGGGACTGCATCTGAGAAAGTGTCAATATGAAAGACAAGTAAATGATTTAAGTACAGGATATACCCAGTAGTACTGTCACACAGGCTGAGATTAAAATACACAACAGTTCACACGAGAGGAAGGACCAGGAGAGGAGCTGCTGCTCTTTTTTTTCCCTTTTTATTCCCCTCCCCACAGAAAGTTTCTTGTGTATCCATAATCAGGTTGGGGGTGTGAGATGCAGGAATGCAGCAGACTTCAGCAGACCCTTTAAGGAAGGGAAGGTGAAGTATTCATCCTGTTGAACACATGATGAACCTCAGGCAGCTAATGCCCAGTGTTGGGAACCAAGGGTTGTGTGTGATCACAGCAAAGTGTTTGTTCCTCTGCTTTGGTTTGGTTGTATCAGTGCTGGTATTTCCTGTTGCTTGGCAGAGTGATGTCCTCTCATACAGTAGCAGGGGAAGTGAAAATGCTGGTAGGATGGAGAAATTGGTGAGTACACACAGCACTGCCTCTCTCCCCTCAAGCATGACAGTCCTTTCCCAGTGAATGATCGTTCAGTTGGTCAGACCTGCATGTTATTCTAAACCTGTGATGTGTGTGTAAATACAACCTCTTCATTGCAAAAAGGGGAAAAGTCTCACCTTTCTTTGTTTTTTCCCTAATGGAGATAATTCTGTAAATTGTAATGCAACATGAAAGTGCCTCCTCACCTCCATTATCTCCAAAGGAGGGGTGGGCAGATAGGAAGGTGTGTGTCAGGATTCACTTGAGATCTCCTCAGGCAGCTCAGTATTGCAGGGGGAGGCTGAGCTCAGAGGGAGGAGAGGGTTAAGACAGCCCCAGAAGCACAAGCTGGAGTGATAGTTTTCCAGTTGGGGATAAGGGCTTGATCTTCTCACCAGCCATCCTCACACAGCTCATCAGTTCTGCAGAGCATGTCATTTCCCTGAAGCTCTGTGCTCCAGCCCCCCCAGCTCTGACCCTTGCCCACGTGTGGGCAGTGTCTGTAGGATGAAGGGCTCTTCCTCCTAACACTGACCTGCCTGTTTAAACGAGCTCCTTCATCCAGTGAGCCCCTGCTGTGCCAGAGAGTTTGGGACACTTTGCTCAGGACAATAGCATGAAGTCATCTCCCATGCTGACTCTACGTGGCTGAGACCCTGGAGAGAAACACTTCAGACTCTGGTGGCTGAGGGATTAAACAATGAGGAATATATGCCAGCTCTTTCCATTTGCTTATTAATAGGTTCTGTGTCTCATGCTCCGAGGGGATTGTCCTTTCTTTTGAATCGCTAGCGGGGAAGCAGTCAAGCATTCAGTCACTGTAAATGGAGAAAAATGGAGAAGGAAAGAAGAATCTTTCAGGCAAGATTGGAGCATGTCTTTGGAAATCTCAGGCTAGGGACCTGGTTTGCAGAGATACTGATGCTCTTGTTCCCAGTAACTTGGAAATCAAGTGCTGACCAGCTGTAAACGCTTCGTTTCCTAATACCTGGTGCTGCAGCACTTGCTTGAGGTAGAAGATGATCCCAAATCTGTGTATTGGTAGGATGCTACACTGTGAAAACCCTGCACTCTGCTAGTGCTTGCTTAGGGGAGCAAGTTCAGTAGGACAGAGGAAGGACAGGACTGTAGAGCCCCAAAGTATTTGATCCCCTTCCTGGATTTTCAAGGATTTGTTATCATGGTTAGTATTCTTTGTACCTGATACCTGTGAATGTGTACACGAGTTTTGAGCTCCTTATTCCCTTTAAATACTTGGTTTTCAGTGAGTCTTTTGGGTAGTTTTGAAAACCTTAGGTTTGTAGTGTTTGTTTCCCCAGAAATTCCTGGTGATTTGTGTGTCATTGTACACAAACTGTATGTTTGTGCTGAGATTGTTCCAATTTCATTTATTTCTGCCCATTTTAAACCTTTGCTAACAGAGTTACACGATAATTTAGGGTGGAAATGATACCTGAAGGTCATCTGCTCCAATCCTGCACTCGAAGCAGGGCCACTTTAAAGTTAGATCATGTTGTTTACAGCCTGTAAACAGATTTATACCACATGAAAATAAAGTAGGCAAAGTAGGTGTAATCCAAAATAAAACAAAGGATAAAAAAATGGAAAGTGCTTGTGTGTTCTTCCTTCAGGAGAAATTTCAGGATTAAATTCCACTGGCTCTCAGTGTTGTCTTTACCCTGATCTGTAGAGGTGTCTGGACACCTAAATATCACTGGTAATGTGACCAATCTGGGACCAAAAATTCATTTTCTTTGGGAAATGGAACACAGGCTCAGTCACACAGACCTCAGCTCTACGTTACTGAGGCGTTTCCTAAATCAGCTCTTGAAATCCTTCACACAGGCAGCGCAGCCAAGCCTCTAGGTGATTGTTCTCAGTTATTAGACAGAGATAATCTTTCAGGTGATGTTAGTTCTAGGTGCTTTTAAAACTTGAATGAACCTTGGTGCAGGGTGATGTAGCAAGCCCAGGGCTGGCTCCATGGTTTTCTCTTGACAGGGTGCACATAAGAAGCTCTGTGCAGATCCAGCTGTGGTTTCACTTGCCCTGGTTTGGGTAAGCCACAGCAGGGTTGAGTTGGGCTCTGAATATCAGAAGCAAAGACTTTATGAATGGGTGTTGTGGTCTGTGCCAGGCACCCACTTGTCATTGTGGCTTTATTATCCTCTCCTGTCTCACTGTGTTGAGCATCCATGGGCTGAGTGGATGCAAACTGGACAAACCACACATACTGTTGTTGATATTCCATGGGTAAAATAGTGACACCTAGCAAAACAGGTAATCCAACAAATTAATTAAGGAAGAATCCTCTATGATTTCATCTTACATTTTATTTCCACCCCCACCTTGGGAAAGTCTATGCAGTGGAGCTGCCTCTTGCCCCTCGTGCCAGAATGATTAATGGTGGGACCACAATGAGGTCAATTAGCTGGGGTCAGCTTGAAGCTGAAAGGTGGAGTGTGTTTCTTTATTGAACGCTGCATTCACACTCCAAACCGTGACCTGGACTACAGTGATTTATTACAGGGGCAGTGTTTTGATCACTTACCTTCAGTACCTTACCTTAGCTTCAGAAATCAGGTTTTCACCCTCAATTAAAATCCAGAAAGAGAGATCTGTTCAAAATCCAAAATGTGAACCCCGAGGAAGGGATGGGGCAGCCTGATGATGGTTTTTCCAAACTGTCCTTGTAAGTAACAAAGAAATGGGATTATATTCTCTCAGAGAACAGAAACCCTCCACAGCTGAACCTTCACAACCCTTTTCCTGAGTTGAAAGCAAGGAACTGAACCTGTCCAGAACATTTTGAAGAGGTATTAGGGAAAAAACTACACCAAGTATCAGTATGGGTAGGTGTGTGGGTAATACTGTTGGTGTCTCCATGGCTTGGCAGCTTTCTCCTTTCCTACCAGTGGAATAGGATGTGGGCATCTACAGCAGCGTGCTGGTGGTCTTGTATTGTCAGTATCTGTGGTAGCCATCTGGGAACTGAAAGCCTCCAGTGAAAGCAAAGCAGGGAGTTACCAACAGGCAGTGTTGGATGGTACCCAGGCATGTAGGCTGAGGGAGTTGGGGTGTCCAGCCTGGAGAGGAGGAGGCTCCAGGGAGACCTTCTAGCGCTCTGCCAGGACCTCAAGGGGGCCTACAAGAAAGATGGGGAGAGGCTGTTCAGTAGGGCCTGTTGTGACAGGACAAGGGATGATGGTTTCAAAATAGAGGGAGGGAGATTTAGATTGGAGATTAGGAAAAAGTTCTTTGCTGTGAGAGTGGTGGAGCACTGGAACAGGTTGCCCAGGGAGGTGGTGGATGCCCCTGGATCCCTGGAGACGTTCAAGGCCAGGTTGGATGAGGCCCTGAGCAACGTGATCTAGTTGGGGGTGTCCCTGCTTCTTGCAGGGGGGTTGGACTAGATGACCTCTGGGAGTCCCTTCCAACTCTAATCATTCCATGATTCTGTGTATTCCATCTGCATCTGTTGCAACATTTTCCATCCTTTCAGGCTGTTGTCACTCCTTGTCCGCTCCATGTTACCGAGTGGGAGGCGGCTGCATAGCTTGGCTGTGCATTGATCTGTGCTGTCCCACGGTGATGGGCTGGGGGGGGTTGTTTACCTACATCTCTTTGCTGTTTGAAAAGTGTGGCAAGCACCTGCCCTGGCAGGGCTACAGGCTGTTGATGCAGGAGGCCTGTTGCCTCTGGCCATGTTCAATACCGGCTCTTCCAGGGGAAGATGAAACGCCCGCAGTGCGCCCGGAGCGCAGCGTAAGGCTGGATGTTGGTGTGTGAGCCTGGTCTTGGTGTTTGGAGCTTGGAATGTATCAGTGTGAAGGAGGAAATGTTATTGACCAAGCAGCAGAAAGCATGTAGTGCTGTGCAGAGTGCTGTCTGTCTTGAAATATGTTGGGTTTTCCTTCAGTGGGACTATGGAGAGAGGCAGTGCTGGCTTTATAAACATCAGCTGTCCAGTGGTAATCAGGTTATGCCCCAAAATTTAAGGATTAACTTCATTTTTAGCTTGAAGAGAGGTAAGTATTGCTTGCTTAGGAGTCAGCTTCATCTCTGCAGCTGATCCTGTGTTCTTGCTGAATTTAATCCCTGATTGTAACTGTGCTCATCTCCACAACACCCTGTATCACAGTGACGTGGCCAGTGGTAGGGTGGGACCTTGTGATGGTCTCGGTGGGTATCTGAGCCATCAGCCTCCCCACCAGACTCTCTTCTCATGAAGCATCAGCTGCTCCTTGGGGCCAAGGTGCCTGTTGTTAAATGTGTGCAGAACCTCTCTGGTATCACAGAACAAAACAAGATAAGGTTAACAGGTTAAAGATGCCACTGTGAATTTCCTCTAGGATCTATCTAGGATTCATCTGGGATGAACTCAAGTAAAATTGGACTAGCTATGGGCAAGTAGGTTTTGTTTCAGGGCAAGTGCAACAGTGTTTTCTCTCTCATATCTTCATGACGTGTTATTTCCTCTTCTAGGCTTTTGTTGAACTTTTATTTTTATTGCAGAATTTAAAACAGAAGCATTTTGGAAAAAAATAAAACTAAAACTTCACCTTTCCTTATAGATTTTGGAGTAATTTCTATGGCACCCTGTTTTATTCCTGCAGACTGCTATTGACTCAGTGCCTATTAATTTTTATAAGACTTTCTCCATGAGGCTTTGTAAGGGAGAGACTTATATTTAGTCCCTGGCCTGGTAAATTTTAATGACGATTTTGCATGCTTGACTTAATTCCTATTTTTCATGTCCCAGTCGTGCATGTCCCTCACCTTGTTCTTTTAGGGTTTGATTCTTGTCTTTTGTGTCTGATCCTGTAACACATGTGAGCACCTGACTAGTTGCAGAGAGGGATCTTCCAAGGCACCACAGTGCCCAGACCTCACTGGCTTCCCATGGGAGATGACTGCAACCACCCTCTCGCTTTCTGTATCAGTGTATTCCGAGACAATGGCTTGAAGAGCTGTGAAACTGAGGGTGGCAAAGGGGTCTCCTCGTGCTGGTTGAAGCCTTCTCAAGTCCTGCATTGCATCCCACAGGGTGGTTGTGATAAAAGGAAGCATTTTTCCTTTTTTTTTTTTTAAAAAAACAACGAGAAGATGGTCCTTTACACCCGCTTGCTGAGAGCAGCCCTGCTGCGCTGGGCTCACTGATGCTTGGGGTGGGAGTTGCTGCTCTGGAATGGGGCCCATCATAGAATCATAGAATGATTAGAGCTGGAAGGGACTCCCAGAGGGCATCTAGTCCAACCCCCTGCAAGAAGCAGGGACACCCCCAACTAGATCAGGTTGCTCAGGGCCTCATCCAACCTGGCCTTGAACGTCTCCAGGGATCCAGGGGCATCCACCACCTCCCTGGGCAACCTGTTCCAGTGCTCCACCACTTTCACAGCAAAGAACTTTTTCCTAATCTCCAATCTAAATCTCCCTCCCTCTATTTTAAACCCATCACCCCTTGTCCTGTCACAACAGGCCCTACTGAACAGAAATGCTCAACATCTTTTGAGATCTCACTCTCAATAGCAGTCTGATTGCCAGAGGGGACTCAGCAGCTTGGAAGTGGTGCACAGCTCAGTCCATCTCCAATCTGTCCATGATTCAGACATAGCAGAACATCTTCAGTACGAGCTTGTTTGAGCCTCGGGAACACCTCCCGTATGGGGGTGGTAGAAGGAGCCGAGCGCAGCCGCGTATTAGAGCAGCAGAATCCTTTCCTCTTTCATCCATGGGCTGATGTCTTTGTCTCAAACACTACTATAACATACACAAAGAATGATTTTCCATCAGTTGCAGTCTGTCTTTGAAAGGAAATCTTTTGGTAAGCTGCATTATTAGGCATTGACATCACTTCTGGGGAGGGTAAGTTTTGAAGTTAGTTTTAACCGGCACTCTGACCTTGCCATGCACAATGTCTGCTGCTTGGAATGCACCTTGATGGGTGAGACATGCCTCACCAGTGCCTGATGGTGATGTGATCCTGCTCTTCTACACAGAGCAGGGCTGCAAGGTTTGGATGGATGATTCTCTTGGCATGCTTTGTTCTGAACTTGAAAGTGGGATCTAGTCACAGATTGATCCAGAGGAGAGTGAATGAGACACTCGAGTTAGACATCCTCTTTTTGCCTCATCCCTCTAGTGTTATTTACTGCCCATATAGTAAAACACAGGCCTGGGGCTCCAGGTGGACTCCTGGAATCGTTCTGCAATGGACACTACCAGTTTCCATTTCCAAAGTGCTGTCTGCAGCTCACAACCCAGAATTTCAAATCATTAGCCCATTGCAGCACAGACTGGCTTGAAAATGTGCAGCTGAGACACCCGTGTGCTCTTGGGGCCTGGCCCTACACATTCTCCTCACCCAAATATTCACTTGGAAACAGTACTGTAAATAGCAAGTGTTTGCCTGGTGCTGTGTGACTGCACCTTGTGATTTTGGGAGTTAAAATGCCATTCTGCTGCTGGAAAGAAACAAGAAGCCCAAGCAGTAAATAATACCACAGTGAATTTTGCCTGTTGTGACGTTCTCGTAGCAGTTACTTGAGGACTGGACCCAAACCACTGAGTTGCATGGGACTGCCCACAGGTCCTGTGCCTGAAACAGCCATGGAAACGATCCAGTTCAAACCCTGGGTCTTTGGAAGGTGGATTTATGTTGGTCCCTTTTGTGTTTCTCCCCAGTAGTCACCACAAAACTCTCCCTAAAGGGGACATGAATATATGGAAGCCTTAGTAGGAGTTGAAAAATAAAAGCAGAGTTATGAACCCAGTTCTCAGGAAGTGTAAACTGGTTTAAGTCTTGCAGACAAATAAACTCTGTGAGGATCTGCTTCTCAGTTCATGAGGAGAAGGTTCTCCTCCTCACACAGATACATGTGGCTTTTGCATTGCTGCACCAGCGGTGTGGTTTCAGTCCCTGATTTCTGAACAGGCTCGGCGTGCCAGTGAGCTGCCTCTGCCTTTGTGTGGGCACAGAAGCACACTTCACATGGCTTCCAGCGATCTCTGCACATACAGAGTGGTCTTGTTTTAATATTTAATCGCTAATTGGTGTGATGATCAAGGGACAGGCAGGGGAGCACTCTGACATCTGATCTCTTGAACTGATTACGTGCACTTTGCACTACACGTTGTTTATCATGGGCAGGCTAATTTCCTTCACAGAGTCCTCATTTCTTTCTGTGGAGAAATCTCAGTTTAGGGCTCATGCAGAGATACTTCCCATTTTTGGGAGAGGATACCAGTGTGCACTGGGCTTCTGTCCCTGACCAGTCCTCCCAGTAAAGGCAGGGCAGATTCCCTTGGATGAACGAAATCAGATACTCGCTCATGCCTGCACGCTCGCTCTCTGCGTTAAGGCTTCTTGTGTATTCCATCTCTGTGCTTTTTATCCATTCCCTTTCTCCCTCTGTTAGCTTTCTTCTATTTTTCAGCAGAAATTTTAGATTCCAATGCTCCTTTCAGCCTGAAACAAAAAAAAAAAAAAAATCCACAACCAAATGCAAAGTGCCGATCCTAACACGAGAAGAAGCTTTTCTTTCTTCCATTATGATGTTGATGATGATTATTATTATTTGGAAGAAGGTGGTGAAAAAGAGAGAATTTGTCATTACTGTATAATTTAAAATTGCACAGCCTACAGCCCACAAAACAGAGCATGTAATTACACACTTACTAGAGGTAACAGCAGTGCTGATAATTATTCTTTACACAGGAGAATCTCGCTGATATCCCAGAGTCGGAAAGTGGGAACTACAATATCTTTAATACCATCCTTAGAGACCCTCATAAGCAGAGGAGAAGTATGAGGAGGCACACAGGGTCCAGAGCAATATCTTCATCGCACCAGAATGTCAGGGGCTTTAGTACAGCAGAAATCAATAGATTCAAGTACGTTTTTTTTAAGGTACAATATTTTTTTTTATGACCCTACCTAGAGGAAGTACAGCGAAGCCAGAGCTGCAGTGCTACGAAACAAGTGTTCTGAATGGAAGCCATGTCAGTTTAGAAGAATAGTGAGCTGAGGTTTAGTCATTTATTTATTTATTTTAAAGACATATTCTGCTGCAAGAATGTGTTAACTGTTTCTGGGCTGTAACCCCAAAATTTCCTTGGTGTTAAATGCCTGATTGTCTGCCTGCCCGTTTTTTGTTTGTATCTGCTCTCTGGCTGATCTGTCAACCACCTTCTTTTTGGGGTTTGGTTTTTTTTTTTTAATTAGTATTTTTGTCTCTGTGATTTAAGTAATTACAGTAATTCAGATTTCACCTTATCTTTGGCATTTCACTTGGTGATCCTTAGCCTGAGCTAGAAAACAATCTGATGGAGAATCAGGGATGGAGATGGAATAAAAAATCTCCATCCCTGATTTTTTTTTAGTAGTGCATTTGAATCAGCGTGATTTATGGGCCAAATATCATTCCCTTCATTTAGGCTAAGTGCTGTTTTATTTTGCAGGTAATTAATTGGGGTTTCAAGGAATGCAGTGCTATTTACTGTGGAAGCAAACAGGGCAAAATCATTCCTGTGTTTTGCCATTTCACTTTGTCCTGATGGCCCAGGGTGGAAATCTGGTGGCACCTGATTTTCCGGCGCTGTTCTGTCGGATCAGCTCGGTGTCTCACTGTGTGTGTTGGTGTCCTTTGGGTTGCTCTAACTTAAGCCATCAAGTCAGGTCAGGTGTGGCTGGCTGATGTCAGCCCAGCAGTCTCGTCCTGCTTCTTGATGGTCTCAGTTCTGCTTGATCACATCACTGTGTCGGTGAGAATCTGGGTCACGGTCACGGGGAGTCACCGTGAATAATAATACACAAGAAGCAGTTGGGGAGGAGTCAGGGGACATAGAGTTAATTAAAAAAAAATCTGTTCTTAATATTCCTCATAACAAACTTAAAGTGACACCAAGATCTCACAAGTTGGTTTAGAAGGAACATCCAAGCAGGTGCTCTCCACCTTTAGCACAGACTGCAGCAGTGCTGCTGTTCGTAAGGAGCTCTCACAGCCCCTGTGTGGGTGGAAACCAGGGATGCTTCTGGTGGTCCAGCTCTGCCCTCTGCTTTGGGAGTGTTGGAGAGATCTCAGTTTGAGTCCCAGTGTGGCTCAGGATGCTTGTGGGTTAAGGGTGCTCAGCACCAAGTCACTGACTGCTCCCTGGCTGAGCTTCGCTGTGAAGGTCGGTAATGCACGAAGTGCTTGGAACAAAGTCATTTTAAGAAGAAAAATATATATATATATCAGATGCCAAGTGTCTCTAGCCACACCTGAATTAGTAAATGACTTAGAACCATAGAATATCCTGAGGTGGAACAGTGGATACCTGAGGTAGAACCTGAGGTGGATAAGGATCATTGAGTCCAACTCTGAGCAAAACAACAGAGGAATTCCAGCCTTGTAGCAGCCAAGAGCCAAATGACACTAATTTTTATCTGCTTCAAATGCTTGATGTGGATAAAAACTTAAAGTAGGTGAAAATTTTTGACTCTTTATGCAGAATGAAGTAGGATAGATGGTCCTCTTGAAACTAAAAGAGTAACTAATGTCTTGCAAAGTTTTAGAACTCTTGAAGTTTATTAATAGTGATAGATCTGAAATGAATTGGAGTCTTGGAAGCTGGAGCAGTGTGTATCTATTTTATATACAAGTTAAAAACCCACTGGAATCTCTCAGAAATATGCTGTTTACTTGGTTGTTGTTTAAGTTTTTCATTTGTGATTTGCAGGATAGGTCATAGCTGTGAAGGTGTTGAATGGGACATCTGGATTGAGGTTGTGGCTTTGCTAGAGATTCTGAGGATCACTTTGAGTAAATCACAAAACCTCTTTGTGCCTCAGGTCTCCCTTTTCAGAACTTGGTGATTATATTTGTTCTGGGGGGTGGTGGTGTTATTTTTTAGTTGTCTGGGCTGTGTACATGTTTCATTTAACCTGTGATCAAAGGGAGGATAATTAATAACAGCTCACAGGTGATAACAATAGATTATTTCCCCCCATCCATCTACAATTTTCTAAAAACACCATCTACATCTTCTGCTTCTGTTTGTTGGGCAGAGGCCAGAACTAAAATCTGAAGGAATAACATGGATTGGGTTGTGTAGTGAGTAGGTCTGTGCAAGTGCTGCCTTTTCCTTTTGCTGTAATGCAGGTTCTAGTAACACTGGAGTTGTTGTGGTTTGGTTTTGACTGGCAAACTACTCGAGAGCCCTTCCAAGAGGAGGTCTGCATGGCAAAGAGCACTGCTCCTGTTACTACAGTGTGGAACTCTTACCTTGCTCCTATTCTGTGTCTCCTGGTGCTGGAGCAAGAGGTAAAGGCCAAAGGAGTAAGTATGGTGCTAGGGCAAGAGCTGTGATGGGTCTTTTGTCTCCTCTGCCTTTGCATTTCAGAGCCAGATCCACAGTTCAGTTTGGGGCTGTCCCTTGTTGCTCATACCCTTCATGGTCGCTGTGCACCCCCCTGCAGTGCCACAGCTAAAGCTGATCCTTCTCTCTGAGACTTCCATTGAAGACTGGTGCCAAAAGTAAGGTGCTATTAACATGTTAATGCATGCATACATCAACTGTGATAGCTGATCTGATATCTCTGTCTGCTTTTTCAGCTGGATGATATCTTTGAGGTTTGTGATTCCCATGTTATATTCCTAATTATTATTATTTCACACTTCATAACATTTTGGTAACTAAAATGCTCTGGGGTTCAAAACTTGTCTATTACATTTTAGCCCAGAGGAAACTTTGCATCCAGGTCCAACTTCTCTCCCCAAATATGAATTTATATTGGAAATTCTGACGGATCCTGCCCGGGATTGGCGCAGCTCTGATAGAATATTGTAAAACACTGACTTTGTTACACATTGAAACGGGGTATTTTCTCCCCCCCCTCCTCCCTTCCTTTCTTTTGTGTAAATCTGTTTTCACCACAGGAGCACATGCTGTCTCTTCTGGCTACAACACTACTTACTAATTCATCGATTCATCTTTAATGAGGCCCCCTGCCAATGTTTAAATAGCATTCGGAACAAAGAAAAAGGCAACATTTCCAAAACAGCTGCTTCTCTCCAATCTTGACACATCAGCCTTTCAGAATTTTAAGTAAATTTTTTTTTTTCCCCTAAAGTTGGTAATTTATAATTTAGGTGTAGCTTTATAATTAATTGTTTGCAGAATGGAGGAAAAAATAGGAAGAGCTAAGGATGAAATAAAAAAAAGAGTAAAGTTTCCCTCGGGCTGTTATGATACATGAAACCAACACGGTTTCTGTGGATTGCACTAGCGTGGCAGATCAGGGGGAGAATTCTCTGCAGCCAAAATTGTCTGTTGTACTTTGCAAGCTGGTGTAAGGTACATGACAGAGCAAAGTTTCCTGCTCATTGTGTACAGTGTTGAATAGCTTAACCCTTGCCTTGCTGGGGTTGGCTTTGTAAACTGCTCTTACCGGGGACGCGTCTTACCTCGGCCACTGTGGCTGTTCTGCTGCTTTCTGGTTGTTCTGAGGACTGGCTGAAAATGCTGTGTAATTGGTTGAGATGAGGTGTCTGCTGTGGTGAGAGTTTGCATTGCTCCTGAATTTTGAGAGGCTGCTGAAGTCATGTGCTGAGGCCTAGTGTTAACTACAAGGGAATTTCGGGAGGGTGCCCGTGACGGGAACAATTCTTTCATCCTGTGTCTCTTGGGCTTGAATAGTTCCATTTGGTGGGTACACCCAGAGATAGTTTTAACAGGAGGAAAGTGACCAGTAGAAGAGCATCACCTTTGTGAAGGTTCAGTGGCTGTCTCTGGCTGGAGACTGGAGCATTGGCAGCCTTCCTCCAGCCCTGTCTTCCTCCATTCCCCCCCTCAGTGGACCTGCAAGCTTTGCCAGCTCCTCCTTTCACCTGCTGGGCTGCACTGTGAGCTGTGACCCAGGGGCTCTGGGCTACGTGTCTCCTACTTGAGTAAATGAACAGGTTTAGTTGATGTTTCCTCTTTCAGGTCAGGTAACAGAGGAAAATTAAGCCAAAACACTTGAATTCTACTTGTTTGTTATGACTGGCTCCCAACTTAAAGTTCTCAAATATATGATCTTTTAGAGGGAAAGTGAGGGTTGCTGATGGACTGGCTGAAATGCAAAACTATAGAAAGAAGGTCTTGAGTGGGAACAGAGACTTCATTTTCTGAAAAAGCAAAAAAAAAAAAGGCAGTTTGTACTTTAAGCTATTCAGCTGATAGGAAATATTTTGCATTTCACACGTTTTAGAGGTTAAACCAAAATAAATACAGTAACACAATATAATTTCAATATGAAACCTAAAAATATTCACTTCTATGAAATACTTGAAAATATTTAATCTGAAACCAAATTTTGAGAAATTTATGACCAGTTTTAGCTGAAGCTGCATTCTCCCCCTTCCTGAGTGCCTCAGTCAGAGTGACACCTGTGGGCACCCAGCAGAGTTCACGTGTGTTTCTCCCTTGTGCAGAGAGAACCATGAGAGGAACAGTGGGAGCAGCAGTGCTGGTAGAGCTGGTGAACCCCTGAGGAGCAGAGCTTGACATCACCACAGCCCTGTCCTCTTGCTCCAGGTTACTGTCCCACCAACCAGGAGGTAAATCATGGCTCAGAGCTGTTTGCACTGTGGTGCCGATGGGGAGAAGCCTCCACTGGGTGGGACAAGCTTGTCCTGCCCTTTGCAGCAGAGTCACTTGGTACACTTTTCCATGGGCTCCTTTCCTCTTTGGGAGCTCCTCAGGTGTACTGGGACCTGCCTGACTGTAAGTGAGCCAGTGCATGTTCCATTGCCTCTTCTGGGCTTGGTGGTGCTCCAGCTGCAAGCTGTAGGGTCTGCCCAGGCTGCAGACAGTCGTGTCTCCTGCTCCAGTCCGAGCCCTGGCACTGACTGAGGTGGTGAAAGCACCTGCTTGTGGTAGAGGTTCCCCTTCCCTTTCACTGCAGCAGAACTCTCTCCTTGATCACACCAGATGCAGATGAATCAGTGAATATTTTATTACCCACATGCCTTCCAAATGGCAAGACCAGTGTTGGCAAAGAAGTCCTGGCCAGAAGTGGGGAAATCCTGTGAAAAAAAGAGAGAAGATTTTACTCATATATTAAAGTAGTGCTTGATTTGGTTTCTACCTTAAGTAGCAGAAGTCCTACAGCCTCAGCACACACATGTGCATGCAGGCTCGCTTAGAAACAACAACAAAACAATATGAAGGCACTTTGGAGGCATTTCCTGGGAAAAAGATTCATGATTCTGTTTCCATGGAAGCGACAGCACATCCCAAGTGGCAGAGAGAGCTGACAGAGCGCAGCTCGCAGAGTTAAAGTGCCATCTACTTCTTCCTAGCAGAGCAGGGGGGCAGAGGTGGGGGGAGTTGCTTTTAAAAGGAATACAGAGAAATGGAAAAGGACAGATGGACATATGGTTAACTGGAAAGTCTGGGGATCTGGGTTGGTCCTCAGCTCTGCTATAAACTTCCTGCATCCCTTTGGGCACCTCATACAAGACATCTCCCAACTCCCCCTGAAATCAATAATTGATGTCATTGGGCACTGAATCAGAGCTGTAAGCATTCAGCCTGTCTCCTTTGGCACCCAAGCAGGCAGTGATGTTTCAAGTTCAAGTCCAGCTTAGCTTGCCTGTTGATCTTCTATTCTTTCCTTAGGAATAAAAGACTCTTCATCTTGTGTGGCTTGTGACCCCCCAAGACTAGAGCTCTTCAGAACTGCCTGTTCAGATCTTTACGCAGGAAATGTTTGTTCAATCCCATACTGGCAGCTTCACTGAGCTGAAGGTGAGGCCCTGCTTTGGCTTTGGATCAGATACTTGGATACATCTTAGATGTGATGTGGTGAGTAGATGTGTTGAAGAGTGAGAGGGGGATGAGAAAGGGTAAGGACTGTGGGAGGAAAATCCCACTGGAGTGTGTGCACATGTTAGTGATTGCGTTGGAAGCGCCGCTCTGTACCTGCAACAGCCACATCCAGAGACAGGAACAGACTGAAGAGATTACAAATATCACATGTGGGTTTATCCTGGTCTCCCATGTTTTGCTTTCTAATTCTTCACTTCTTTCAGCCTGAAAAAGGGTAACTGGGTCAGAAGAGCTTTTCTTTGCAATGTTTTAGGGGCAGAGAGAGCAGATTGCAACAAAGTTCTGTGGTTGTACATAATTGTTTTGCCAACATTGGGCTGGATCTCACTTAGTTTGGTGCTGTTTAAACTTAGCCTTTGCCCCTGTGACAGAGAGCACAACAGAGTCTCCTTCCTCCCTCTTCTTCCCAGTTTGGCTGTGTGCCTTTTTGGTGAGCTCAGTGCAAGGGCTGCTGGTGACATCTCCAGCCTGTGCTATACTGATCTGATGGTACCTCTGACCTGAAATCCAAGGAAAAATTCCACCATCCCCTGGGTCATACGAGGACTTTGCAGATCCCCCCTAACACATGGGTTTGCACAAGGTCTGGCCCCAGGGACTTCTGACATACTGGGGCTCAACCCCAGACTGGTGCATACTGGCAATGCTCCTACACACTTCTCAACGCACTAATTAATGAGTTTGGAATTTCAGGCCTCTTTCAAAGAGCTTTAACTACTGCTGCAAAGATGGAACTGGGGCACAGGGCCACTGACAGTCAGAGGACAAACAGCTGTAGGGCTCTGGGTTTGGGCTGGGTTGGGTTTTTCACTGGGTTTCTGGCAATGCATTACACAGAGGTAAGTGCTTTGCCTCCCCCTCAGTGGCACTCAGGTCCCTGGGGTTTCCTTAGGAACGCTGGAGGAGCGAAAAACCGGGTTTGTTTTTGTTCTATGTGTGCTGTACAAGCTTCTGGCTGTCTTTGCCAAAGGAAGAGACAGGTTACTGCTACTTACAGGAAATATTTTTAATTGCATGCTATTGATTTTCTCCTGTTCTGGGTGGTGTGCATGTTTGGTTGCTGATGGATGTAGTAGAGCACCGGGCTGGTTTCAGAGGGCAGATTAGCACTGAAATAACAATCCCATTGGATGGCTTGTAAACCCATCCATTTATTTGAGTGCAAGACTGTGCATCAGCCACCCTGGCCTTGTCCTCTCTCTGTCTCCTGGTTGCTGTGTTAACATGACACCACAGCAGCATCACACAGTGTCTGAATGGGTCCGGTGTGGCTGCTCTATGTTAGGTGTTAGATTCCTCCTCTGCTGCACTCTGTGGCCTGTGGGGAGCAGGGCCAGGGAAGATGCTCCTGGATTTCACTTGGCAAAGCAAAGCAAGCTGTAGAGCCCTCAGCACCCCCAGAAAAACCTCAAGGGAAATGAGTAGGCTTGCAAATGCTGGACTATAAGCAGGGTAATGTAGGGCTGTGGTGTGTGACCTTGCCTTTATCACTGCTCTTACATTAGGCTAATGTGCAGCTCAGAGATGCTGATAGACACATGCAAGTTGATGCAGGACCAGAGACTTCTAAAATTGTTTTCACATTTATATGTTTTCACATTTATATGTAGAGCAATTACTGATTTTTTTTTTTTCTCTGCCCATAACTGGAGAAGTAGAGCAGACATACAGGAAGTCTTGCTTTTTATTTCACTCTGGTAGACTTGTAAAGCACACAGCTCTGGTGTACAGCGCAACAAGAGTCAAATGAAACTTGATTTTTTTTTTTTATTGCATTACTGGTAGCCCCATAATGCAGGCAGATACCTTTAGATTGGGGAAAAGGGGGTAAGTGGAAGACCAGCACGTTGGGACAGCTGACTGCAGTCCTTGAAATGAGTGTGCATGCCTGAGGATCAGTGTGTCAGCCCTCATGTGTGGAAACTGCCTTGGAAGACACTCCTCCAAGCCTACATGTTCCTTCACGAGGTCTAATTAATTCATTTTGTGTGTTTCTCTCCGTGCTCATTCTGCAGAGGTGCTAAGTCTTGTAATCAGAGAGAAGAACCCTGACAGATTTGTTTTCACATCCTACATTTCCAAGCTGATTGAATCAGACCCAGCAGCTCCAGTGCTGGGAGAAGAGCTGTGATCTTATGTACTAGCAGGTCAGGCCTGTCTGGAGTCCAGCCCCCCTCATGCCTCCTCCAGCCAGCCCTGGAACGTGGACTTTACACTGACAAGCAAAATCAGGACCTCTTTGTCCTTGGCTTCATCAAAAGGCAGGTTCTGCCACAGCCACTTGGCTTGCTCAGGCAAAGTGCACATCTTTCCACCCTGCAGCATAAAGCCACCGAGCACATCTGTCACCAGTGGTTAATAGTCCATGACCCGATGCCAGTTGGTGGCTCTGGTTCATGCCCAGGGTTTGGCCAATGAATGGGATCATTTGTAGCCTCCATAAACAGAGGGGCAGGGGTGAAGGTGAGCAGTGATGCTTGACTGCATCTCCCATCTCTCTTTGGGCTTTGTACTTGGGGTTCAGCAGCCTCTTGATACAATTTTGCATGAAATAAACAGGAGGAATGAGGGTCCTTAGGTGGCTCTATGGAATTTCTGGAGCATCTGCTTTTATTGGATCACAACTGCTTCTGTAAGGTGGCTGCCCAGATGTTTTGGGGTGGATGGGACTGACAGTGCATCACTGTTGTTTGAACATCCTTTGTGAGGTCTAGGAGGACTCTGAAGATTTCAGCTTCTGAAAGATACTGGTTTGACACAATGTCTCTCAGATGCAGCTTCCACATCCTTTAGCATTCCTTCATTTGGGGACAGCATTGAATTTTATGATTTTAGTCCTGAATGCTGCTATGCTGAAGCAGCTGGGGAGGGGTTTGTTGCACAGTCATGGCCCAAAATGTTTATTTTCTGCAGAAGCTGGATGTGCTGGACCCTAAGCACTTTAGAAGTCTCTGTAAGCTGTGTGGCATCCTAAATGTACTTGAATGTGGTGAAAGGTGTCTAATCAAGCAAATTAGGGGGCAGAATACCTCCAAGTATCTTAAATTTCCAGGCACCTTCTGAGACATGGAGATGACTATTTCAGTCTGACTTCATATGCTTATTTTATCTTGGTCTGGAGGAGGAAAAGAGGGAGAATGATGAGGAAGTGAGAGGCTGTGCAGTAGCTCTAGAAAGAGTCATCATCATCACGATTATGGTTTTCAGAGATCTTCCTGACCAGGGAATTTTTTTATTTTTAAAGTTCCAGGCATTTTAAAAATGCTGTTACTGTGGAAAAATATTTACTTAGATAAAAAGGTTTCAGTTGGCATGTTGGGGCCAGGATTAAACCCTTCTCTTGTCCTGTAGCTCTCATATATTATTCATGCTCGCTGTTTGGCTCTGCTCATGTAGAGATCTCAAAGTATGCTGTAAATGAAGATGTAAATTGTTATCTGTGTTTTATCCAGGAGTGGCTGAGAGAAAGGACCAGAGACCTGTAACTAAAGCCTGGTCCCCCTGTCCCCATGCCTTATCAGATGGATGCTATAGGTCCCATGTTTGCTAAGGGTGAGGAGCACAAGAGGAGTAATTAGCTCAGCAGAAAAGCCTGGGTGAAGAGGTTACTGGCTGGGAGAGAAAAGCCCAGTACCAAACTTTGAGGGGATTTGGGAGAGCCAGAGAAAGCAGATGTTGGGTGAGGGGTAGGGAGGAGATGGTTCCCTGTGGTTGGAGAGGATGACAGGAATACCAGAGGTGTGTGCTCTGATTCACAGTACAGCCAGGTAGTATTCAGGGAGCTGGACCAAACTTCCAGAAGGAACTATGCCCATTCCTTCCTCAAACAGCCACAAACTGTGGCTGTTTGAGGAAGGAATGGGCATAGTTCCTTCTGGACACCTGCCTGCCCATGCCAAGAAGAGAAGTGACTCCGGCGTCGCTCCTGAAGTCCAACCCCTTGTCCTCTTGCTCATTTGCAAATCACCTGGCACAGACCCCCCCACACAAATGAGCCTGATGATTCTGCTCCTGAGTATTCATAACGTGCCCATCCAGGTGACAACACACCTTAAGTTTCTGAGATTAAAAATGTCACTCTGGGCCTGGAAGACTGTTTGATTTCATTCCAGGCATAAAGTAACAAATTGCCTCTAATGGCAGCATCACCAGAAATAGGCCTCTGTCGCTTTTTCCTGTCACTTTCAAGTGCCTCACTGATATTTTTATGGATTTTTATTATACAGCTTGTTATGCAGCAAGAACAACCACGCCAGGTTCTTGGGGATCAGCATGCAGGGGAGGGGTGGCTAAGCTATAATAAGAACTCACACACTCGTGGTTTTAATACCTTTTACTTCAAAGCAAGGAGTTGATGTGATCTTTCATCATCTCAGCTGTTGTTTACCAGCTTCCTACAGATGCTGTTTGAACTAACAAACCCCACGTTTCCTGGTTGGAGTGAGTAATTCCCTCGGCGGTTGCAATCCGTTCACTTGGAGGCTTAGTAGCCCTGATTGAATGATGCCACTAACAAGAAGGGGATAAACCATTTAAACGTTCAGTATCACCTTTCAGGCAAATAATAACTGGCCAAATTAGTTCAGCTTAGCTTCCCAGCCCTGCTCCTTATTTACTGCTTCCAGGGAAAACGACCAACGAGGCCGGGGCTGTGTTTGGGGTCAATTTACTCCAAGGTTCAGAAGCAGACAGACGTGTTCCTGATACAGGGGCTTCTCTTTGGCACACATCTATGAACTGTGTTTTGTTTCCTAGCAGTCTTTTAAATCAGTTCAAATCTAGAAATTACAGATGAGGGAAGAGCTGCAAGGTCATCTGTTCTGAGAAGATCAGAGCAAGTTCTTTAGCACCAGTGATTATACTGTGAGTACCTAATAGAGAAGCTAGCAGCAGCCACAGGCAGGTTCTTCCCCTCTCTACTCCCCACCTCCTCCTCCTTTTTTCCCCTTTTTCCTTAGCCCATCAGCAGAGTGGTCCTGCTACAGAAGCTGATGTGTTGTAATAAAAATAGGCTGAGGCATTTGTGTGCCAGATTGGCTCTTCAAACAGATGCTGGTTTTCCTTTCCACGCACAGGACAGGAGCCACCCAGGACCTCTGTCCCTGTTACATGTGTCTGAAAGCCCATTCCACTCTCTTTGCTGGCTTGTATGTATGTTTATAGAAACAATACATTATTTAGGTGTGGGAAGGTCGGGCTGTTAAGCCTGGGTACCTCTCCTGTACAGTGTCCCTGTCCCAGGTAGCTGATGGAAGGAAGTGTTGGGATGAGAAGCTGACGTGGGTAGTGACTTGCTCATGGTTACTGAGTCAGTGGCAGCACTGGGAAACGAGTGTGATTCTGTGGGATACTCTGTGTTCTGGTTTTCTCTAACCCACCCTGTTTGATGGAGGTTTATTGGTGGAGAGATGCTCTTTAGGGCTGAGATTTGTGACAGGCCTAGACAGTGCCGCTGGAATCAGTGCTGCGTTGGGAATGGGCTGCTTCTGTTAAGGATGATCTCACTGTAACAAGTGTCACAGTGCTAAAGAAGTGGACAGTGACTGTCATTTTAGAATGACAGTCACTGTTATATCTAGGTATGTGTAAATATCCTTGAATTCAGACACCATGAACCCCGTGAAGATGTGAGTCGGGAGCTGTGGGGCAGCCTGTGGAGTGTGGCTGTGCCGAAGGGCTGTGTTCCCTTCAGTTGTTCTGGGCACACTTCTGGAGCCTCACCAGGCTCCTGTCCTCCTCTTCTCAGCAGTTATGTGGAAAAATGTAAGCTCAGAAACCACTTAGGCACAGCCAGCTTAAAATACCCCTTTTTGGGTGCTAGCAGGTTACAATCAATACCTCATGTTCGTAGACTCTTGTCTCCAGTGCAATTTTCCTGAACAAAAGTTTAATTGACCTGAAAGAGAAACTTAACTGATCTTCAAAGCCATCAGCACACCTAGCAAAATAAACAGTCTGTAGGGCAACTTCCATGTTATTACTGGGTTTTTTCCCCTGCCAAACAGCCACCTCTTAGAGCAAAAGGCATAAGCACCGTGTTGGAGTCTACTCTGCTCTTAATATTTCCTAATAAAACAGTGTTCTAAAATGAAAAGGAATTTTTTAAGAAGTGGATGTGGGAAAATGATGGAGAGTCTTGTTTCATACATATCCAAGAATAATTTTTCCTCTGTTCAGGATGCTTGGCTATTTAGTCTGCATCAGAGACATGGGACCTTTATCAATCAAAGAGCCACTTTGTCATTAAATGGAATCTGTGAGTCGCGCTGAGATTAAACTCCACGCAGGATCTGGGAAATAAGGGTTTGATTCTCAGTTACACTAAGGCTTCTTTGTGCACCTACAGTGGCATAAGGCCCCCAAGACTTTATTTTGTATCAGATCTTTCATAAAATCTATTCACCCAAAGTGCTTTAGGGTTAAAATTAATTCAGTTAATGAGTTAAATAACTGCCAAGGGAGAGAGAAATTAAGAGTCATGGGCAAGGGGGAAAAGAGATGCTTCCAGCTGAGTTTAGAGAGAGTGTGAAGGAGTTGAAGGGGAAAAGAGATGCAAAGAAGATGCACTGATGGGCAAGAGCTGCAGAGGAGAGAGCTCTTACGCCCTGGGGGTCAAATTATATGAGGGAAGGAGGACGTTTGTGCAGGAGAATTGCTACTGATGGCAGCTAGTTTAACACATAATACAGAAGTAGCAATATAAGCAAAGGCTTTCACTTACAGTTCCTAGTTGCTATCAAGTCTGCACAGGCTGTACAAACACCCATCTTTTATTGTTTGTTGATAATGCAGTAGAAATGACCCTTGGAGTAGGTTCCTCTAGCATCAGGCATTTCAGGGGAAAACCCACAGTCTCTGGTGAGGCCTTTTGACACCTGGGATTGTTTGGGCCAGACAGAACTGTAGTGAGAGTCTCCTGCTGTTAAATTCCTCCCTGATCTCGTCAAAGCAGAGGCTCTCCTTGCAGGGGTTAACTGCCAGGCAGTGTGGCATGGGGGAACTCCATGTGGCAGGGCCTTCCACAGCTTCTTCAGAAAGGTGGATCAACGAACCTCTGCACTGATGCTCCTCTCTGTCCTTAGCAAGCCTGTAATACTTGCTGGACTCCTCTGGACCTGTCTCAGTGGTCTAGATGAAAAAGAACACTTGAACAGATGTTTTTTTTGAAGTGAGCCATTCTTTCCTAATTTTAACAAAACCTTCCTGCGAGGCAGGACTTTATCTTAAGTGGCTCTGCACCTAACAGAAACTGTGCTAAATCAGGCTTTAAACAACTCACAGTTCCTATCCTGGTTAGACTGATGACGTTGCTCATGCTTTAAGAAGCCTCTGAGGCTCACAAAGAGAAGTTTTACATTTAATAGTTTGGATGCTAACAGCCTCGATTCATTTCCCTCAGTTTTATATCACCGCTCCATCGCGGGGTGGTTACAGCGCGAGAAGGTGCCTTGGAAGCTTGGAGAATAGTAAATGCAGACCTGGCTTTGCTCAGCAGAACTTGTTCAGGGCTTTATGAGAAATTTTCAGACAAACTCATCTGACAAAAGTTGGTTTAAAAAAAACCCCAAACCCCAAGAACCCCAAAGCCCAGGTGCCTTATTTGAGGGATGTAAATAAAACACGTCCCGGATATTCTCTTAGCTGGGGTATAGTCAGCCTTTGGGTGATGTAAGAGGGAATTTGCCCTCACTTAATGTTCACTCTGTGTGAAGTTTGCTGGTGTGTCCCAAGTTATTGGGAGCTCTTTGAATCAAGGCAGTGAGAGTGGATAGTGAGAGAGTGAGCTGTGAGCTTTATTGATCGTGGGGCTGAGAAACACCTCCTTTTACGTGTGGGTGGGTTCAGTGTAAAGCACAGGGAGGATTCTCTGGAGACACCTTTCTTCCAAAGTCCTACATAGAAATTTGGGGAAGGATTCCCAGGACATTGTGTGCTGCCAGCTCTGCTTGAGAAGGTCCAGTAAACCAGCCCAGGGTAAGACAGACACCCATGAGGGTTTTCCTGCAGGCTCCTGTTTCCACAGAGCCTGTTGTGAGCCCGGAGGCAAGATCTGGATTTAAGACACTGACTTTGTGCCAGCTTGCCAGGTCTAAAGCTAGAACAGAGTACCTGCTTTGAGGGAAAAAACCAGTTCAGATGATTTTTCTGGACTGTGTACATTCTGTGCTGATGCACCCATCCACCATGCACTCCTGTTTCTTCTGGTCTCTGTGGCACAGGGATGAAAATACAAACTTCTCAGAAACAGGGGCTGCCTCCAGTCTGTTGCTTTTGGATTCTGGTGCATGCAAATGTTTGATTTGGACATACCTGGAAACACAAGGTGTGAGGCTGAGTCTCTCCACAAGCCTCATTCCCTCCTCACGTGTCCAACGGGACAGATAATTTCTGCCTCAGAGGCATAGAAGGAAGTTTCAATAGTTTAGTCCACAGGTCAGCAAAGCACTGGAGCCCCTTCTGTTGGGGTGAATGGTGTTTTAATGCTGTGCTTGCACTCTTTGGTGAACTAGGGCCACAAGAAAATACTCTGGAAGGTAGAGGTGGTGCAGAATGTGAGATGTTGTTAACAGACTTGCACAGTTACACAAAGTGTGATGATATTTCCCCCCCTTACATCTACCAAGTGATATTCAGTGTTTGGGGCATCTTGTACTTTAGATTTGACAAGCAGCCTGAGATGCTGGGGATTAATGGCTTGGCTAACTGGTTTTGGTTTTTGGGGAAGTTTTAAGTGCAATAATGTAGTGGCTAAAGCCCTTCTCTGGACTTTGGGAAGCCAGCCTCCTGCTCTTTCTTTGAGGAGCCAGAATCCCCAGTTCCTGGATATGTGTGCCAGTCTGAGTGGCTGTTAGCTTAGGATTGGGGTTCTTAATCAACCCTGCTGCTGCTGCTGCCTCACTGTGTGTGGATGCTGTTGCAATGCAAACACTACCTGTGAATGCACAGGGCCTGAGCATGGAGAGTCACGCTGCTTTAGCCCTTTGGCTGGGTGGTGGGAGCACTTTCTGTGCTGGATGGAGCCCACACTGCCTGGCTCCTGAGAGCACACTGCAGGCACAGAGCAGGAGGGCTGCAGAGTGTGAGAGATCCTGGGAAAGGGAGGAGGAGGAGGCTGAAGAGGGGAGCCCAGTGGCTAGGCAGCTTGTTTGTGTCACCTCGAGAGCTGACGGGGTGCTTATCGCTGGCAGCACAAAGCTCACTTGTCTGGACAACCGCCTAATTGTCTCCACTGGTAAGCAGCCACCCTGGTGACATTCCAGACCTTGACCTCTGCCCTGTCCAGCGCCAAAAAAGTGCCGTCAGGACTGGTGTAACGGTGGGTATTAAAGACTGTTGGCAAAGGCCAGGGGGTCAACCTGGTGTGGAGCTGCACAGCGGTGCTGGGTACGGCCAACACTCTCCTCCCTCCCTCGACCTGTGCTCCCTGTACGAGTGTTGGCAACTGAGAGAAGTGAAATATTCAAGTTCAGTCTTTTAAACAACAAGAAGTTGGTCAGTTCAAGCTTTAAACTGAGTTGGTGTGTAGAGATATTGGGTGAACTCTACAACTGGTAGTACACCGAGGTAGCTGTTAAACCAGGGGAGCTCTGCCAGTTTACATCAGGTAAAGATCAGACTTCCCTTTCCCTGGCACGTTGAAGGTGTTGCTGTGCAAATGACCACAGAAATTATTGCTGAAAGGTTTTATGCTCAAAGGTAGATCAGGGAGCTGGTCTGGGTGGGAAGGAGAGAAAATGTGAAGTGTTAACTGGTATTTTTAGAAGCTTTATAATGACAGGTCACATTCCCAAGGACTATAAAGTGGCAAATTTAACACCCATTATTCAAGAGGGGCAAAAAGATACAGCAAGTAATTACAGCTTAACACCGGTTGTGGGAGAGATATTAGAAACCATTTGATGGGGTTTGGGGAGTGAACAGCTGAAGTGTAATTTGATTAGAGATGGCCAACGTGGGGTTTTGGTGTGGGTTTTAACTAACCCAGGGTTCTTCAGAGGTATTGCTGCCACGGGGATCACCAGTGGGCAGCGGGTACCTGTGCTGTGTTTATGAAGTGGCAAACTGGGAGTCAGCCTCAGCGTTGCCCTTCGCTTTGTTGGGCTGTGTGGCAGAAACCATTTGAAAGGTGTTGAAGTGAGGGGAATGATGAATCCACTTCACCAGGTTTTGTCTGGAGAAGTGACATGGGGTGTGTTGGGTTTTTATTGCCTTCTACTTCCTGAACGCCTGAAAGATCAGATGGGGAAACCAGAAGTTGGGGTTCCCGTGCCAGGCAGTGTCACCCTAGGGAAGCTTCTCCAGGGAAGAATCTCTCAAACAAGCTTTAACAGGTGTCTGTCTGGGTATCCATGGCCCAAAGTGGTGGAGGAAGGAGAACAGCAGCGCTTGAGGGTTGGGCCTTGGCCGGCGCAGCGCCGGCGCCCAAGCTCAGAGTAGGCCTTTGGGCCTGTGCTCCCGCATCCCGCCCCCACAGCACCGTAGAACCCATCTCGGGCAGTGCAGCTCCTAGTCAGTAATGACCAGCTTGTTAATATCACTTAATTGCCCCTCTGTGATGTCAGATTGCCCCTGGAATGTCGGGGTGTATTTCCTTTGGTGCCAGGAGGCGCCCAGCCGGGTGTGTGCCGCAGGCAGCCAAGGATGGCACCGATGTGTTATGAGTCTGTAGGTCCAGTCCCGCTTAATGAGGTTATTCCAAGATAAAGGCCTTCAAATTTCAGGTGATGGAAGATGAATCCTAATTCCTGAAAACAAAAGAGCTAACACAGAGTGGAGGGGCAGCTGGGGGAGGCAATGGGGAATCAATACCACAGCGATGGACTCGATCGCTCCGGCAGGTCAAGCCAGTTAACCTTGGTTTTTGTTATGCCACTATCTGTTCACAAGGAATAACAAGCAGTCATCTTTTCACAAAAATGCCTCAGTGCTAGATGCCACGTTAGCTGTAGGGCTGGTAACGAGCTGCAGAGTGAATAGGGAAACTGAGGCCAGCCTTGGCTCTCCACTCTGGGCTCATGAACCCATTTTTGCCCCCTACAGCTGAGCAGCCCCCCTGTGTACCTCCAGCTACTGCTGCTTTCGGTGTCAGAAGCTGAATCCTCATATTAGACATGTGCTTATTATTTTTAAAGGTGCCAGTGTTGCCTGGGTGGGTTCTGATGTGAGATTTGTTGCTTGCCTATATTGTGCTGACCTGAAGGCCAAGTCTTTGCCTGGACACTGCCCAGCTGGCCCCTACACCAAGGGACTTCACTTGTACAGATGGGACAGTTACAGGGGGATTACCCACACCATGTCATGGCAGAATCATGGTCTGCAGTGGCATCCCTGGGCACCGCTCCCGGGCAGGCACCGGCGGCGCTGCGCCCTGCCCGGGGGCGGCTGGGGAGCGCTGAGCGTCGCGCGTGCTCGTGGCGGTGTAGGGAGAAATGTTTACTTGTTATATTTAAATAAGTTTGAATCATTGTGGATGAAAGTGAAACAAGATATAAGCCTGCAATGACATGCATAAATACATAATTAAGTATATTTCCTTTCCATATGGAGAGGATTAGCTGCCTTGCCTCAGCAGGGAGCTGCTTTATTTGGTGTCTGCTTTGGTGTCCCTTTCTTTCTGACAGAGGTACACTGAGAGGGAGTTTTGCTCGCTGGCTAATGAGTGCTGGAACAAGGACTCTGCAGGCATGGGGAGGAGAGACAGGGGCTCCCTCAGAAAACAGAACTTCAGGGTCCTGAGGGGCTGTCCTGTTACCCTGAGTTCTCCTGTTGACCCTAAGTGGGCCCGGTGGGATGGTGCTGCCCACCTTGCTGGGACTTACTGCTTAGTCATAAATGGAGGCAGAGGGAGAGACGTGTCCAGTAAATGCTGAAGTGTCAGCGAAAGCTCCTTAACTCGGGTTTCATAACTCGAGAAATATTTTATCACCCTTGTGAGCCAAACCTCTGAAAAATCAATACAAGTTGAGAGTTGCCTGTATTGATCTGGAAGGCTGAGCTGTAGTGAAATATTCATGGCTCTGTGTGTGTGTTTCGGGGACCAGAAGCTTCAGAGGGGGCAACACTCTCATTTTTCATTTAAACTGGATTAAAACTATCAGGCGACTCACAAAGCAGATACTTAAAAAGGGGAATGAATTTGTTTGTCTCACAACAAGGCTTCTGACAGCTAGAGAGAAATGCATTCTCATTATTATTATTTTTCTTAAATGACACACTGCTGGGAGGAAGAAGCCAAGGAGATCTGATAAAATTAGCACCACGTCCTCTTGGGGCTCTCTGGGCTTGCTTTGTTTGCAAAGCCAATTTGGACACTGCGTCTTTGATCTTCACTTTCAGTATTTGAGCAGGCATGTTTAGTATCACTCATTTCACAGGAGATTTGGGATTCAAGTTTCTTCAACAATCTGAAAAGCAGTACATTAGAAGGGGAATTGTCTGCCAGTCGTCTCAGAATCTCAATACCCCTGATACTAATTTGATGGGATGCCTTTCACCAGATGTGCCTACCTGAACGATGTTTTATGCCCAGGGGGTTTGTGCTACTGTAGAGTATTAAAGTTGGCTCTTCCCCTCCTTCCTCCCCTCCTGTTTTCTTCCAAGAGCAATTGAATGAAAAGTGTCTGTAATTTTAATCTGCAGATGGGTTGTAACGTGTTGTAGGTGTTTGGAAGGAAGAGAGTGTGTCAGGCAGGATTTGTGTGGTGAGTAGAATTGAACCATGGTGAAAATCACTGCCAGTAATGCCTCAAAACTGCATTAAGAACCCAATGCTTGGCTAATAGATTCATATATTCTGTCAAAGATCTGCCTTTTTTTTTGCTTTTTCCTCCTTTCCTGCAGTACCTTTGTCAGTCTTGGGCCATGGGATCCAGCCTCTGCTGGTCCCACAGACTTCTTCTGGCATCTGGCCCTTCAAGGCAGCCGAGTGTCAAAGATTCTGTGTGTGCTTTAGTGCTTCAGAGCCTTTTCCACAGAGCCCCAGCGCTGCTCTGCCCAGCTGAGCACTGGCAAGATTCAACCTTGGCTCTGGTCCCAGAGGCTCTTCCCACAGGGAAAGGCTGGACAAGGAGCAGAGCTGGAGAAACAAACAGGTGACAGTTACTCCTTAAGAACAAATATTGGCCAGGTAGGCTGAGGGTGGGCCTGTGGCTGGGAGGTGGTGCTGCAGGGCTGGTGTGTGCTTGCACACCATGAGCATGACCTGGTGCAAGGACCAGCTCCAGTCCGAGCCGTGCCAGTGGTGGCCGGCAGGCTGGAGGGACGAGTGATGCAGGCCAGTTCCATCCATGTCACTTCTCTGAAGCTAAAACCCCCTGTACTCACCATTCCTTAGCTCTTTCCATTCCTCAGTGGCGAAGTAAACTGAATGTTTAAGCAACTGACATCAAAGATTTGACTTCTCTGAAGATAAAAAGCCCATTAATCACCATTTTAAAGTGTTCTTTAATTACCCTGTAATAAAACGACACGCGCAGAGCGGGAGGAGGAATCGTGTACTTTTAGGGTAATCCTCATGCTTGTTTGAATCTCAGCAGAAATCCTTGCTGATCCCTCCCACTGCTGCCCCTCAGTTCCCTGAGTGGGTTATTGCTCGTGATGTTACCTGTGCTGATGCAGGAGAGGGCACATGTGGAGAGCAGCCATGTCACCCGTTTGGGAGGCTGTGACAGCGATGGAAACTCCCCAGAGGATGGGTGCCGAGGGGGGTGGAAGCAGTGCCAGGTTGGGTTTGGCCTGCAGGGACCCCTCCACAAGGTTTCAATGCTTGAGATCATTGACAGCAGTGGCCCATCGATGGCCAGCATGGGCACTGGTGCTGTGCTGTGGTGGTGACTGGGAGCTGTGGGTGGAGGGAGCCGCATCCTGTCCCCTGCCCGCGGCCGCTGCCGTTGCGGCTCTCAGCCGAGCGGGTGACGTTCTGAGCGGGTCTGTTCTCAGACCCAGACAGTTGTTAATGAAACAGTTGCTGTTTTGTTGACAGAACATTAATTACTTGATCTTAGGACTTGGTAATTGCACGAGGCCCCTCTGTATACATCACTAATTACATTAGCAATTATATGGCGGTTTAAAGACAAAGAAATGACTCCGGCAGTCGCGGTGTCAGAGGGACCCTGCTGCTAAATTTCAATCAAGTTCCTCCACGCTCACAAAGTGCTGGGAAAGTCCTTCCCCACCCGGATGCTGCAGCAGCGTCGCTCTGTCACGGAGCGTTGCTGGGGCTGCTCAAACCTCAGTCTCAAGGAATGGGGAGGGGGGTGCTCAAATTCCTGCCCTGGGTGAGGTACCACCCCGGAATGGGTTTGGAGCCTTCTCCAAGGCCTGCTTGGTTCTGAAGTGCTTCCTTCTGCTGTCAGTGGTGTCAGTCCTTCACCTGACTGAAAATCACGACTTAGGGTAGAAATAATCACAATTGAAGCACTCTCTGCAGAGCTGTGTTGCCTTTCCAAGGCCCTGCCTTGGCAGATGGATAGGGCAGCTTTTGGATAAGCTGCTTTTGAAGTTTCCCCAGGTGTGACCAGGTGTTCAGGCTGCTTTGCTCTGCCAAAGAGTTGGTGGGACCCTTCCTTTGGGCAAACAGCACCCTTAGTGTATCCCATCAGCTCACAGAGTGACTTCAGTTTCCTCAGCCATTCCGTCTCCCGCCTCCCTGCGCTCCCTGCAGAGCGTGGTCCCATGGGAAGGGCTTGTAACTTCCACAGTCCCGCGGCGGGTGAGGGTTTTGAGGCCCTCGCGCTGTCGTAGGGTGAGGAGAAGGATCGGTGCCTGTGCGGGTGCTGTGCTGGGAGGATGGGAACAGACTGGGTGGAGAGTGGCTCCAGAGCATCCCTGAGGAGAAGGACTGGGGAGTGCTGGTGGGTGAGAGGCTCAACATGCCAACAATGTGCTCTGGGGCCCAGCAGCCAACCGCACCCTGGGCTGCATCCAGAGGAGCGTGGCCAGCAGGGCGAGGGAGGGGATTCTCCCCCTCTACTCTGCCCTCGGGAGACCTCACCTGGAGTACTGTGTCCAGTGCTGGAACCCCCAACATGAGAAGGACATGGACCAGTTGGAGAGGGTCCAGAGGAGGCCACAAAGATGATAAAGGGGCTGGAGCACCTTTCCTACGAGGACAGGCTGAGAGAGTTGGGGCTGTTGAGCCTGGAGAAGAGGAGGCTCCGGGGAGACCTTCTAGCGCTCTGCCAGGACCTCAAGGGGGCCTACAAGAAAGATGGGGAGAGGCTGTTCAGTAGGGCCTGTTGTGACAGGACAAGGGGTGATGGGTTTAAAATAGAGGGAGGAAGATTTAGATTGGAGATTAGGAAAAAGTTCTTTGCTGTGAGAGTGGTGGAGCACTGGAACAGGTTGCCCAGGGAGGTGGTGGATGCCCCTGGATCCCTGGAGACGTTCAAGGCCAGGTTGGATGAGGCCCTGAGCAAGCTGATCTAGTTGGGGGTGTCCCTGCTTCTTGCAGGGGGGTTGGACTAGATGACTTCTGGGAGTCCCTTCCAACTCCAGCCATTCTATGATTCTATGATTCTATAAAGGAAACCTGGTGCTGGATATTTTTTTCCCACTTATTTTGTGTCTGTTCTTCTGGTTTGCAGGTCAGAAGGGACATAATCATATGGCCAGATCTATAGATGGCATGAACTGGTGCAGCTCCACCGAGTCTGGTTTGTGGCAGTGAGGATCTGGCCCATGTCTAGTCAAGTTTAGAGCGTGTAAACAGGGAGAGCTGCTATTGTTACCAGGAGACGAGATCTCACTTGTTCCAGCTATTCCCCCATCGTGCTCTCCCCTCCCTCCCCGTGTTCCCAAGGGCCATTTCCACCCCATCCTACCCAGCTTCCCCTTCCCAACCCCTTGACCCACTGTTAAATGGAGTAGGTTTGAACCTGCCACTGACTCAGTGGTGGCAAGATCACATCTGTCACTTCCAGCTGGCTTCCACATCTGGACAGCCCAGGCTCTGTGTCCAAGCTGGATTGTGTTTGAGGAACAGGCAAAACAGACCCAGGATGAGGTTCCCCAGGAGTGTGTGCTGTACATCCAGCAGACTACCGAGGGAACAACCAGCTCCCCCAGGACAGGTTTGTGTCTTGCTGTCCCCGTGTCACCATCCCCGTTGTGACTCTGCAGAGGCACCAGGATGACATTATCTGGCTTCCCCAACCTCCCTGTGCTGCCTCCAGGGGACAGCATGGTGGTGCCTTCTGCTTTGGGGGGTGCTGTTGGGTTTCCAGCTCCCCTTATCTCCAGTGGTGTTGGCTGTGTGTGGTGGCTCCTCTCTCTGCACCCTCACTCTGGCCACCAGCTGTCTGCTAATCCAGTCCTGCACATGGAGTTAATGAGACATTCCTACTTAAAGAACCTGGTGCCATTAAAGCTTCAGATCTTTGCACCTCAACAGCTGTGTGTTGTCACAGAGATAAATATTTTAACTGGTCTGGCAATTCCCTGGCTGCCCCCTGTGAGTGGCTGTTGTTTCACCATCTATTAAAGTGAAATTCAAGTTCTTGCAAACAGCCATCCAGGGAAGGAGACAAAGAGGGTGGGAATGGATCTGCTCTTCTGGGTGGCTTCTTACCCAGTTGTAACCTGGCCATGCCCAGGTGCACGTGGTGGCAACCATGAGCTGGGCTTTCACTGGCCTCTCACAAGAGAGGCTGCCCAGAGACACGTTCCTCGGTACCACACAAGTTGGTGGCTCTCCAGAGCCCTTTGGAAAAGGGTCACTTTCTGTGTGTGATGGGAGAAATGTCAATGGAGTCTTTGCAGAGCGTGGTGGCAGTCAGGCAAAGGAAGAACAACCTGGTCTTCCTGCAGAACTTGCTGAATTAGGGCTCTAAGGAGGCTGCAGGTTTCTGGTTTTATTGGTCTTGCTGTGGGCTGGGAGAAATCTTTTCACATTGGCTTTGAAGAACTGGGCAAGACTGATAATAACACCAGTTCAGTGTGAGTGTGATTCCAGGGATCACTGGGGGGTGAGTAGAGATTCCCTTTGGCACAGGCAGTCTTGGGTGCAGCCATCTAAGGTGCCTGGGGCTGGGGGGAGTTGTTTGTGCACCTTTTGGAGTTTGGGAGTTCATTGTTTTCCCTGAAACTCTTCCTGGGGTGTGTTGTGTGTTGTGTGTTGTGCTTTCTCTCCTCTCAGCATTTTATTTGGAATTTGATAGTGAGAGTGGTAACCTAACCAGCACATGCCATGTGGTGTGCCACCAGGTCCTGAGAGGAGGTGACACACGGGCAGAGGGACACGGCCGGGCTCTGCACTGTGAACTCCCTCACCCAGATTAGCAGTAAAAGCTGTCAAAGCCCAAGAATCTCTCTCAAACTGACTGTTAGTCACCACTTCATGTGCTCTGGGGCTTCTCCTGTGTGGGCAAGGGGAATCAGATTTTCAGCAGAAGGAGCCTCTGCTCAGGGGGGACAAAGGGGGACACAAGGACAGGCCAGCGTGGCTTTGGGGGCTGGGCTGGGTCATCTGCTCGTGGGGTGCTGGCCCTGAGCGAGTGACTGGAGCAGGTTACCACCAACCCTGGTTTCCTCCCAGCTTTCAGGTGACACTGCCTGCTGTTCTCAGATGCTGTCACCAACATCTGGCAGCAGTTTAATCACTGGCTCAGATTCTGTCTTGTGTTAGAACATGCCAATAAAAGTGCCTTTCCCCATCAAAGGAATCTGCCATTTGTTGGAGCCTTTCCAGTGATTTTCACACAAGAGACACAACATTCCTGATCCCATGGTCAACTGTCACAGCCCAGTCCACTCCCCAGCGCTCTGGTTAACGAGATAAAGTTAATTTACCTTCCTCCTCAGTGCTCTTAGAGAGGCAACAGAAACTCCCTCTCCTCCCTGTGCCTGCCCTGGCTTTCTCACTCCAGAGGGTGGGCAGGGGGCAGAGCGGTGACGGCACAGTAAGTAAGATATTCCCTCCCTGGTTTACAGTACAAAAATTTTATTTTTTTTTTTTGTTTGGATAATTTAAAACTGAAGTAGACATATTCATTTTACAAACAAGATAGTCTTCCATAAGTAGGACCATTAAAAACAGTAAACAAGAAGAAGCTGTCTTTACAAAAGCTCTGTGCATAGCGACTTCGTACCGTATATAACTGACAAAGCAAAGAACCGAAAGGAAACGACCAGCCCAACCCCAAACCAACCCCAAAACTCTACAGGAGGGAGAAATGAGGCTTTCATTTACAGAAGGGAGGAGATGGTCTTCAAAAACCATGCATATGGGAGGTGTGCCAAGAAATGGGGTGAGTAGGATGCTCTACCAGGGTAAAGAATGGAAGAAAACGTTCTCATCCAGCGCTGTGATAAAGTTTGTCGTCACCTATCGTGACAATTCCACCTTTCCAGTGGCAAAGTTGAAATCTGGGGGGGGGAGGACTGAACAGCAGCAACCCAAAGAGGGCAGGTTTGCTTGTTCCACCGAAAGAATCCATACACAGGACTCTGTGGATGCTGTTTGCTTCTCACTGGGTGCTTTGCCAAAGCCCCTCGATCGTGTTGTCGTGTTTGGGGGTGCTGGGTGTGTTTATTTGCACACCCCTTTCTCTGTGGAGCCACCAGTGAGTTCTGTGCTCATCTCGAGCAGAATCGGCCTGTGAAAGGGGTGCTGGGTGCAGGGGTTTGATTTGTGTGGCTCAAATCAAACAAAACAAAGTATTTTCCATGTTAACATCAACAGATCCACTTGTTTCTCTTCCTACAAGTACCTGAAGCAGCTCTCTAGGGAGGTTTTTTCTTTCTTTGGGCTCGTGGCTCTCCCACCTGGGCAACTGGACAGAGCAAATACAAATAACTGAAGGGCAGAGGGACCCTTTTCTTAGCCAGGAATTTTCCCCCTGAATCCTCCACGAATTTTGCATGTTCCTATGCTGACTAAGCAGTAACGAGGTGGGCAGTGAACAGAGCAGCTGCTCATGAAACATCTCCATTTCCTAAAGTTGAAACCTTTGTGACTGGGCCTGTGCAATGAGGAGCTGATGGTTACAGTCATGAGTGGAGGGAAGGTGGAAGCTCTAGAAACCCCTGTGCCTCAGGGGCACTTGCTGGGTGCAGAATTTAGACTCTGTGCAGGGATGGAGAACAGGCAGAGTCTGTACAGGGTGGTGGGGGGCACACCCACTGTCTGGGATGGAGGTGTTGGGGGGTTCTGATAGTTCAGAAGGGAGAGGAGGGAAGGTAATATATGAGAGATGAGTCTGGTTCATCAAGATTTTGTTTTTGGACAGCTGGGACTTGGTGTTACTGAGATTTATGGTGGTTTCAACCCAACTCTCACAATCCTTGATTTCTTTTTGTCTCCTGTGTGCAGGCAGAACTCCTTGGACTCGGCCTAGCTGGGATACTGGTGTGAGTATGAAATACTCTGGGAGTGGGGCTGAATAACAACAACCAGGTCAGACTGTGCCCTGTGGCATCACCAGAGGTGCCCACACAGTTACAGCTCCAGCCACCTGTGGTTCCTTCAGGGTCACCTGGCTCTGGATGCCTCACGGGCCTCCAGTGAGCGCCGTCCCCTCGACGACGCAGAGCACCTGCAGTGTCAACGAACTCACGGCCACAATTAATGGTGAGTTATTTTATTCCATCTTTTCTGGGATGTTGACACTTCCAGTAGCCTGACTTTAAGACTCCAACTATGTTTGTGCTTCTTAAAGCCACGTTAGTCCCACCAAATCTCTCTTTGGTTCTACTCACCGTTGGTGCTGTTATGATAAACTGGGCCATGAGTTTTAGCAGCCAGTGAACCCTGTCACCCTTTGGAAAAGGAATTCAGGAGCACTGAAAAGGCACCTAGGGCAGCCCCTGCTGAAGCCTCACAGCCCAGCCAGGTGGGTACAGGAGTGACAGGAGGAGCCCTGTGTCCCACAGCCCAGGGCCATCCCTCCCATAAGATGAACTGCTCCATGCAGCTCAGCACCACCTTGTCGCAGTTTGCACCCTCCCCAGTCCAGGCCTGAGCAGAAGAACATCTTCCACCAGACAGAAGGACCCCCCCAGGACACTGTTTTCCTCACCCATCGATAAACCTGCTGGGCAGACGGACAAGGACAGTTTCAGGGGGCCACATATTGAGGGTTTCTTTATTGAGATAAAGATGTTTTCATAGGAACAGCTACTCACGCAGCTATGACCCGGGTGTGCTTCAGTGGGGTGTAATTAGTGCAGCTGATTGGGATTTTTTTCCTTAAAAAATGGCTTTCCAACAATCAAATCCTTTTGAGTGGTTGTGGTTTAGTCAGCTAACTTGTGATTTGTGTAATCAGACTCGAGCTCATCTCTGGATTCAGGAGAGGAGATGAGGAGAGCTAAACCCTTTTTTTTTTATGCTAAAATGCAGAAAAAATTCAAAGCAATTGATTACTTGTATGAACTTCAATATATAAATGGAAAATACTTACCATTTTTAATGACTCAGGATAAAAGTGCATAAATCAGTCAAATACATATTTACCCTTTATAAATGCACCCTTAACATGGAGTATAACTGAACTTAAGGTGTTCTAACTACATGGAGAAACACTATGGTGGAGAACCCTTTCCCTCCTAATTCACACACCGTAAAATCAACTCGGTACCTCACGAAAAACCCGGTTGGTTCAAATCCCCGAGCGCTGCCCAGTTGCCAGCGGGGTCTTTGACACTTCCCAGTCAGTCCCAGTACCTGAGTATTTCAATTGGAGCCAGGAAATGGCAAGGGGGGGGGAGGTGGGGGGTAGGTGAGGAGGATGCAAATTCATACATGGACGACTGAGCTGTGTACCACAACGTATGCAACAGTTTCTGATGGTTTGTTAACCAGAAGGAATCCTACACATCCTTGCACATGAACTCAGCAAGAGGGAAGAAGTGAGGAGCACTCACAGCTGTAATAATATATCTCAAACTTAATCACTACATTTTTGCATCATTTTTCTTCATTGTACAACTGGAGGGAAAAAAAAAAAATCCAAAAGAGGGGTTTAATTTCTACCTCTACATACAATAAGTTACAAGTTTATTTAAATAATTGTAAAACATCTTACATTTTTTAAAGAGGTTAAACTATAAGCAAATACACACATACACCAAAGTTCCACCATTCATGTCAGTTTGTCCTAGAAATTCTTTCATGCTGGTACCCTGTTTTGTTGAATTTTTTTTTTCTGCATAAACTAAATCGATATCTGATAGAAAATAGAAACTTCAACTTTTTTTTTTTTTTTTCTTTTCCCCTACAAAGTAAAACAAATTGTATCCAAAATATCAAGCTTGAATCGTGGTGCCAATTTCTTTCTCCTTTTACTATGTTACAAATCCCAGGAAGGTTGCACGAGAAAGACTCTGCGTTTCCCATTCCGCTCGGCCAACTGCTGTTGGTGCTGGCTGGTTCTTCATTCACAATGTTTCAGGAGTTGATGTGGTTGTGTCAGAAATATGAAACAGGTAAAAGATGCAGACTTCTATCTTGTCCAATCCATAAAAAAATGTTCCTTTTTTTTAATTTTTTTTTTTATTTTTTTTTTCCTGGGCCTGGCTTTCCCCCAAAAAAAAAGAGCTTGTAGTGCTATTATTTTTTTTTTTTTCTTTTAGTGGTCCATCACAATAAGTAGTTTTGTGCTGTAAAAGAAAAATGAAAAAAAAAAAAAAAGAAAAAAGAAAAAAGGGAAGAGGGAGAGGAGCAAAGCTGCCTCTGCCTTACATCGGGGGAACGACAAGACCAGTCATGGCTGAAAAAGAAAATTGACAGAGATGAAATTCTGGCAAATGTTTATGGAACAAACCACATTTTGAGCCTTCCACCCCTCTGTGTGCAGGCGAGTGTCGCGGGAGCGGCCTCGTGCGTGGTCTGGCCGGGCCTGCGGCGCCTGGCGACGTTCTGAGGCCTTGGGGAGGGAGAACTAACACGGTGCGACTGCCGTGAGCGCGGACGAGCTGCTGTCCCGTGCTCAGTTCACCAAAAGCCAAGGCTGGTTGTGGTTCCTACACGGATAAAGGAAAGGACTGACTCGAGTCTGAGCACTTGAACTTCCAGAGATCACAACTGGTTTGGGCTGTTGGTAGAACTAGAGGTCCCGGTGCCCCCGGGGCGATGCCCGGATCGCTCCCTTGGTCACAGTGACCTACCAGACCAGGCTGTTCCTCACTTGGTTGTGCCCCAGATGCCTGCACCACCCTGGTCTCACCTGGCACGTTCCCAGCACGCTGGGCTAATGTAAATAATGTGTTAGTTGCTCTCTCTGTTCCTCATAACTGACAACAGCAGCGCTGGGAGCTGCCTGGAACCGCTGCTGTTCCCCAAGGTGCTGGGGGGGGCAAGTTAAGTTTCTGTGTATTGATGTGACAAATGAGTGAGGTGTATTTTCAAAGGGGCCTCGGTGCAGTGCAAGGTCCTAACAGGGTGGAGATTTACGTTCCCTGACATGTGGGGGGTTAGTGGTGTGTTTACAGCCCTGTCCTCCGGGGGGGGGGGG
>VXBZ01002888.1:83195-133269 GCA_013399135.1 Heliornis fulica
AAGAAGCAGGGACACCCCCAACTAGATCAGGTTGCTCAGGGCCTCATCCAACCTGGCCTTGAACGTCTCCAGGGATCCAGGGGCATCCACCACCTCCCTGGGCAACCTGTTCCAGTGCTCCACCACTCTCACAGCAAAGAACTTTTTTCTAATCTCCAATCTAAATCTCCCTCCCTCTATTTTAAACCCTTTATCACCCCTTGTCCTGTCACAACAGGCCCTACTGAACAGCCTCTCCCCATCTTTCTTGTAGGCCCCCTTGAGGTCCTGGCAGAGCGCTAGAAGGTCTCCCCAGAGCCTCCTCTTCTCCAGGCTCAACAGCTCCAACTCTCTCAGCCTGTCCTCGTAGGAAAGGTGCTCCAGCCCCTTTATCATCTTTGTGGCCTCCTCTGGACCCTCTCCAACTGCTCCATGTCCTTCTCATGTTGGGGGTTCCAGAACTGGACACAGTAGTGTCCAGTTACAATGAATAAACTGGATAAGTAAAAACCATTCTTTTGCCTTTACAAAAATAAACATTTTCTGACCAAAATTTAGCCTCTTCTTTCCTCCCACAAGAGCCTTGAAGAACACCAGACCTCTTGGCACTAAGGTACAAGGCTGTTCCTTACAAAAGCTGCAAGAGGTTCCATTAGAGAGCAGTGATCAATAGCTACTTTAAGGTGAAAAGTTCCCATTCAGGTATCAGGTCGGGTGGTTTCTGCCCACCTGTATTACAAAAATGTCATTCAGGGCTGGTAAGACCTGATTAAAAACTAGCAAAATCATAGAATCATGGAATCATGGAATCATAGAATCAAATGATCTGACTTTTGCCATGACATGTTGACATCAACCTGGCCTGACATGGGCCTCCTGCCCCGGGTGTTGAACAGCAGCCAGCACGTTGCTGGAACCGAATGCTAAAACTCACGCGAGTCGGAGAAGCTCCGAGGATGCTGTTGCTCCCATGATGTGCTCCTCAATCTGTCAGGCTGTGGGATGTCTTCCTAACAATCACTAATGTTTTCCTAATCAATCTGTGGGGTAAATGTGATCCATACAACCATGCAAGCCTCAAACCCAAACAAAACCAGCCACAGCACCATCCAGAACGGCACCGCGCACCCGTTTCCAATGCTGAGAGTTTATCACCTGAGCAGGGAGAGAAGTTGGTTGAGAAGCTGCTGTGGAACCAGCCATGATGCAGGTTCTGGCCCTCTCAGCTGCCACCACTTGCAGTGCTCACCTTGGTTGTTCCCCTGTGTTGACTCTGAAATGCTGACTCCTAACTGGCCGCCATAGGAGTTGATCCCCATCATGCTGCTGTGCGCCGGGGAGCTGGACAGCGCAGGGATCTGGGCCGGGTTCCTCGGGACGCTGTAGAGAGCCTCGGCGATGTCTGCGGCTCGTTTCAGGATGATGTCCTGCAGAGGGAAGGGGACACGGTCAGAGATGGCCTTGGTCAAGTCCAATCATCAGGTTTATCACCCCAACCTTTCCCGTGGGGAGGGGTCGCCCTGACCTGGTTGTTATGCGGCGTCCCGTACAGTGCTTCCACCAGGTCAGCAGCTCGTTTCAGCAGCATCTCCTGGAGGAGAAGCAGAACATAAAACCAACATTTCTAACGGGTTTCAACCCAAATAAAACTCATCTTGCCTGAAGTGTTTGCAGGTTGTTCCAAAACCTGGTCCCTGACACCATGTTACGGGCAAAGGGTGTGTCACACAGCACCGCNCAGCACCTCAATCGCGACATCCAGCGTCACCAGGGCCCTGGTGACGCTGGATGTCGCGATTGAGGTGCTGTGTGTCGAGGGCTGGGGCTGCGCGACACGGCCAGGGCCACACCGTGGGCTCGGAGCTCTCCGCAGTCCTGAAGCTGCTGGGAACACCCAAGCTTCAAAACTGGACCCAAGGAGCACAGGCCGCCGCTCCCAACGCGCTGCGGTGGAGTCCTTCACAGCGAGACAGCGGAATCTCACCAAGCACCAGCCCCTTTTATTTCTTCTCAATACTGGAACCACAGAAACACTTCATAGAATCATAGAATCACAGAATGATTAGAGTNTAATCTCCAATCTAAATCTCCCTCCCTCTATTTTAAACCCATCACCCCTTGTCCTGTCACAACAGGCCCTACTGAACAGCCTCTCCCCATCTTTCTTGTAGCCCCCTTGAGGTCCTGGCAGAGCGCTAGAAGGTCTCCCCGGAGCCTCCTCTTCTCCAGGCTCAACAGCCCCAACTCTCTCAGCCTGTCCTCGTAGGAAAGGTGCTCCAGCCCCTTTAGCATCTTTGTGGCCTCCTCTGGCCCCTCTCCAACTGCTCCATGTCCTTCTCATGTTGGGGGTTCCAGCACTGGACACAGTACTCCAGGTGAGGTCTCCCAAGGGCAGAGTAGTGGGGGAGAATCACCTCCCTCGACCTGCTGGCTTCACCTAGTAGCATCCTATACTTCACCTAGTAGCATCCTATGTTACCTCTGGTTGTAGGGAAAAACAATCACACAACAGCCTACCTGAACACAAGAGGCCTTCATCACACAAAGACAGTAGTAGTAAGTACTTCTGGTACTACTCAGGAGTGCAGTCCCTGGTGCCACTGCAGCCATCAGCTGGCAGTGTCACCAACAGAACATGCTGCAGTTGGTCTACACAAAAACTTGAGCTTTAAGTGGTTTGTTTTTTGTTTTTTGGGGTTTTTTTAATGAAAAAAAATTCCCTTGAAATTAAACCTTATCAGCAAATCCTTTGTGTCCGTCTCTGCCGTTACAGACAAATGCAGAGGGCCATGAATATGAACTGGGATGGAATCAACACTGGACTCACTCTGAATTTAGCAGCCAAAGAAGTTCACACACGGTGTTTGAGCCCCTAAAGAGCCTCTGGTAGCTGTGGGTTCGTCATGGTCCCACTCCTGTTTGGACCCCATCTAACTGGTGAAGTTCAGAGGGAACTGTCACGATACAGTTTCATCTCTCTCATCTCCTTTATGGGTTAGAAGTGAAAGAGCAGTGAAATGCTTCAAGACATTTTACCTTAGCTAGTCTTTCAGGGTCACCAGGATGTCTGGGGATGACCTTCTGCAGTCTTTGGAAACCATAGTCTATGGTAGGTTCATTTAAAGCTGAAAGAGAAACAGAAAAGGAAAAATAAACTCAAACTCTGAAGTTCCATTGCCTGAGAGAGATGGATTTCACAGCTTCTCCCCAGAAAAACCTCTCCTTGCTGGGCCTTCCACAAGGTGAGGTGAGTTGTCCTGATCTCAGTGTGGGATAGGGTGAGCTTCTGGATGACAACCCCTCATCTCTTCTCAGAGGTGATGCTTAATGCTGCTGTTCTTCACACAGCCAGAAATCAAGAGCACCATGAACTGCTCATCTAATAAACCTGTCACAGGCACACAGCACCCCCCACCCCTCCACAGCAGGGCACAGCTACTCCTCAGACACACACTCCTCGACCGCCCCTGGCCGCTGCGCACACACGGCCCCTCCGCTGGATGAGGTTACTCTCGGGTGGATAAACCCAGAGATTCTGACCCAGGTCCTCAGGAGGTGAACCCTGCTACCCCATGAACCTCCAGACACTTCAGTACTCTCTACTAATAATTCCTTATTATTCAAAATTTCTGTTTATTCCAAACTCCAGTTCTAAATAACACAGAAACCCAAAGCCAGGAGTTCTGCCTGCTGCACTGCCAGGCTCTGCCTCTCCTACCTGGGGTTACTGGTGGGTCCTGATACAAGGAGCTCCTTACACTTCAAATGTGCTTTGTAACTCAAACACCACCTTCCCTCAGTCCCAAGGTGAGGACTTTTAATGATAACCCCATCCTGCACTTAACAAGTGACATGTAAAGTCCTTTAGGAGTGTCCTCGTGCAGCGCAGCTGCTCCTGTCCTCTTGTCCCAGTTGTGGCTAAACAAGAAGTAAACAAAGCAACACGGGGGCTCCTGAGCAGTGCTGGAACCCCCCAACTGTGAGAGATGAATCTCCCACACACTGAATCTCGCTGAGGGCACTCAGCACCTTGCAGGATCCTGAAACAATCGAGTGAGACTGACGATTACCCTGACCCAGACCTCGTGTTTATCTGTGTCTCTCTTTGGTGTAACAACATGAAGGTAAAAGGTCATATTCCCCACTGAGATACATTTTATATTTACTTTTTATTAAATAATTATGGCCTGGCATGAAGTTTAAATATTACAGGAGATAATCAAGTGGGAATTGAGTAGAGAAAGCCCAGACCTGAGAATTTAGTCTTGGCTATACTTAGCATGTCTTCCCTCTCCACTGGGAGCCATTCTGGTTTGCTTAAGGAGTTTAATAATACACATTTCAACTGCCACAGAATCTACATCCCATTTGGGATGAGGGGTTTTTTGGGGAGTGGGTTTTTTTTTGCCAATAATCCTGAGAATTACAGGCCAATTCTCTCAAGAGCCTATACATCATGTGTGCCACTTCTCTTCTTGATTACGAGTCTGATCATGGGTTATTTATCAAGCAAACGCAACGTAAACCACACAGAATCCAAACAGAGATGTATATACATAGTTCCCTAAAAATAGCTAATGGGAATATACAACATGCTAATTCAGGAAGAAGAAATTGGCCATTACTCAGCAAACATTTTTCCAATGGACTGACAGGGACATTTTCATTCTGATGGATAAATAGCAGCAAATCGTGCCCCAACAGTGTCGGGTTGTTCTCAGAGCTCTCCAGTTTGAATCAATGTATATATTATGTCTTTCAGCACAAAAGGTTTTCTGTACAACAAAATGACCTGCTACCAGTTTTACTCAATAATGAAACAAAAATACCTCTGCCATGAAACCCTGTTAAAAACCCAATGTTTGCAGAAGCAAACGGCGCTTTTCTAGCTGAAGGGTGGGATGTAGAATCCCCCCATGATGCCACTTCTGCTGAAAAAAGACTTATCTGTGTCTTACAAAGAAACTTGTGTCCAAATGTCCAAATGCTCTTGGGTTCTGGGGTTCAGAGGCTGCTCAGTATTTCCTACAAACCAGCTGTCTGAAATGAAACCCCCAAAAATCTGGTTCAGGTGCAGCAGTGTCTGCTGGGCAGCTCTGAAATCACGTTTCAGCACAGGGAATCTCTTGAGTTTCCCTGAGAAGAGTTTAAAACACTGAGCATGACACACTCTAATGCATGTGAAGAAGGAGCAACCACCTGGAGAACCAACCAAACTGGTGGTTCCTCTATGAATCTCCCTCTAACATCTCCCTGCCAACAGAAGAGTTCCAGCCAGCAGCTGGAGGGGTCTGTAGGCCCCACAGTCTGCCAGACTGTGTTTGTGAGGAGGTTTTCCTCTTTGTGCTGTTCCCCACCCTCCAAATCCATGTTTTGTTTCAAGTAAAGTCTCCAGATATTATGACTCACCTGAACAGGCCAAAAATAACCCTCACCCTGGATGTGGTGGCTGATGCCGTGACATCTGTCTGCATCCCTCGAGGTCCCTTCCAACCCCTACACTTCTGTGACTTGCAAATCCCAAAGCAGCCACTCAGCCCCGTTATCTCAGTGGGGACCAGCTCGATACCCAACAATATCAGTGCTGACATTTCAGGTATTAATTATAACCACAAGACTGATGAAGGAAGACAACACTATGAGGAGCTGCGCTATCTACCAGCAGTGACGACTCGCTCTGATGATGCCGGTGGAGCCTCAGGAGACACGTGCTCTCCCCTCTCCACCACTCAGAAAGGCCACACTCAAGGACCTTAGTGAAGTTCTGCACTTCATCAGTGTTCTGCTCCATGAAGGAGACCAAGAGGAACAGGTTCTCTGATTGCAAAGTATGAATGAGAAGAAACAACACACGTGCACCTCTAGAAACACCCCAAGCCCTGAGTACAGTACTCAGAGTGTGCTACCTAACGTTCTCGAGGACACCAACACAGAGAAGGAGGCTCCTGTGGCCTTAAAGCTCATGTTCCCACCTGGCACTGGTGACCACCTGTAAGAGCCATCCCAAAACTCAACCCAACAGGAAACCATGGTTGGTAGTCGCCCTCTGGAGTAAACTGCTTCCACGCTGCCAGCTACAGGCTCGGTATCACGACACTAATCCTGGGCTTGGGAGGTGTCCACACACTGGGCAGCCCACTCTGAGGGGCACACTGTGGTCTGGAGGTGGAAGGATGCTGCTGGTGGTGCTGGGAGCCCCATGCCCTGCTCAGTGTTGCTTCCCATTGCACGTGGCTTTCCTGGGCCAAAGCAGGGGCAGGAGCTGTTCTCTACCAACGCTGTGTGTGACATCAGCCACGTTCAGGCCAAGCAAACTCACTTCCAGCTCTCAGAGCTCACCACAGCCTTGTCTGTGTTGTTTCCCACAAGCAGATAACAAGACCTCAAACCTGCTTACCAGCTTTAGCAGACCAGTATCTCCCATCCCTGGTCCCTGGCACAGAGACTGATGCAGCACAGCCTGGGAGCCCAACACAGCCTGCAGATTATTTTTATATTGCATTGCTCTGACAAGTTAACCCCTGGAGGATTTCTGCTCAGCAAGGAAAATTATCTTCAAAATCTCCCTGATAGACACATTTCTGGGTTAGCATCTCGATGACAAAGTAAATGCAGAGCTGTGATCAAACTTAAGATATGAAAAGCCTACGAGACGTATCCTCAGCTGGCATAAACTGATGTAAGTGTTATTAAAGTCAAGGGAACTATAATGGAGCTACTTACAGCAGCAGAGAATTTGAATTTGTGTGGTATTAAAAGCAGAATATGAGGCTACTGCTGGATTAGCAGCAGAGAACAAATCTCTTACTCTTCTAGGAACAGCTGATGAAAGAAAAGCAACTCAGAACATGGTGATGCACATGGAACCTGTATTCTCACCAGATTAAGACTCACACAGGGATGAAATCTTTAGGTGTGGTAATCTAAAAAGAGAGTTTTTGTCTCTCACTCTGCATAAATACCCAACTGCTGGATGAATGTAAGTTGGTGCAGCAGCTGCCAACCCCTAGCTCGCTGCCAGACCCTGCAGTGCCCCCTTAGATGTCCACAGAACCCCGTTGGCTTCACTCTTACAAAAGTTCCCACCTGGGAACCTGATGGAAAAGTCCACACATCACATGTGGGCGATGAGAGGGATTTGATGGCTGAGTTGCAGCACCCTGAGTGATAGCACTTAAGAGTGGAAATGCTGACAGAACCATAACTACAGCAGTGCCAGCACAGCACACTGTGCAGGGAGCTTATTACAAACACACATTACAGGACGCCACGAGCTCCTGTAACAGCTCCACTGTGGCAGTTAGATTTACCCTTGAAATTTACATCTAATTTCTATACTCATCTTTTTAACAGTTTATCATTTTCCTCTTCAAACAACCTGTTTTATTGTGGCTCTTTAAAAAGAAAAATTAAAATCTGAAGTATAATCAGGTCAAACATTAATATTTGATTGTATATTTAATATTGAGGGCGCAGCAGATACACACCAGACTGAGATCTGCTTCCATGAGATGGAAGATGGTGTTCTGGTGCTTAAAGGATCAGACCACAGCCCAAGAGCTCCCTGTCTGCCTGCAGATCTTCTGTATAACACCAGGCAAGTGGTCAGGGTAAGGTTTCCTGCTCCTTCTGTGGCCAAGGCTGGGGTATGAGGCAGAAGGACGTGTCACCCTGTACCCAGCTGCCCATGTGTGATGCAGCACGGCCCTGGCCACCCCTTGGAGGTCTGTGGATAATTATTCTCATCCTACCTGTGAAGTGCCTAAAGCCACTCAGTATTTTTCATATGACCTGACCCTTCGTGCTTTTCATCTGAGGTTGTAGCTCAGCACTTAATAATTACAGAGGACTTAATACAACATGACCCTGCTAGCGCCAGGGCTGCTCTTTGTTGCTGCTGTTATTAGCTCTGACAGAAGTACATCTTCCCAGGCTTTTAGTTTGCAGGATTTCACACTTCTCAGTCTCCTGGGCTCAATGTTAATATCTCTGCATTTCAGAGGCTTCTGCCAAGTGCAGGCTGAAGGGAAAGGGAAGGTGTTTAGTGGAGGAATTCTCGTTTCCAGAGGCAGCTGCAGTTCAAGAGGGAAGAGCTCGTAGCTGTGTCTCCTTCTACTGCATTCTCTGACATGGTTCCTGCAAACCTTGTGACAGCTTGGAGGAACACTCTGCAACACAAAGTACTAAAAGTATCAAGCAAATAAACACCTTCAATAACTACCCAAAAGTACTCCAGATCTCTGGACTGCACGGGACTACCCTACCAGCAATGACAAAACCTTCTGGGCTCTCCTCCTCAGCATCTTGGACAGTATTTGCCTGCCACACTCCACCCCTCTGTGCTGCTCCTGGTTTCTGGAGTGATATGGATTTACACACACTCCTGTGGGCAGCAGCACTCAAACCACCTGAGGCTGCTGTCTGGCAGCTTCTCTGCTGGTTAATAACACCCTGGAGCTCCTCACCCTTTCTTTTGGTGGAGGATGAATTCAGATCTCTTCTACCACTTTTTGCTTTCACCACAAGGTGCTGGAACATCTTTGAGGCTCCCATCTTTCTGAGAAAGTCTGCTACAAATTGGTCAAGAGGATCAAATGGTGTTGTGGAAGGTCTGAAGGAGACTTCCAGGCAGGAGGACTCCAACTGCCTGACCATGGCTTGCCTGGGTTAAAGATCAGTGTGTTTGTTACAGCAGGATCACAGCACTTTGCTGATAGCACAGCCCCAGGAATTAAAAAAAAAAAAATGCCACCATGTTATTTTCATAGCTTAGAAGTTGTTTTTACTGCTATTAGCAGCAACAACCTGGGGGAATTGATTACACAGGTGAGCCTCTACCTAATAGCTGTGTTTATCATTTTGCCTGCCATGGTGGGAGAACTGCAGGCTCCTGAAGAGACAGATTGAGAAGTTGTCTGCTCTACCCTCGCTCTAACAGCTCGGCATCTTCTGTGAAACTCTGTTTAGTAACATATGGCAGCAAGCACCCACTCACTCCTCAGAGATTGCTAACAGATATCCCTATGCCAGTAACAGCAGAAAAACAGGGAGAGTATATTTAACTTTCTTCTCTTCTGCTGGCTCCTACGTACATCTTCATGTCTTTTTTTTTTGTGGAAGTACCCTAATTAACATGTCAAAGAGCTGCACTGCGGTCTGACTCCAGTCCCCCTCAATGGCACAAGCAAGTCTTGCACCTCAAACAGCTCTACAACAGCAGAAAGACTTCCCTCCATAGAGGAATTCACATCTCTCACTCCCTCCCTACACCTCTTTCAGCACAGGCACCAGCAGCACGGTGGCCCTCAGTGTTGTAGACACTGTGGAAACCTCAAGAAGCAGAAAATGGCATAGAAGAACTTTATATTGAAGTCTGAAACAATAACTAAAGATTTAAGACCCTCCCTCTCTCTGAAGGAAATGTGTCAGGGCCCTACAAGCTCAGCAGCACTGGTGAAGGATGGACACTGCCTAAGGAGCACCAGACTCTGGGAAGTGCCATCTCTTCAAACACACGACTGCATTTGCATGAGGATTTGAATCTTTAACCTGTCTGATGGCTTTGCCAGATCTCTCTCAGGAAAAGGAGAGAGGTTTAACCTGCAGATTCATCAGAGACCAGAGAATCACAGCACTGCCTCAGAAGAAATTGTATTTCAAAAGCTTTTGGCCAGACCCTGATCTCTGGAATAATTCCAGAATGACTTTGCACTGCACTAGGGTTATTTTGGTGCAAAATCAGGAGAAAGTCCTAATCTCTTTGAGCTTGATCCAAAGCCTGTTTCAGTCCACAGATATCACTTTGGTATCTTCAATTAACTGTGGATCAGACTGGCCTCTATTATACCAAAAATAATCCTTTGTCAGTTAAGCTTCTGTTTCATCAGAGTATAATTGAAGACTTAAGTCTTGCTGCTGGTTTCTAGGTGTGGCAGCTGTATGAATAAATACCTTTGCATGTAGATAATTAAACTCTCATTTAGCATCAGTACTAATAGAGGGTGTATAAGCCAGTGTAAGACAGTAAGAGGTTCTTCATAAATCATTGATTCTTTCTCAAGTCCTGAAGTGCCAGATTTTCATTCAGAATTTTCCACTTTGGGAAAAAATCCCAACCAATTCACCCAATGGGTGGTTATGTTTTTACCTCAAAATTTTAATTAAAAATTTCTCAGACCTTCATTAGCATTTTTGAGTTGAATTATTATTTCAAATAAGCCAAATATAAAATAAAAGGATATTTAATGAGGATTGTTGGTAGTAAGAGGTTTTTAACCACTGAATAAATACTCTATTTTGAGAACTCTGAATATAATTAGGTGTGAGCAAGTCATTCACTGAAATACAAACCCATCCCTTTAGTCCAGCATTATCCTCCAGCTACATGTAACAGGCTACAGAAACATTTCTCTATACATTGTATGCCATCATTGTTACTACTGGTACTGACAGTTCAATGAGATTATTTTCTCTTTCAACTTACAGGTCGTGTTCTGCTGCCAGTGAAGATGAATACAGGACACTAAGTAAGCTGATAATACATTTAAGAACAAAAAAAAAGCCCAACAGATTTATTTTCCACTCAGTCCATTGGCATCTCTTGATACAAGATGCTCTTCTTGTCCTCTGGGATTATCTTGAAAATGAAAGGTTACCCCCAGTGAGAGGGAAATGTAAAATAAACAGTTATAAATAAAACATCTTACAGTATGTAGAGCAACACTATCATGTTCCTGTACGCTCAGTATATCCATAGGCAGACCCATATCATAACAACACCAGCTCTAATCTGGAAAAAACAATACTTGCAGGGTTGGGAAGTGCCTTAACACCTCTGCACACCAAAGAAGCTGTCCCTTGATATGTCCAGATGTCACAGGTACCAGAGTGGCCTTCAAACAACAAGAGGCTAAAGAAGTACTCAAAGCACGGCAGAGTGGGGTTGTCAGTCCCCAACTGAGAGCAAACCAGTCACCTACCTGTGTAAATAAACCTGCCTGGTGCACCCTTGCAGAACTGTTTGGATTTGTAGGACAATGTCACTTCAACCACGCCGGGGATGTGACGTGGGGGTGTCTGGACCCGGATGGCGTGAGGCGTGATCAGCTGCGAGTGAAAGGGGAGGCTCGGTTAGGACGTGTCGGTGGTTTTCCCCTGCTTCCACTGCTCACCCCCCAGATGTGGTTTATGGGGAAATGCCTTTGCTTGTTCCCATATAGGAGCTGCTATAGATCAGGTGACACATCTCCAGTTCCCTGCCTCCAGGAGAGGAGGATGCATTTCAGGATGAACTGTCATCAGCAGAACAGCACCGCTAATGCCCACTGGTTACGTGTTGGTTTATTTCTGGACCTAGAGGGAATTTTTCTCTCCCTAACTCCAACCTGTGTTCCTCTACCTCACCATGTCTCACCTAGGATTGATCAGTTCCCCTCTGGACACAACTGAGCACTTCTACCCTCCATAAACCACCCTCACATGGGTTTGTAGTCCCACCTCACACAGCACCACCGCTGTGCTGCTCCCAGATCAGGCTGTTCCCCCCAGCTCTCCTCAGACAGGGCAGACACCCCCACCTACCTCACTCCATACCAGCATGGTCCCAAACACAACCTGCAGCCCATCAAAGAAGTTGTCTCCAATAATGATCACCATGGCTCCTCCCGTGGTCCAGCCCTCGCTCGGGCTGATTGCTTTGATGCACGGCGTGGCTGAAACAGAACCGACACCGGGGTTGGGGCTTTGTGCTCTGAGACCATTTGGGGTACCAGGAGTAAATGGTACCACAGTGCTGCAAACTGGGGCTGAGAGCAGCTTCACCTGCCCACTCCTGGGAGCTTCTGCTGGGCTGCAGCCCCCAGGGCTGGCAGGAATTCCCCAGCGCTGCCTCCAGGGTTCACCCATGAAGCTGCTTCACCGCCCGGCAAAGGCCAGGAAATAAAGAAATAAAGGGACCAATGAAAAGCGTGTTTGCTGCCGTGCTGGTGTTAATTACTTGCCTATTCATTACAGGCATTTAACATCGTGTCATTAAAGCCTAATAGGCCAACTGTAGTGGGTGTAAAAATGAAACTTAATGCTTAAATGATCGTGCAGAGGCTGCTTGGAAACAACCCCACGACCCACATGTAAGTGTGTGATCCCACCAAAGCCAAACCCTGTGCAAGGAGAGGTGGGTTACAATTCATTACCAAGATATGGGAGTATCAAATGTTTCCTCCAATTCCTATCAGGAGACAATTTCTCATAATTTTCTTAATTTTACAGAGGAGATTTTTTTTTTTTCCTCCTCTTTTCCATATGTTCAAGGCCTCTGGACTATACATCCCATCAGGAACCCAATATGGTTTCCAGGCCATAACCAAAGTCAATCCATCACTCCATTCCCAATGTTGACAAGGTCAGAGGTGAAGGGGAACTTTGGCAGTGCTCCAAAAACATGAGACTCCTTTGAACAGCCAGTCAATCACATCCAATCAGTCAAGGAAAAACTGGATGGCTTCCTAGGCTAGGAATCTTGGGATTTTCCTTCTACCATTTCACTGCCCGCTGGGGGAGAATTAACACCACTCTGAATTCTTTACTGATTCAATCATTTTCTTCCAGTTCATTAATTCTTCTTTTAGGTTGATACAGGGCACAGTTAAGAAGTGGGGCAGCAAAACATTATAATGAAATAATATCCTTGCTTGTCTTTTCTACTAACATCACTAGCTCTTCTCACTTTCACTAGCTGCAGGGGAGGGAGAAGCAGACAGGGATAGTGTTTTCCAGTAATTTGGAGTACTGTCTGTGTGGGAGAGGAGGAATGCATTGGTAATGAATGTATTGCAAGAGGGAGAGGAGGGGCCAACAGTCTTGAAGCTCAGCAGATACAAGTATTTGTAATTGCTTTAATGTAGTCCAAAACCCATCCTGTGGATGGCCATGAGTCTTGCTTAGCCAAACAAACTAAAATCAATTAGTGTCAGCTTCCTTCTGTGCATCGTTATGCTCTGCACAGAGTTTGTTTAAGGGAACTAGTGACACTTTTTCATACACATCTTGTGCTCTAACAGCTCTGTTTAACTAAGATGTCATGTTGCCTAATTTGCCTGAAATCAAATCTATCCCAGCTGAATGAGAAGTCTGAAATTTAGATAATGCTCAGTGTTTCTGTGTTTTTCATCTTTGCAGTACGAACTAATTAATAAACTGGGGGGAGGGGGAAGGGGGAGACAGCCTCTTAGATGTGCAGGGGATCGTATTTTGCATGCAATAGACACTGTTTTCCTGCCTCTCCCTTCTCTAAACCCCCCTGAGGTTCTGTAGTTCCCCCTTAGCTCTCCTTCCCTCCTGAAAACAAACAGAAACTGAAGACTGGGTAATGTGGCTCTTGCATTCACTGGTGTGCTGCTCTTCACACAATCACCCTACCTTCTGAGGGGTCCAGCCTCCTCGCTCTCCGCCCGTGCTTGGAGTTGTTGTGGACAAACATGTTGTCAGAAACGGCCAGTACGTGCCCATCGACGTTCACTGTTGTTGACAGCACAACCTGGGTGTTTAGAAAGGGAAGAAAGAAAGAGGCAGGTAAACAATTCACTTTGAAATTCATCTTGTTAAGTATTAATTATTCAGTTTAGTTAAATCCTGCTCTGTTGGTAAAATGGCATCGTCTCCTGCAGGGTTTGCTCCCTAACTAGAAGGGGAGAAGTGTTTCCAGCCTCATTCTATGCATTAATTCCATTTAACACAGCATCCTAAGGGCTGTATGAAGTCCTTGCTGTATAATGAACCAGCTACTGCAGGTGGCCCTAGGTTTAGTCTCCATGTAGCATAGCTGATGGCCAAGAGGTCTATAGATACCAACCAGGAGTGCAGGCTGCAGAGCACCCCAGCAATCTGCCCTCTGATACACACGTGTGGATTCAGAGCCATCTGCTGTTCTGAGCACACAGGCAAATGGAAGCTCCTAGAACGTGCAAACAGTGCCTAGTATCATGTCTGGGCTGTGACCTACAGGTGCTTAGTTCCTCTTGAAAATCATCTGAGCATGAGGACCCCAAATCAAGCAGCAGTTTTTAAGCCTGGGCCTCTGCGACTTCTGTAGCTGGACTCCAGCAGCGATTCTTAGAGGAAGAGTCTCTGTGTGGTAACTAATCCCTCTTAGTTTTCCCTTTACAATACAACAGCCCAAGCTGGAAGTCCTCTAAGTCCATAAATACATGTGCCTTTAAACCAGAAAGTTAGCAGGAAAAAATGATCAAACTGCAAGTTAATTACAGCAAGAAGATGAAACTTATGGAAACTTTCCAGTTTCGAGCGTTGGTTTGTATAAATCAGCTGAACCCCATCCAGCTGCCTCACAGCTACAGCACTTCACAGCTATGGAGAACCTGACCTGGATTCTTCATGGATTATCACAGATATTGCTGTCATAGTCTAGGTAAGAGAATGTCAAGCCCTAATGGTTGTTTAAACTCTATTCAGCACATAGTGGGACAAGCCCTGCCCTCCTACAGGATTAGGCTAGCTTAAAGAATACCTTCTCTTCGAGACAAGTTTAATTCATTCCAATAGGCTCCTGTCATACTGTACTCTCATATTCTCAAGCATTCTTGTCACAAAATGTGTTGCTTTGCTGTGCCAACTGATTTCATCATTGCACATTTGGGTGGAGTGAGACTCCCATCCACAGCGAACATTTCCCGCATGACATCGCTGAACCCACTCAGATGCACTTCATTATTTTCCCTTAAACAATGGAAATAAATTTTAATCTCTCTCTGGCCAGCACAGAGCACACTATGGCAACGGGGGAATAGACCTGAATTATTCCAGTGTCTGAAATATTTACGACAAACGTTTAAATTGTAACCAAATGTAAATAAAAAGCGTATCACAGATATAGTTACACTATATAATATATACATATCTGACCTCGCATACACAAGGTACATATGTGATAAACACACTCCCACACGCCCTCAGAGTGAGCAGACTTCGTGCATTCAGGCATTCCCCGATCCGATAACCGCCTGGGTGTAGACAAGAGCCGCACTGCGGCGGGAGCTGCCGGGATCCCCACAGCGGGAGGGACAGCAGGAGCCAGTCCTCAGGCTAGAAGGTAAGTGCTGAGCACCCGCTGCCCCCTGAGCCAGCAGGAATGGCAGACCCCCTTTGGACCCCTCTCTGTGAACTGTCCACTTGTGTTCATCAATCCCATTCATCATGGGGCTGGGGGGTCAAAGCCACTTGGTGTTTGGAGGTGGGGCCTAGCGCCAGGACGCGCAGCGTTCCCAGGGATGGGGCACGATGCGAAGCTCAGGTGTGGGCCAGAACCTTCTCAATGGTTTGGACCTTCCTTGCAGTAATCTCAGTGGTACCCTTGGAACTCAGCAGAGACCTTTGTTGTCCCTGTGATGACACCACAAACCAGCCATGAACATACAAACCCCTGAACTTGCTGCAGCCATTGTCCCCCTCGTGATGAAGATGACAATCCAATTGTTTTATACTCAAGATTAAAACCCAATGTTTTATGGGTAAAGGAAGAGGAATGTGCATTCCTCTATGGTCTCTAACTCCCAGGCCCTTCCCTTTCACAAGCCAACTGCTTTCCCCCAGTGAGTCTTTCCTGGGTCACCAAGGGTGACCCTTTCCATCTGGAATCAATCAGTCAACTCCTGACAACTTCCTGAAACACCTCACTCCATTTCCTGTTCTCTCCCCCTTCTCTCTTTCCCCCTGGTTTGCTTCACTCTTCAAAACTGCAGGCCACAGCAGCTTAATGTTAGAGGGTCAGACACAGTTAGACTCCAAAACACTACACAAGAACACCTTTGACCTTCAAAAATCTTTACATCTTAGCTAAACAAATCAAGGTCAACATTTCTTACCATTACCTTGTTAACCATTTCTATGCATTTTTTGCCAAAACCCTTCTGAACACGTATTTATCAATAACACTTGTTCTCCTAACATCATAAAACATTCCAAGCTGCTCTTTTTTTTTTTAAAGGAAAAAAAAACCTGTATTAAGTGCTGATGAAAGGTGATGTGCAAACTTCCCTGGAGATTTACATTCTCAGACTTGTCCAAAACACCATCAAATTACCAGCCAATGGTTTTGGTGCATTTTTCTTTTCTGGATTTGATGCCACTACTTCTTGTGGTATGACAGTTCGGCTTCTATGCCTATTCAGTTGATGGTTCTTTAGCTAAAATCAGTAGTTAATGCAAAATGTAATCCTAAGGGAATGATCTGAGAACATCAAGCCAGGTAAGCCATTGTTCCCAGGAGTTTGTAGCTCAGGGACACAGACAGTAAACACTCAGGGTTCTGTGCTGCCCAACAGCTGGTCCAACCCATCTCCTCTGCTGAAGGTTCACAGGACAACTGACTGAGCAAGACAGAGCTGGGCAATGTGTTACTCCATCTGCCAAAATGGGGGTTCCACCTCTAGAAGGTGTTACAGGCTTCTCAAGACTCTTTCTGCAAATCTGCAAGGGTCTTGCTGGCACCTATAAACACACAGACAGAAACCCAGGACTCCCCAGCAGCACTGAAGAAGTACATGTGCTGTAACCCCACATCATTTTTGTTTCCCAAGTGTATTTCTTAAGGTGATCCCTGCTCAAAAACCACACTGAGGGTTCACCCACCATGGCATTCAGTCAAACTGTGTTCAGCAGGTTGTCTGAGCTGCATGGCCCCTCTCTCACTTCCATGCACAGTGTGTTGTACTTCTGTGCAAACCCTTGCCTGGGTACTACAATCCTTCCTGCCCCACCTACACACTGGCTATTCCAATATATGCTTCTCTTCAAATCCCATATATACAAGTAAATACACATCATCGTGTACATAAAGCTGTATCCCTCACAGACACCTATTTAGACATATGGTACAAACATTCCAGGCATACAGGCATTTACTTACATGTAACATATCTCATCACTGAGTAAATGATCTCTCTCAAAAATTCCTGTTACCATTCCAAGTGTGGAAAAAATTCTTTATGACATTGTACATCTGGAAACAATATTGCATTCCTGATGCACTTTCCCTTGTAACTCTCTAGTCACAGCACCATGTTATTTTAACTTTTCAAAAGAATAACTACTATGAGGATTTAAAAAATTATCATCATTATTATTATTATTTTCCAGCTGGGTGGAAGAAAAGATGTCAGGCATCATCCTGCTGTCTTCACTTGGCTCCCATTGATGTCAACAGGCATTTTGGTTGAGCGAGTAATACAGGAGTAGATGCAAGAGTAGAATGTGTTTGCTTCATAGTTGGATTAGGAATAAGGTAAACAATGTGAAAAATGCCAGCAGCCTCTCTCTGCTCAAAACTTCCATTGAATTCTTTGGGAAATCCACCCTGAGCCTCCTGCAAACTCCAGGCTAACAGAGAAAAACCCCTCTGCACATGGCCTCTGTCCCAGGAACGGGGCCTCTGAAGATTATGGGGGCATGAGGATAGGAGATGATAACTCCTGGGTCTCTGACATCCAGTCTGCTGCTATTACAAACAACCAAACCATGTAACTACTTTTATGCAATTGTCTTCATGCATCTTAAGCTTTTGCCTTTGGTAGTCCTCTTGTTTTAAAGCCTGCTTGTCCTGATTTGTTAGGGAATTTCTCATAGTCAGTCTATGCTTAATGCTAGCTTGGAAATAAGAATAAGAATAATATAGATATAAGAATAATATAGATATAAGAATAATATAGATAATTATAAATATTCTGTGATATTTTCCCATTGTGATGTACCTTAGAACATTTTTAGATGGCAGTTACATCCCTTCTCAGTGCACCTCACTAAAGTATTTGAGCCAAGCACTTGTGCACTCCCCAGTCTCCTTAATGACCCATTCCTGCACCTGTTCCAATTCCATTTCACTCTCTTTTGAAGATGGTTAAGCCAGTATATCATCTTTGAAACAGCAAACCAGTAGGGTATGATTGCACAAATGCATCCTTCTTTCTACTGGAAAAGCTTACCTGAGACACACTAGNAAATCCCATATATACAAGTAAATACACATCATCGTGTACATAAAGCTGTATCCCTCACAGACACCTATTTAGACATATGGTACAAACATTCCAGGCATACAGGCATTTACTTACATGTAACATATCTCATCACTGAGTAAATGATCTCTCTCAAAAATTCCTGTTACCATTCCAAGTGTGGAAAAAATTCTTTATGACATTGTACATCTGGAAACAATATTGCATTCCTGATGCACTTTCCCTTGTAACTCTCTAGTCACAGCACCATGTTATTTTAACTTTTCAAAAGAATAACTACTATGAGGATTTAAAAAATTATCATCATTATTATTATTATTTTCCAGCTGGGTGGAAGAAAAGATGTCAGGCATCATCCTGCTGTCTTCACTTGGCTCCCATTGATGTCAACAGGCATTTTGGTTGAGCGAGTAATACAGGAGTAGATGCAAGAGTAGAATGTGTTTGCTTCATAGTTGGATTAGGAATAAGGTAAACAATGTGAAAAATGCCAGCAGCCTCTCTCTGCTCAAAACTTCCATTGAATTCTTTGGGAAATCCACCCTGAGCCTCCTGCAAACTCCAGGCTAACAGAGAAAAACCCCTCTGCACATGGCCTCTGTCCCAGGAACGGGGCCTCTGAAGATTATGGGGGCATGAGGATAGGAGATGATAACTCCTGGGTCTCTGACATCCAGTCTGCTGCTATTACAAACAACCAAACCATGTAACTACTTTTATGCAATTGTCTTCATGCATCTTAAGCTTTTGCCTTTGGTAGTCCTCTTGTTTTAAAGCCTGCTTGTCCTGATTTGTTAGGGAATTTCTCATAGTCAGTCTATGCTTAATGCTAGCTTGGAAATAAGAATAAGAATAATATAGATATAAGAATAATATAGATATAAGAATAATATAGATAATTATAAATATTCTGTGATATTTTCCCATTGTGATGTACCTTAGAACATTTTTAGATGGCAGTTACATCCCTTCTCAGTGCACCTCACTAAAGTATTTGAGCCAAGCACTTGTGCACTCCCCAGTCTCCTTAATGACCCATTCCTGCACCTGTTCCAATTCCATTTCACTCTCTTTTGAAGATGGTTAAGCCAGTATATCATCTTTGAAACAGCAAACCAGTAGGGTATGATTGCACAAATGCATCCTTCTTTCTACTGGAAAAGCTTACCTGAGACACACTAGAAGCTCACCTGTGGTTTGTTCCTAATAGTCAATACACAACTCCCTGTCACAGCAGCCATCTGGTCTTCAGAGCTGAGCACATTAAGCTCCTTGAGTGTCATTTTTCTCTTGCAGTTGCAGTCAGCCCCTCCCTCAGTCACATCAAATCTAAAATAACGTTGCCCTTTGTTGGGTCAGCCACTCTCTGATGAAGAGATCTGCCTCCTCCTAACATCTCTGGACTCTGCTGATGCTAGTTGCATTTGTTTCACAATTTAGACTTGGGAAATTAGTCTCCCATAATGACATTAGACTGTGTAGGATTCCACTAGCAAGTGTTTAGCAATCTCTATCCACATCCAAATCTGACCATGGGGATCTCTGGACTCTTCTTTCACCATCAGACTGAAAAGGCTTTTGATTTACACCAGTTATGATTTATTCTCCCTATCCCTTTTTTGATCCTTCACAGTCTACAACATTCCTAACTCACAGTACTATCCCACTGCTCCTACCAGTTTTTCTTTCTCCTGAGTGACACAGATCCTTCTGTGTTTCCTATCAGAAGCTGGCTGGGTGAACTCCCAGCCACAGCCAGCTCTGCTCACGTGCCTGATGATGAACTGATCCAACCTCTCTGAGGTCAGACATAACCTCCCCAGGGCTACACCTTGTTATTTTTCCTTTCTCTTTCTCCCTAGAGCACCTAGAGGGGGGGATACCTGCCAGGGAACATGCTTTGTGGTGACTTCTGCTGCAAACACAGGGCAATTGCTGGCCTTTCTCTTTTTGTTTCTGAGAAAGCACGTTGGTTCAAAGATGGCCACTGTTAGTTCTGTTGCCTTGTGCCATTCCCTCAACCCCAGGATCTGTTTAATCAGGATGTTACCGGATGAAGCTGAATTCCCAATCAACAGGAGTCTAATGTGTTAGCACCAGGTCTCAGCTGAAGCATTTGAGCTCAAGTGCCTCATCTTAATTCCACAGAATTATTGTCCCCCATTACACACTGGTCATTACCATTAAGTATCATTGGCTTCAATCAAGTTCTCCAGGAGAAGTCCTCATTAAAAGGAGGGCATTGTTATTTTTTTTTACTCTGTTCCTGAGAGAATCATTCACTGTGAACATGGCAATGTCAGTAATGACAATACCTGTGAAAACTCAGATTTCAGACTGGCTGAACTCAAATAGTCAGTGCTATGGTCAGAATAGGTGATTTTTTTTGCTTTGGTTTTCCACTGACAATCTTTATTCAGAAATATATTAATTAATACTCAATATTGGCTTCAGTTAAATCTGCAAGGACATATTACCTGATCTGAATACTTAGTTGGGCAGCCATCAAGTAACCATGAAAATACCCATTAGTTCTAGACCAATTTCCTTTCCTGCTTTAGACATTGTAGTGGTGAGTGTCTCACAATAAAATCACTTTACTGCTGGGGTAAAGAGATAATACTCTTTATATTCTTTATACTCTTTATATATTTTATACACTCACATAATGATGAGACACCCTTTACCTTCTGAGCTATAACAACTTTTTCAGTAGAGAACCTTTGTATTTGATTTGAAATCATTGTATCTTTAAAGCTCTACTTAATATCAAAGCAAATTTCAAATAGTTAATGTGATCACAAAGCAGCTGGTGTTGCTCTTCAAACTAAAGAATTATACTAAAAAAAAAACCTCCAAGGCATCTGGAGCTGTATTAAATTTACAATGCAGTGTTAATGTAACCCCTCCACCTCTCTTTCTCCCCACTCCCCCTTTTTATTTTTTAAGTGGGCATGATATAAATGAAATCTAACATTTAATTTCATTTAACAGACCTTAACCATACTATAAAATATCTAAAACTTTTATCTAGAAACGAAGCTGAGGGTAGTCCCAGAGACTGGATCCCAACGCCCTGGAACTCCGGTTCTCAGCCAAACCAAGCCCAAACTGTGTAGATTCACACCCATCTCTAATCAGAAGCATTAACTTGTCACTTTTCCAGACATGAGTAACCATTCCTCCCCTCTGGAAGAACTCAGTAAGATGCACTGTACAGCACCATTTCCATGTCCCTTATTTGTGTCTCATCAGGCAGCCTGAGTTTGGGGCTTTCATTTAGTTTACACTGGAAACCAAAAATTTGTTTGAGGTTTTGGGAGCAATTTAAATGATAGAAGGATTCTCTCCTGGTTTGTTGTTTTGCATTTTTTAAATAACCCTAAAAAAGGATATTTTAATGTTTCCTAGTGATCTGGCAAGCATCACTCTGTTGAAAATTAGTAATCTGGTTCTGGAGAAAAACACAGGTACAAATTAAGAGATACTCAACTGAGCATCACTGCAGAAGCCTGTTTGCATAAGGAAAGTTAAATGCATGGAAGTGTTTAAAAAAGAAGGGCCTTAATGACAACTGCTGTACAAATAATTCCTTGGGAAGAAACAATAAAGTTTTCAGATGTGGCCCAAGAATAAAACATACAGTATCCTACTACACTGTGCTTTTTGAGCCTGTTTTTACACATGTTCCTGTACTGCTAGGATGAACTGACCTTACAAATCTAAGAAAATAGATTTGGAATTGTCTGATGTAAACCTTAACAATTAAAATTAGAACTGCCATGTTCCCAGTGTGCAAGCACACTGCTCATATGTGGTGTGATGTGTTTTTTCTCCCCTGCTTCTGCCCTTCAGAGCAGCTGACAGACCATACTCAACAAACAGCAGGCAAAAAAGGGGTTTGCCCACATTTAAAACCAAAGACAAACCAAACCAAAAATAACAACACAAAAGGGGGATCCAGAAGACAGACAAGAACAGTCAAGAACACTCTTGACTTCGTATCAGAGCTTCTATCCTTAGAAACAATGACAGAGAAAACGAGCTGTCTGTGTCTATTGTCTTTACAGCTCATCATGGCTGATCTCCTGTGGAAGAGCAGAGCTCTTTCACTCCCAGTGTGTAAAACTTTAGCAATTGAACTCTTCTTTCTCTCTGCTGTTACACACACTGACCTCTGTGGCTGAGAACAAAGCTCATCAACTGATGAGCTTTGAACCAGCCTGAATGGAGACCCTGCCCTCACTCAAAACCACNAGATGAAAAGCAAGGCCAAAATTTGGCATGTGCCAGGTGGATGGGATGGGACCAATCCACCAGGAGCCACATGGGTGCTGGAAGGCTCCTTGCTGTTTCCCTGTTCAACATTTCACTGGGAATTTGAAGTTGTTTAGGCTCCATAACATCCCCATTTTAGGTGTGGAGATACAGAGGTGAAACAAGGAACAATGCTGATACTAGAGAGAGTTCTGACCCAAACCCCCAAGATCTGAAATCCTCCTGCAGCTCAGCATCTGATCAAAATCTGGGGTTTTGTTTCCCTGGCTGTAGCGAGGGGGCAGCTGGCACGAGCCTGAAATCAGACCTGAGTGTCTTCAGCATTTGGGTCCAGAAGTGATATTTTGGCTGTTGCCACCCCTACTCTTTGTGATGTGGTGCTGAGGATCCCGAGGTGCTCATCAGCAAACCCTTGTGCAGGGTTTCTTACAAGCTCCCAATGAAACAAAACCAGAGCAAAGAGACTGTATTTGTATTTCACTCCACTCCACAACCAGCTATTCTTGCTTGCTCTAAGATCCAGCAAGATCTGTTTACATGCTATAAACTGAGTTTTCCTTTACTCCCAGATTTTTTCACATTCTTGGCAGATCATATGTGATTGCTGTTTTTTTTTTCTTTATGGAAATTCTCACTTGAAAAAAATAATCAGGGTGAGTTTCCTAACAATGAGCATTNGTTTTAGTTTCCCTGGCTGTAGCGAGGGGGCAGCTGGCACGAGCCTGAAATCAGACCTGAGTGTCTTCAGCATTTGGGTCCAGAAGTGATATTTTGGCTGTTGCCACCCCTACTCTTTGTGATGTGGTGCTGAGGATCCCGAGGTGCTCATCAGCAAACCCTTGTGCAGGGTTTCTTACAAGCTCCCAATGAAACAAAACCAGAGCAAAGAGACTGTATTTGTATTTCACTCCACTCCACAACCAGCTATTCTTGCTTGCTCTAAGATCCAGCAAGATCTGTTTACATGCTATAAACTGAGTTTTCCTTTACTCCCAGATTTTTTCACATTCTTGGCAGATCATATGTGATTGCTGTTTTTTTTTTCTTTATGGAAATTCTCACTTGAAAAAAATAATCAGGGTGAGTTTCCTAACAATGAGCATTTTTTTTTTCTCATGTCTTATCATCTCTAAGAACACAGAACGAAGAAGTAGCTGCAGTCTCTTTAAACTGTTAGAAAAAAAATAAGTTGGTCAGGAATTTAGCTTTAAATGTTTTTCTGCTCAAAACAAATCATTAATAATGCTTTTATATTTTTTCTACATTTATTTTTTCAGCTTTCAGCAGCTTTTGTTTTGAAGTATTTTTCTTAAGAGTTGACTATTTTCTTTTTAAAAATAAAAATATACCTCCTGTGAATTTTTCATTGCTAGTAAAAGTCAAAAAAAAACCCAACAAAAAACACCCCAATCAAACAGACCCACTTGTCTGTGAAAACCTGTTTTGGTGGAAAGTTTGAAGCAACTCTGTAAACTCCTGCAGAGTTTTAACTTCATTTATATATAAATGAGGAAACTGATGTGTTTGTCTGAGTAACGAAACATGAATTGCCAAACCTAAGGATGTGTCACCTTCCCACTACAAGTCTGGCAAGCCTACAAAGAAATCTCACACCCCTCAATAAGCTAAAATGCTCCTTGTGGCATAGTGATGGCAAAACAGTGATGGCAACAAGCAGGAACAGCATTTACAGGGATAGTCCTGCTTTTCATCACTAGATCTCCAAGGCTCTGAATGGTAAAGCAGGTGCTTTCTTGTGCCCTGTCTCTCTTGAAGACCACAGAGTTTCACCAAGGTGAACTCCCCCATTTGTGGGGTGGCAACACATGCTAACAGAGAGGAAAACCAGCTCATTAAAGGTCACCCAGCAAATCGATGACCAAGTCTGTCAAAAAGGTATGGGCAGGAAAGATGGGAGACTGGGTCTGCCTTTCTCTTTACCACTGACACTCTTCACCTCCTTCTGTGTTTATATTAGCTGGTATTCACAATACATCAGCGACAGCTATGATGAAACCAGTGGCAGATTTCACTGCAAAGCAGCTGGGTCACTGTCCCATGGGTCTTGTTGCTTTGCTGCGTGAGATCTTAAAGTGACCATCCCTGGTTTGGCTCCCTTTTTCGAGAAGCTGAAAGGGAGGGCACGAGAGGGTTAAAAGGCAAAAGAGGTGGAAAGAGATGGGGAGTGGAGGGAAACGAGGAGAGTGCTTGTGTACCACGTACAGAGCTACTTTGAAAAATTCTGAGGCATCTAAGTATCACAAACATGATCCCTGCTGTGGGCAGCTGTATGTGCGAGTGCTTTGCCCGAGGGTGTCAAATCAAATATCCACTGCTGGTTGGTACAGTACATCACTCCCCCTTGGGGATTCAGAGTGGAAAAAGAGGGAAAAAAAGGGGGAAAAAAGGTTTAAACACAACAAATGAAGAAAAACTTTAACAATATCTGATATGGTTGATCATATACTGTCATCATATTTATTATGAACGAGGAGAAGGAAAAAGAAAAGAAGGAAAAAAGCAGACAGGCTAACGCTGAGCCTTGTGAGACTTACCTGGAACCTTCTCATATCTCTTGGGTTTCCTGCTGTTTTCAAACAATTCTGATTGCACTTGAGAAAAAATTTTAAGAAGAATCTGGAAAGACAAAGAACCGTGTCATTTCTATTAGCCATAACAAAACTGTTATACCCTGGTTTGAAGTGTGGTAGTGATTTACATGACAGTGTGTCTGTAGAGCGGGACTGAAAGAACTTAGAAACAAAGCAAACACAAACAGAAGTTAAAAAACAATCGGGTAAAGTACCACCAGCGTGACTGCAAACCCACCCTGAGCTGGGCTACTACTCGGTGTAAGTTAAGGTATGAGCTCTGATTTCTGCCTGTTTCCTCACTGCATGTCTGATCACACGGTTTTAGTCTCTCTCTTTATCTCTCCCTTGCATACAAGGTCTTTCTCTTGCCGTCTGAAGGGATTTTCCGTGAGACAATACAGAAGGATAACGCTATTGTAAAAACTACAAAAAGCAACAGGGCAACTTCGAGGCAGATAAGCCGTGAAACTACTTGGAATGAATTAAACCCCACAGAAACAAACACAGCTCCCAAGAAGCTGATTTCATGTTTTCCGCTATTAAGATTCCGGTAACTAAAGCCGAGGAGCAGAACTGCCGGCAGTCCCGAGCACAACCTCCCAGAGATTTTTTGAGAGGATAACAAACACACAACCTGAAGTAACACATGAGAGTCATGCTGCCCAAGCAGATAAACCTATTAACATTGTCCAAAGTCCTTGTGCCAGTTATTTGTGTCACATTCGCCTATCACTGCGTGTTATTATCAGTTTTAGCTCGTCGGGTACACGAGTTGGACCTTCGGTGTGCTTGGCTGCCTTACCCAGCACTGCATCAAGGCATCTAGATTTTATACTTCACAATTACTAGGTGGGTATTTTCCCATAAGCTTCTCCACAAAATTCTGTGCCAGATTCCGGGGAAGAGTGGATCCAGCCCTCTGTTATCCGATTAAACGCGCGACTTTCACAGGTAAAGAAACGACGGGAAAAATCAGTTGTTGGATGAAACACAAAGGAAACGTGTCTTCAAAATTCAGACATAACAGGCAAGAAATTTTGTTTTGCATCTCCTGTCACAAGTGAAAATGTTTTCTGGAATTCTTGTCGTCGCCATTTGTTGGACAAAACGGGTTTAGCTGCAACAATTACAATTTAAAAAAAAACCCAAATCACAGACTTTCAGATAGATTTAGAAGGAGAAAGACTTGGATATAAGAAAAAAAAAAGAGTTGAAGAATTGATTTAGAATACAAAGAGCAATTTATTTATTTATTTCTCTAGCCCAGTGCTTTCCTTAAAAAAAAAAATCCGCTTTTGCAGTAAGTTAAAGTCCCAGGTGAGCCAGGCCTATTTCCCTTCCCGTTACTATGACAACGGTTTTTTACCGCAGTCCCTAAGTCCCTTCAGAACTCACACATTCATGCCTTGAATTAGAACTTTAAAGGAGAAAGATGTATATTTCCTCGGGTTTACCAACAGCCACCACCAAACCAGTCCTAATACGAGGCAATAAAGCAGAAATCCACCCTCCCGTGTTACGGCTACTTTCTCCGCACCACTTCCACCGCCACGATTCTCTTCCCTCTGCCCCAAACATACAAAGAAACAGGGGAGGATCTGATCCATTTATATGTTGTTTGCTTGCACAAACAAAAACCCTTCTAAAGCCTCAAAACAACTGAACCCACAACAACCAACCTGGATAACATCATATAAAATGACTGTCACAGAATACCTCCTTCCAGCGAGCTTTTTAAATTTAAATGCTCTTTTTTCTTTTTCCTTAAACCTCTCACAAACATTTTTTAAATATCTGAAATATTTATTTCCTCCATGTGTGTGCATTCTGCAGACTGTTATTTTTATTTCCATCCTTCCCTCTCGTTTATGACTTAAAGAGCTCCCGGGATCAGCGTGACGGCACCAGAACCGTCCACGGGTCTCCTCTCTGAACCCTTGGGTTCAGCGGGAGAGCTGAGAACTTCTGAGACAGAGCTCTGGGTTCCACACTAAAAATCCTACAGGACTTCAAGTCCCAGGAGCAGGGCTGAGAGAACATATCCTAGCAAATAGGTCTAACCCACAGCTCCTGCTAAAGCCTGTGGCCTCGTTTATTCAAGCGATTCGGTGAGGTTCTGTCGGTAAAAGGGTTTTCAGGAGAAAAAAGCTGTGTGTGCCGGCGCACTCGGAGACTCACCGGAGAATCTGAGCCATACATGTCACTCAAAAACTCCTTTTTATCCTGCTCTCTTCTCAAATGTATCCAAAAGTACCTGCTGATAAACTGCTCATGTTACCCAGACCCACCTATGGAAAACTGCAGCACGTAACCACGCCGCATCACGAAACCACGGCAAGTAACTTTCACGTGAAAATCCACGAGCCGCTGGCTGACTGGACACAAAGCCACAAGTTATTACTTTGAAGGCAAAGTAAAAGATCAAATTAACCAGAAAAATGCTCGGTTTCAATTTTAAATGTGTTAAACGCTCTCATCCCTGTTCATCCAGAAGAGAAAAACGATCGACACGGACCACGGGATGGAGAAAATCAGAGCAAAGAGAGGTGTCTGGGAGAGAAGTTGTTGTGTCAGCTGAACTGACTTGGGAAGAGCAAAGATGCTGCACACTGTTACACAAACCCCTAAACCACAGGTAGGAGAAGGTAAAACCCTAAGGACTGTGTGTTTAATGGTATCAGTGACTGAACTGTGCAGCACTGCATGGCAATGAATTAAATACATATTTTCTGCTAAATGTCTCCAGAAAACTGGGGTTCAGATCTCCCCCAAACATAAACCAGCAGGGTATGTGAAGATTAACTCACATTCCATTAGATCTGTGCTGCTTCAGGCCCACGGGTGTTTCTGTCTGTTAAAAATACACAGAAACCAAAACCCTCCGTCTCCCCGCGGCTCAGATCGTGCTCACGGCTCTCAACGCACACAAACACCCCAGGCTGGGGGGGATTCAACCAGGAGATTTAACCAACAGCAATTCTGGGAGTCCCACTCGAGACAGCTTAAAGGCACCTGACTTTCTGCAAAGCTGAGCACCTTTAAGATGCCACAAATGGGGCAACTGCAGTTGTTCATCTCACTTTTCTGAGCGCTGGCCTTGGGTTGTGGCACAGCACTGCAGCGCGTTCAGACCGACTGCCTGAGCTGAGGCATCTCTCCTTCTCCAGAGCTCACTGGATGTGCTGCACTAAGACATCCCAGAGTTAACTTGGATTTATTTAGAAACATCTTTTCTCCAGTTGAACCACATCTCTCTCTTTTTTTTTTCCTTTCAGAGTTTCTCCAGTCACATTTTAGCTGCAAGTGGGCATCTGCATGAAGTATTTGGTAGGTTGTTATATGTACATATATATATTTTAAGTGGCTGCATCTGGGAAAGGCATTAATATTTATTTAAGCATTAGAATAAAAATGACTCGGGGGGAGCAAAGAGGAGGGAAGGTTTAGCACTAAACGAAGCTGATTTAGGGGTAACAGGAGAATTACAGAGAGGCTTTATTAATTTTTTTAAATGAGAACCTTTAGCCAGTTTTTGGCCTTAACTTATATATATATACATCAAAAAATAAAAATCAGAATTAAAAAAAATATTAGTTCATTTTCATGTTTCTTAGCTGGCCTTTACTCCTTCCTAAGGACAGCATCAGCCCTTCTTTTAGACAATAACTCTGGTTCCAGCCAAGCAGAGACATCATGGCCCATCAGCTCATTGATCAGCATCTGAGGGCACTGGGGCAAAGTCTAAATACTTCTGAGTGACTGTCACCAAAACCTCTGGCACTGCTATAGAAAACCTGCTTAACTTAATGCATAAACATACAATTAATTAAGATATAACTAGAGACATCCCTTTTTTTTTTTTCCTATTGCCTCTCATGTATAGTTCATCTTTCTATCTACAGACTGACATAACTTGTGGAGGTCTCAAAAACGCCACCTTAAATACATCTCCCTCCTTTAGGATTTAGAGGGAGCTATTTTAAACTTTACTGCTCCTCCTACTGGGAGTTACCACCATGCTGAGGGCTTGGGCTGATGAATCATTTAAGTGTTTTACTTCAGTACAAGAACTGCTGTGTTGTCTCAACTATTTTTCAGGGCCACTATGAGCAACCCTGTTGGACTTGGTGGGAAAGCAGACCGGGGGGACTGATAGAACCCACAGCACAGCTGAGAGGAGAGATTCCCTTGCAAAGGGCTGTCAATGGACAGAAAGGGCAAGGGAAAAGGAGAGAAGGTCCTGCATCTCTCCAGCTCTTCCCAAAGCGACTGCTAACGCCCATTCCCACCTTGTAAACCTGTATGACCTGGTTCTGCACATACCTGAGGCAACTTAAAACCACTGCTGGAACTAGAAAGCATTTTCAACACCTTTGAGAGGTTTATGCTCCATCTTGGATGACTGAGAAGAGCCTCTGTTGTATCCCAGGGGAGTCAGAAGAAAAATCTTTCTTGTGACTTCAACAGGACTAGACAGAAGCCCTGAAGAGCAGCCCCACATGCAACAGAAGGTGTAGTTCAGAAAAAAAAAACAGAAATTCATTAATTCTTTTTCTAAACCCCTGCCACAAGACCTGGGACTGATTAATCTCAGCACATGGAACCACAGAAATAGATAATACACTTTGCACTTTTATAGCTTCATTTGATGGGACTTAAAACTTCAATTAATTCTGCCTTGCAAAAGCCCTCTGAGTGTAACTCACCATTTTACAAGCAAAGATGCCAGGGCCTGGAAACTGGGAGGGAATTGCTCCCCATTGCATCACAGGTCTGCCACAGAGCTGGGACAAGGACTCCGGTCTCCTGACTCCTGGTTCTGGATCTTAACTAACCCATCCACTGTCTGTGCTTCCTTAAAATACAGGTACAGAATAGGCTTTATCTTGTGAGCACCCTCCAGATACACTTCCAAACTACCCCTTGTACAGCAAATACTGAGATAATCCTGTGTTGTTTGGGTGACTGTCACGTTGGAATTCCTGGCCTCAGTCATTCCCTGGCACGAGAACACGCCGACCGCCTCGTGTGACCACTTCTGCCAGCAAACCTCATGATGTGACAGTCTGAGGAGAACATGGGGGTGGCATTCTGCTGAAATAAACTCCTCCAGAAACTCACAAAGTGAACAACCATAAAGCTAGAAGCTTATTAATTAAAGTTGTTATTAATATCTCTGCTCCAGTTAGACAATACTAAGATTAAACATATTATGTGTCCTTACAGTGAGGGCCTGACTCCAACTTCTTCAGAGCTAGAGAATTCTGAGACCAAGGTCTCCCACCTGCCCCTCGACTCCCCCACGTGTGTCTTGGCATTGGGGACTCTGAGATAAGGGTGACATGTAACCCTACCCGATGCCACAACACAACAAAGTAGAAGGTTTTGCTTGAAATTTCTTCCTCCAAAGGGACTGGGTCAAATTCTGCACATACATTTGAAGGTCAGTAACTGAAATCAATTAATTGCATTTATTTTATATCATCTGATTTTAATGAATACCGCAGTCGAAGGCTTCTTTATAATCTGAATATTTATCTCTGGAGTAATTTCATTCTATTATGTCAGTGTGTATTATTAGGGAGCTGATGAAAGAATTTCCTACTCTTTTCCTGCCGTTAGAGCCAGTGTGGGATCAGGCCCTGCACAGAGGCACCTCGCCTTACACTGCGTGAGAAACGGGTGAGGTCATTACAATAATCCAGAGTATTTATATGATACTCCACAAACAGCAGCTAATTAATCTTCACAAAACTCCTGTGCATAAAGTGTGAGCCCAGTTTAACGAATGTGAAAGCCAACATATGTAGGTCAGAAGACTTCTCTGAGTTTGTCAGAGATTTACCGTGAGAGAAGGCGGCGGGAGTCTGATGTTATGGGGTCCCAAGGAGAAGGCCGGGAGAAGAGGAGTTGGCTGCTCATTTGTCACTTACATCGTGCCTGATATTCCTGCCCCTGAAGGGAAAAAAATGAGGAACCCTTCTCTGCCCTCTTGCCTTAAGTCCAAATCATTTCCTCAGTCACGTGCCCAGCGATCTGGTTAAACCGTCCTCCAGCTCCACACCGCCGCGTGCGGAGGACAACCGGGCTGTGTGAGAGAATTCCTCAGCCTTGTGGGAGAGTTGAGATAGCTGTGTACAAAGCTACAGGAGATTATGTGCTCCTTAAAGGTCCCTTCCTCATAAATTTGTGATTCTTATTTTGATGCTTTCATCTGTACTTTCTGCCACATACAACCCCTCAATTTGCCATTTCATCTTTCTCCTCAATTCACCTCTCTGGTTTTGTCTCAGCTTCTAGGCACTGATCCTGACCCCTTTGTACAGGAACCTTTCCCTGTGCTCTGTGTTTCTTTTCCAGCTTTGAAATAGATGCTTGCCAAGGTAAAGTCTGCTTCTGCAGAGGTCTAAAGAGTATAGTACAGGAGTAACTTCACTGCTGTTAGTAAAACTGTAATGGCAAAAGTAAAGCTGGCTTTGAGATGTAATGTAACCCTATTTAAAATTATTTATACTTGTATTATTAAATCAAGGTGGTTTGGACCAAAATCTACAGGACAATAAAATCCTTTACACCAAGGAAAGTCTAGATCATAGTTTTCTGTTTAGGCCTATTTTTACTATTAAATTAATATTTAATCAATCAATGAGAGCATGTTAATTCCAAGATGCTTGCAATGCAAAGCACATGAGGATGTGCAGATAAGTGTAATAGAGAACAGGTGGAATTAGTGCTTTTGTTTTAGAAAAGGAGAAAAGCTCATAAAGAACTTTGAAGGACCACATAGCACTGTATTCCTCAAATAAATTGGAAACATCAGATAATTCTAAGTATCAAAACAACTTGGTTTTCCATGGCAAAGTCCAGTGTTGTTTACCAACATCTAATGTTTAACATCGTACCTCCTCTCTCCCACACTCAGCCAATCGCTCCAATTTAGATTTGAAGTTTTGAGTTTAAGTTTTGGTGTGGGACTGTTATTTAGGGTCTCTTTTCCTGTGCCCAGTATCAGACCTGAAGTGCCACCTGGAAATTCAGTGGGAAGGCAGAAGACTTCTGATTTGTACAGCCCTTTGTGACACTGAGCACAGGACAGCTAATGCCAGAGATGGACGTGAAAATGGAACAACAACAAGCTGGTGATTCTGCAAGGGGAGGCCAACATATCAGCCTATCTTAAAAGTCAACCATAGCATTTTGGGATGGCAGTACCCATCCTAAAATACTTCTGACTATGATTTGCTTGCCATGCCAAGAGACCCTAATCACACATGGGTAAGGAACACTCCATGCAATGCATTAAAAAAGATCCAGGATGAAGGTACTGGTATCCCACACTCCAGATGGATCAAGGAACACCATTCACCCTGAATCCACAGCTGTAGCCACACCTGAATTTGTGTTTGACTCCCACTCTCACACCTTAACCACAGAACAATTCCTGGTCAAATATCCATATCTCTGCAGCCTAGGACATCAACTTTCTCTCTGCCCTACAGCTAGTGGCCATTTTTAAGACCTTAGTTTCCAAACAAATAGCAGCTGAAAAAAACCCCTTGCAATATGCTATCCAAACCCAAAACACGTCAGTAAACCTGACATTTATATTCTGCACATATTGCACCTTCTGCACAATTTTCAACTCTAAGTAGATCCTGTTCCACTCTCTCTGAGCAGCAGCAGCAGCAGGCACACACATCCACAAGTGCAATTCACACTCATTTGGTAAATGCTTATCCTGTCTTGCAAAGTGATCCCATTTTCAAGAAACAAGGGTTGGAGGAGGGTGCACTGCCAGTTATACACAGTCATTTCTCGGTGCTGAGTGTAGTTATTTGGCATGGCCACATTTGCTAGGAAAAAAAAAATCTCCAAGGAAAACCTCCTTGTTTGTGCACTCTGATGAAAACCTGACACCATTAATGAAAATAATAATTGAACTCTATGGGTTAGAATTGAAAATGAAACACAACACTAACAGCATGTTTGTAATTGCAATTGTTCTCCAAAAAGTCTTCGGAGGACTCTCTGCAATCTGAGCAGTTTCACATTTCCTTTGGGTTTTCCTCCTTCCTCCCACACCAAAACTTTCCAGTAACTTACAAGACAATGGCTAAAAGCTTATTTATACTGTAAGATCCATATTATTCATGCCATTTGGCACAGGACCAAATGCCATAGCATAATCAAAAGTCAATAGGCAGGGAGGTAATAGAGTAGAGGATTGGGCTGACGGGCTGTTGAAAGGGACGTTCAGATAATATTCCCTGGTTTATTACAGTATCTGTGGGTTCCAACTGTGCTGAGCCCTGCACAGCCACGTTGTGAAATTGTTATTGGAGAAAAGATACACAAAGGATGGGAAGAAAGAAAGGCTTTTATGCTCATTTCACTGATAGGGAAGTCAAGGCACCTAGAAATTAAGTGTTTTACCCCATGGCATAGACCAAGTTGCTCTTGAGCCAAGAACCACATACTGTCCCTGCAAGCCCATGTTTGTGATTTGACCAGTTCTTTGTTAATAGTGACAAGAATTTCTTAAAGCTCGTTGCCTCAGAACATAACACCCAGCAGGAGTTTGAAATCACGACCAAATTTGTCTTCATTCTGCTTGTGTCAGTCTCAGCGGTACCCACGTGGCTTGGTGCTGGACTACAGCACACAGACATGGGCCTGGTGGGGAAATCTGCTCATTTCTTGGTGTCACTTTGTCCTTATGGCTCTACATGGGTGAAAATTCAACTCAGGGTCTACCCTGCCAACCCTGTGGATCCCAGAAAAGGCTTACACAGGGGTTAAAAGGGCACGGATCCTGATCCTCACGCATTTTTCTCTCATACCCAGAGAAACAGGATTCCTTCATCCTTTGCCTCTTACCCACCACTCTCAAAAACTGTCTGTCTGCTGAGCCATGCTAGGCTGAACAGTGAGCACCAATTACACCAATGGCCTTTTTGCTGCTGCTGGGTCTGCTGGTTTTTACTGTTCCTGCCAGATGGCAGAGGCCGGCACATAAAACCCCACTACCCAGCAGTTAATGCAGAACTTGGCAGTAACTTCCCGGCGACTCCAAGAGAGGAGGACGTTGTACTGATGGGAATGTTAGAGATGGAACCGAGGTTAGGCACCTATTTTACACCTGCCAGAGCAGATATCACTCAGCTGCAAGCTCTCTCTCACCAAGGCAAGAGTATCCCTGCTGCTAAACTGGTTTTGTAGAGAATAAACGTGCCTTCATATGCTAAAGAGACAAATTTACATCCCAGCAACTTGGGTCCAGGCACATTTTGCCTCCTCCCTTCTCTGAGGTCTATTCAGTGGGTAGTTTTGCACCTATTGTACTTCTGGGTCTAGTCACAGATGACCTTGAATCTGAACATCAGTGTAACATTATATTCCTATGACAGATTTATAGATTGGCAGACAGGGGTGCATTCAGCACATTCCTTCCCTAAGACAGGACAGCATCCAATGTTTGTTAGCATCATTAAACTAAAACTGACTTTTCACCTGCTCCCATACCATATGCAGCTGCAAATTTTTAAATTAAACTATGAAGCCATGCATAAATTTACATATATTACAGACTAGCCTCTCCATTTAACATGCAAATGTACTCCAATGTTTCAGAACACCTTCTGTCGCTAATTAATTTGCTGAATTATAATTAGACTAATCCTGCATAATTAATAAGCACAGATTTTTTTTTAATTTCTAAGCAGCTTGATGAGATCATTCACTTCCTTCTATAAACTGCTAAGTAACTGTTAAAAAAAATCTGGAAAGAACATATGTGAAAAGGTATGTTTGATGTCGCATACAAATTTAAACTAGCGGGCAGGCTTCAAGAAAGTCAGGATTAATATGGGTGTATGGCTGAAGCAGAGACCATCAGTGCATTATTTTCAGGGGCAAGGACCAAGGTTTGCTGAGTCTGTTTTATTCCTTTTACCCATTGGACCTTCCAAGATCATAGACTGAGGCAGAAAAGGATTACAGAACCGTGTGTGGCATTAGGAGATGTTATGATATTAACACACCGCCGCATATCAAAACACTCTCCCTGTACATGCTGTGTGTGGATAAGCTCCTTTGATAGTATTTGGAATTGTTTTCATTTCAGCTGCCAAAACCAACGGAGATCATTCTAGTGAAACAATTAAGTGCTATTAGCGCTGGATTCATTCTCTAATGATTAAATGAAGGGCCTTGCTTTAATGTTGAAGAGCTTGGATTCAGGGGTACACGCGTGCCGGTACGGCCTTCTACGCTGCGCAGCGTTAGGCCGCAGAGCAGGGTGTCTACTACAGATGCACAAAGCAACCCCTGGGCATCAAACTGCCAGCTCCTGAGAGCTCACCCCGGGATTCAACTGTGTGGAGAAAGAGGGAAAGGGAATCCAGAAGTATCATGGAATATTTCACAAAGAAGAATTCAAACAATAACATCAGTGCACTGTATTTACAGCCTGACATGCACATTGTGATCTCGTTTGCTAATTACTGTATTTATGTATATGCTTTGTAGGGTCTATTTCAGCTCTATTACTAATGTCCTTGTTCAGTATTCACTTCAATCTTTCTCAAATGCAGCACTCACCAACACCAATGGCTGTTTGCTTCAACTGTGAGTAAGCAAAGTCTGAAACAAGACTTCATGATTCAACCCAAACAAAGGAAGCAAGAAGGAAAACAAATTAATTCCTGTACTAGGAGATTGCTGAACCACTCAAAGCCTTCAAGTGTGGCTTGTCTACTACAAATGAGGTAGATAAAATCCTTAGCAGACACTTCTGCCTGAAGCCTCTTGGTTTTTTATACATTTGGACAAGTACCCTTCCTCAGAGAAGTGTACCATTTAAACTGATCTGGGTTCTGCATATCCATGCACAGAGACCCTGCTTACTCAGGACAAGTCCTTGGCACTGTGTGCCAAGCAAGATGCTTTCTAGTATTTCCTACTGGACAGTCAATGGAAAATCACTTTCTTTTTCCTTTCTTTTTGCTTTCCTTATGTTTCTTTTCCAGAAATTACCCTGTTGTGCTTTAGCTCATTGCAGACCACTTCAGAAAGGAGAGCTGCTTGTGAATGGCCTGTGTTTAGCAAAGACCTCTGTTTAGGAGAAGACACACCTCAAAATGAAAACTACAGAAGACTCACACCTTGGGAATGCCAGTCCCCCACCAAGCAGAGCAGTTCCATGGGACCTCTTCACAGTGGCAGATTACCACAGAGCTAAATCCAAATACAGAGTAGCTCCTCTAACATTTATACCTTACAAATTTATAGCCAGCTCAAATATGCCTTGTTTTCCTAATAGCCCTGCAACATCTCACTGCATGATGAGAGAAGCTCAAGAGGAACAATGTGAGTAATAGAAGTAGAAAACATCTTTCTGTCTCACACGTCTGTTTCTTCTCTTCCTGTGACCCCAGCTCAGCAGACAGAAAAGATGCAATCAGTTTAAAAATAAAAAATACAGGATTGAGTCTGTATTTTTCCCCTCCTTGTTTCTGTCTGCATCTCACTTTAAACCATGGATGAATTGGCAAAAAGATGTAGAGGTCACATGGCTGCGGCAGAAATAGAATCCGCATCTCCAGAGCCACGGCGCCGGCACACGAGCAGGTCACTGAAATGCTCTGAAGCTATTCTGGATTTGTCAGAACAAGGGGCTGTGCAGCCACAGCATATGGCCAAAGCCAAATGTCAGCATCTACCTCCTCCAGAAGATTTCTATGTCCCACACTTCCTGCTCTTTCCCAATTCTATGACCACGGACTACGCCACAGCTGATATTGTTGTGTACTTTTCAGTGTTTCAATTCCTGAAAAAAAAAATCATGTGTGTGCACATATTCCAATGTGAAAATTTTGAGAGATAATTATGCTTTAACAAGAAAAATTCTGAAGTCTGAAATGCATCTTTTTCTCTGTTTTAGTCTATATCCTCAGAAAGCTACTGAATTTCTAAAAGAGTTAATGCTTTAGACATAGATGCAGCATCTTGCATCTATGAGGAACATGAACATTTCTAGGGTGCAGTAAACAAATTAATACATTTAAAGGGATTCCACCTTTCACTGCAAACTTTCAATTCATCCCTGTTTACTAGCCTCCAAATTTAATTAACCTCTTCAGTACCCTTCGATGTAGCACCATTAATGCCAGAGGCCAAAAAGCAAACAGTGTTTTGGGGTAGGAACTGCTATCAGAGGAGAGAATCCCAGGGTGAACTCTGTGGGATGGCAGTGGGTGAGCCTCCAACCAGACAGCAGTTTAGTGTGAAGAAACACCCCATGACTGATATACCTTCCTTGGACCTTAACAGCGGGCTGCAGGGAAAGGGGGATGGGGAGGCAGTTGCAGCAAACAAATCTACTTCCCTTGAGTATCTCTGCTGGGGTTGACACTCAAACCTCGTGATTATTTAGATGCACAGCAAGGTCAAATACACCTTCAGTGGGCTCAGTGTGAGGCCCTTGAGAAAACACACCACACTAAGCCACACCATCCTACCCTGCTGTACTAAGATGGGTCCAAACACCGATGGACCCAGTCTCTGGGCTCACGATTCAAAACTGTGATGGCACATCCACCCCCTCAGAGGACAGGGTCATGCACAAAGAGTTGTTCAGTGCAAAATGGCATCAAATCTCTGTGTTTAAAAGCATCCTGGATTTTCATAAAATACACTGAGAGTCGTGCTCCTTTAAAAGTGTCTTAGGTTGGGCACCAGAAATCAAGAGCAGGTAAAATTCAAGCACTTGGGCAATCAGTTGCTATAAACTCATGGCTGCAGCAAGTTATTTTGCCTCTGGCAAATACTTTCTGCTACAGGAGAAATTGCTTCTCTCCACTCCATCCCTCTCGCTCTCACATGCACACACACACACTCACACACCCCAAGTTGACTGTGCAGTGATGTTAACAGGAGAGGAAAATTGCTTCCTGACCTTTCCAGTGATCAATTTACACCCTGAAGCATGAGATTGGTTTCATTTTGGTGTGTATATGTAATATCCTCCCACATCACCTTAGACAATGCAAAGTTTGCCGTTCAGCTGAATGGGTGCACGTGTCCAGAGCTGGTTTTAGCAGTGGCCACCTTCACACCACCTCTCTGGTAAGTGAGCTACTCCCTTGGTGCAGCACTCAGTGCCTGTGCTTTCCCAGGGAAGGTCAGAGCTTTGATTTCCCCCTTGATCACTACAGCGATCTACGTGCATATTCATAAAGTTCTTGTAGGGCTTTGTGTTCAGCTAGAGAACCTTCCCCTCTGCCTAGAGAAAAACACATTCCTGGGGCTCCTATGAGAGATCCCAGGTTAACACTTTGCAATTTCAGCTCCTGACCTACAGCAAGTGGCCTGCAAGGTGCACCCAACACAAAAAGCAAGTCTCCTCCCCGTGGGCCTCTTCACGTGGCAGGTACAGGCTTGGCTTTTTTTCTGGAGGAGGCTGCAGAATGGGGACATGCTGGGAGCAGGTTATGACTGACCAGACTTTCTTTCCCCCTACCCAGGTTCCCATCACAGGACTCAAGGCAGCGATTAACAAACGCTCGGTGCAGCCAAGAGCTTCCTGTGCCCGACCCGAGCGGTCATTCAGGCACCAGGTTGTTTGTGCTTGTTTTTAATCTCATTAAGGTAAGACTTCTGCAATGCTCTGCTTTATGACTAGACTAATGAGCTTGTGTGAGGGCTCCAGATGTTTCCCAATGCAGCAGCTATGATCTGTATTCTTCCTTCACTGCAAATTCTATTATTCTGCCCTGATTTGTGGGGATCACGGGGACAGGTTCAACCCACTGCTTAAGCAGGGAGTGCAAAACCCTGCTTTGAGGCTCTTTCAAGGGTTTGGCATGGTTGAAGCTGGATACAAACCCCATACTTAACTGACTTTGAAAGAGCTCTCAGGGAGAAAATCCAACCTGCTTTATCTCTTGGAGAGGTATGACATATTTTTATGCACACAAATTATATACTCCAACTGCAGGTTGAGTCGTTTCCTTGAAAAGCATTGACTATAACCCGACAGTTTCCTTACTGACTGGAAAATCATCGTGCTTTGATGCTTTAAATAAGAAGGTATCACTCCAGATGCACCACCAGAATGTGCTCTCATGGCAGTTCCCAACTCAGGACGTCCTGCCTGTGTCCCTGGTGCACAGAGAGACTGATGCATGCAGTGAATCTTGAATTCTTTCCTTCTCAAGTTCTACTGCAGTCATAATTCCCAGAGAAAAGTTTCAGGGTGCATGCAACATTTGCTGAATGTTTTCTTCATTTATTTAATCCAGATGTTTGCATTTTAAATAATTGAAAAGCTGCTGTGGTAAATAGACATCAAGGGAGGCTAATGGGAGTAGCACTGTCATTAGAAGAACTTGTACAATGAGACATTAGACTAAGGAGTCAGTTCCTACAATGTCAGGACAGGTTACAGCAGTGAAGGCTGGAGCTTGTTGAAAAGCATTACACATCAATGTGGGGCCATCCACAGCACTTCAAGAGACTGCTGAGCAAGGTTTAATGCAAACTGCACAGAACTTGTAATGAAAAGTATATTGTCAGCTTTTCCATTATAAAAGCTCGTATTTCTTCATATGGTTTGATTTAGTTGCACATTAAAATTAAAAAAAAAATATTAAAAGGCATTATTTCAATTTCTCCCCTTTGTATACATGTTCACTAAGCTCATTTAACAGCAGGGTAGTTCTGAAGCTCCCAAATTAAATACTGGAGTTGCTGCTGACTTTAAAACACGTAGGCTTGTTTTGATTTAAGGTTTGGAGACTGATGCAGGACTTTTCAGTACAAGGGTACCTGTGTTGCAGCTTGACTCTTCAGCTCTCTTAGGTTTTATCCCCATTCCTGAATTCTTGTTCAATTTTAATTTGAACCTCCTAAAACTCAAACTCATTCAACCCCAAGTCAGCTTAAATGGAAGAAAAATTATATGCAAGATTATTAAAAATCACTTAGATTATTCCACTGCAGCAGAGGATGGTGACAAGCCTTGGGATCGCTGAACTTTCTAGGATTTCTTACAGTTATTTTCCCTGAGAGTTTTAAAATACCTGCAGCCATATCTCAGCTTTGTAAAGTGACACAGAGGTTGTCACAGTTATCACTGTCTGAAGCAGGTAAAGACGTGCTCCATGGAAGTCAGATACTGTATATTCATTCCCTCCCCTCTCCTGGCACAACTTGTACTCCCCCATATGCAAAGAGATCATAAGGCTCCACATCATGATGTAATCCTGTGAAAAGGCTCCTCAGGAGCTGTTAAGAAGTATCTACTGAAATATCTGTGGAACAGCTATTTTACAGGAGCTGTGGTCCACTGGGCCCAAAATCCATCTTTTATAAGCAACCAGAAGAAAGTGCTCCATCAAAGACCAGGAGATTTCCAAAGATATTTGTCTCTACCAAGAAAATTACCTCTGAGAAGTTTCTTCATGCATCAATGTGCCATTACAGCTCTGATGAATGCTGTGAGGCTGAATAGCATCTGATAAACTATTCTGACCTGGCTTTCTGCTGTGACTGCTGCCATACATTTCTCTAGGACCTCTATATGGTCCTGTGCATCACTGTTTCCATAAGACAACTGCAGTAACATTTGCTTGTGAGTCCTTACAGCCAAACATTAAATTTAATACAGAAACATATGGTTAAGTGGCTTTACACAGTTCACAGAGACCAGTTTCAGCAAAATGCATTTTCCTGGGGACCCAGAAGAAAAACAATGCATCTCTCATGTACTAGGGATCAGGTAGAAGACTTGTGTATCTTGATATACACAGTAAAAAAAAAAAAAAAGTGCTGTAGCCTTGAAGCTCCTGGGGATTAAATCTACTAATAAAATTCATAAGGAAACATTAAACCAATGAATATCATGGCAGAAAATCTGATCTCTGCCAGGACACTTTAGAGATCTTTAGAAGTTTATTCAGTCAGTCTAATAACAGATCCCTCCCTTCTCTATTCCCCTTTCCCTCTCTGTCTTCCAAAACAAAAAAATCCAGTTTTAGTCTGGATTCTGGCTTTGCAATAATTCAGTTGAATGCCAACATAATTTTTTGTTGCTTAATTAGACTACCAATTTGGAGGACTGCTTAGGAAAACATCCACTGTAATTCTCTAAGTGAGGCATTAGGAACCATTTAATCTGCCCTGCGTAATTGCTTTGTACTTATCTATTAGCAAGTAAAATATTAGGGGGAAAGTGCCTTTTACACACAACACAGGGTTTCTGTCTAATGAAAAAGCCTGTTTGGGGTTGGGGTTTCTTTTACTTGTCAAGAAAGCTCATATTCCTAAGCACCTGAGCAAAAATAATAGTGCAGCTATTATGTTTGGCAATATTTTTACTTTAGCTTCAAAATGACAAAACTCTGAAGAAAGTGAACCTGGTTTTCTGACAGGCCTTTCCTCTACCAGGGTTTGGTTTGGCTCCCCGTGGCTCCACACGCCAGGTGAGAGCCCAGACTGGCAAGCTGAGCTGGTTAACAGTTGGGAACTTGTGAACATCTCTGCCTCTTAATGACAGGAATTATTTTTACTAAGACAGGATCCAAAACCTTTAAAGAGAGATCAGGGCCTCACTGTCCCAGCAGTTATAAAAGAGCCAGAGATAGAACAGTCCTTTTCCCGAACCTCTAAGGATCCAGCAATGAGGGGAAGTTGGTTCCAATATCTTGTTTAGATCCAACCCAAGTTTTTGCTTTCCAAATAAATGTTTCCATCTCAGAGCATTTGCAGCTCAGTCATCCCAGTTGTCAGCTTAGCAAACTCTCCTGGTTTCTCAGAACACTCACCTTCCCTTTTAAGGGGGGAAGGGTATTTTCATTGTCCTACTCCATTCTGTAGGAAACTCCCTGTTTGGTCTAAACTTTGGGCTAAACGTTGCTAACTGCTTGTCACAGCCTTCCCGTGAATCTACCCATCTAATTGGCATCCCCAGTGGTAGTTAATATTGTTTTTATAAGAGCTGTTTACAAGAACAAATCCAGCTCTGACAAACACGACCACTCCAGCTTAACTTCAAGGTAGGAATTTGATAATTCTGAGATCAGGGGTTTGCAAACATCCTAAAAATCACCACAGCCCAGTTCAACACTACAGGCGATCCCCACAGGATCTTACACACCCAGCAGGCCTCAATATGTCCCTGGGGACAGGCACGAGCATGTCCTGTCATCAGGGGCCTGGACTAGATGGCCTTTAAAGGTCCCAACTTAAGGCATTCAATGCTTTATCCTTTCATATCCATTCTGAGGGTTCAACAGATGCTACCCAGTAAGACACCCCAGTCTTGCCCTCTTTGGCCTCCTTGAACTTCTCAGACAGGAACGATCACGCAACGGGGGACGCGCGAGACAAACCGCAGGCGAAAGAGACAAGTAACAAGCTCTGCGTTCACTGGTGGTGGAGACCTGCGGCCCACAGGGTGACACAGCCACTCTGCAGAAGACACCTGGGTACACAGAGCCAACATTTGCACTTGAGAGCGTATTTGGGGTCCTATGACAGACATATATACGTACGGGAACGAGAAAGTGGTAATTGCTCACACAAGCACTGAACCACGCTCCACTTGTAATTGTTTATCATGAGTGTAACGAGCTCAGAACTCGCAGTTCAAGCTCAAGAGTGAGGAAGCTCAGTTTCCAGGAGAGCCCAGTGTACCTGAAATCTCGAGACAACGTTAAGGATCTCTTCCAAAAGCACTGGCACACACACACACAGGGAAAGCAAAGCTGCTGTAGTGCTTGGCACCACCAACGCTCCGCGTGTACCTCAGAGCTCAGTACAGGCCAGCTAAGGTTTGCAGAGTGCCCAAGGAGTCTATCAGTGCACACACTGAGACCTCATCAGATGAGCCTGATTTCTTCCAAGTGCTCATCACCAGCATCTTCAGTGTCTCAAGACTAAACATTTCCAGACACTTTTATTTTTGTGGCTGTTACCAGAATTTATTTCTCAAAGACGCTGAATTTGTGTGTGTCTGCCTGCATGTGTGTGTATGCAAAGGCAGAGGCTTAGAGGGGTAAGAGGCATAAATCACTTCAAATTGCTACTGTAATAAATGTGGACAAACGAATAAAATTTGTCACCAACCTAATATTACCATCAATGTTTTGTCTAGCTACATTCCTTCCAATTTAAAAACAGTTCAATACCCCTTTTACCTTCAAGTAGCAGCACTTAATAAACAGTGATGGATGCTTTTTATTCCCTCTCCCCCCTCCTTCCTCCTACTCCAGGCTTCCCTGTGTCTGTTGCAAGGGGATTGTTTAGCTTGGGGGAAATGTAGATCCTCCATCTTTCTTGCATTGACATGCATCCCTCAAGGAATGACGACCATATTTAATTCATAACCCCCGTTGGCTACACAAACATACAACTTCCCATCAATTAGGCAACACAGAGATGCTGTTAAAAATCAATGAGCTTATTATTAAATATATTTTCTTTTCATGTAACAATAATAGTTATTGCTGCTCTATTGTTATAGCTGGGATATCAGCTGGTTAAGCAGCTCTAAAAAAAGGGGGCTGATTGCTTTTTGATCAGCTGGTGTAATATCAGAGCGTATCAGAACAACGTTGTCCTTGCTGTAGTGCCTGACACAGATGCTGAAGGATAAAGGTGATAAGAAGTGACCAAATGGATGCTTCTTGAATAAAATCATCTCATATGACTGGAACACAGCAGTTACCCAGTACCTACCTGATTTTCATAGCTGTACACGGAGGTTTGGAGAAGTACAAGGCACTGAACTTCCACTGCACACGGGACCCATCAAAACACAGAGAGTCTCGTATTTGTGTTTTCACTGTGGCATGTTTATCAGAAATTATTTGGATATTTTGACACATGCCACTACTGAGGGAGCTCCCTGCCTACAACAGAGACGTAAAGTCTGTGCCAGCTCATGCAAAGGTTAAAAAAAAATTCCACACACACACAGAGCCCCACAGAGCACAGATTTTGGCAAGTACATCATATGCTGTCTGGCCACAGCTGATCTGAAGCGAGTCCCCTGTAATTATGGGAGAAGGTGGAACAGGTTTCCTGCTAATTGGAAAATTCTGCAAATGGCACCACTGAAGTAAATTGACAGTCGTTAGAATATTAGCAAAATGAGGGAACTGATTAGGAAAAAGCTCAGATGTGGACTTTTTTTTTTTAAATAGTGCCTGGATCTACCAACAAATTGATAATAAAAGCTGAACTTAATAATAACAGCTGTTATTGGACCTGGATGCAAATATATTTGTGCCCATACACATCCCTACACATGTAAATACCACACAGATACCCCCAGCACACGTGTGTGTGTAGCTAAGCACAGGAACACGTCCATACACACCCCCGCCACACTTCTCACATTAAGGCAAATACACAGAATGTTTGCTAACTTTCTCAAAAATACAGATTTCCCCAAAATATTTACACACAGTAGGAGAGAAAAGCTGCATTTTAGAACACCAGCAAGAGGCCTGTTCCAATGAAACTGTACTCGCTTCATGCTTCAAACAAATCTTGCAAGATATTTGTTTATGTCCTTAAATCTTTAAGCGATTCGTTCCTAGGGGAAGCTGGATTTCTATTGTAAATTCGTCCTTGATTGACTGCTGCTGAGAATACCAGAAGCAACTTCTCTTTGTGTTTTAGTTTAAACCATACAGGAAGCACAAAGTGGGATTTGGCCACGACTTGGGCCATCCATCAACACTTTGGTATTTGTATTCATTATTTTTCAGCTACTAGGAGCAAGGGAAAAGCAGACGTGAGGGGAAAAATAAGACGTTCTAATTAGAGACACTCCTAGAAATACCACCAAATCCACCTCTCCAGAACTTCATTATGAGTCTCTCCTTTCTTTTCCTAGACCCCCTGTTTAGTCTTAAAATCATCTCTGAGGGCCTGATCCTACTGCACTGGCCTCACCAGGAGCTCTGACTCTCCATGCTAACAACTTGTTTGGACACACCGCGATCTCTCATCGCTGAGGCCTCTCGCTTCCTATCAGCCTCACCACCACAAAAAGATGCTCAGCTGGCCACTGGCTTTGAGGAGGAGAATGTTGCTTGATTTTTATTTTATTTTAACTTTACACAAGCTTAGCTCTTTGCTGGATAGTCCTAGGAGTTCCAAGAGACAGCAACATAATGTAGCCCTAAAAAAATTCCCCCCGAATCCTCTAAAATTTATTTTAAAATGAGATGCCATCAGCAGATTAGTGATGTCTTTTTAAACAATCCAATGGAATTATAGAATAAATATACAACTCACTATGAAATCCTATAGACAGTCCAATAAAACTTCAAGTTATCGCTTCAATAAGACCTTTCCTCATAACAGCTACCACAGAAATTTTTATTACATCCAAACCAATGCAGACAATGCATGTTAGCTACGAATTTGAGATTACTTTATTCATCCCAGTGATACCATAAACCTAATAAAAACTCTAGCCTGGATGATTATATCACACTAAGAACCAAAATAACTACACAGTATTCTCCATGCCTAACACAGTCTAACCTTGAATTGATTTTAAAAACAACATTGTCAGACTTAAAAGATTTCCCTGTAACGTAGAGCTTGTTGCTCTTATACACTTAGAACATTTTATTTCCTTCAGTGTAATTTTTATTGTAGGTTTGGTGTCTCTTTTATTGTACTTCACTACTTGGGGGATGTTCCTACACCTGTGTCTTATCCAATAACAGACATATTCATGCCTAACACACAATTTTACTTAAATGAATGAAGAACACAGAAGTTTAAAGAAAGAACGAAGGGCTTTAAGGCCAGACTCTTTGCTAATTTAAATAAGCATGTGTTTGTGGGCATGGGAGAACCTCAGCTGTAGCTCCAGCATCAGACACAATGGCTTTACAGATCAATTTCAACAGAATAATATTAGCCTACATCCTGTTAAAATTCTACAGGACCTCTGTAGCCTGTGGTTTTTTTCTGTATATTTTTGGTTGATCTGATTAGCAGGCAGCTTACTGTTTGCATTTCAAGTATCCACGTTTATTTTCACATATTTATTTAAACAAATCAGAGAGTCAAAATAATGCCAGATCTAGTCTCTCCATAGTGGTCCCTAGATGACAAGAATACACAGCAATTCCCAGGCCTCATGCTATTTTGGCCACTTCAGCATCTAATATCCTGCCCCAAAGCCAATTCAAATCAATGGACTGATTCTCATCAGCTGCTATGGATTTTGGATCAGGTCTTCTGGTGCCAAAATTGAGCTAACTATTTTCTAGGGGAGCTGATCTGCATGCTCAGGGGTAGCTGGAAAACCCATGGAGAGCAGCATGCAAAATGCAAGCAGAGAGGGTTCCTTTCTAAAAAACATGGAGAGAGAAAGGACATGAATAAAAGGGTATTATGGTTCAGGATGCTTTTTCCTTTCTCTTGCTGTGGATATTCTGCCCCAGCTTTCAGCCCACTCAGAAGGAATTTTCTCTTGGTTCAAGAGATGCACAGATCTTCAAGACTTCTGCTGTCTAAGCATAGGTAGGCTTTAATAGATTTTATAGGGGCAACCAAACTCTATTATACACAAACCAGGTTTTATCCTCCCCCATCTTTCTGTTTTGTTTTTTTTCAAGTTTTTGCTTCATTTTCCATTTTTGGTGTGCTCCATTTCCTAGTTTTCATTCGTCGTGACAATTCCACTTCATGAAAACAAAAGAAGGGAGGAGGAGGAGAAAGGAAAGGGAGGAGGAGAAATCCAACCCAAAATTAAAAAAAAAAACAAAACCAAAACCAACAAAGTCCAGCCCAGATAGTTTGTGCCAAATACAGTTAAGGGTGGTTGGGGAGAGGGGAAAAAAAAAATCAAGTCACTTTCAATCAAGTGTCACACCTTTAAATAGTGGTTAAATCTTTGCATTATGCAGCTCATCCCTTTTACAACATGGGGTTCCCGTAGAGAATTCCCTGTTTACACTGGGAATTCCTCCAGGAGAGCATCAATAAAGCTGAACAGATGTCAGGGTGGAATGCCAGCGGCAGTGGCTGTTGTCAGGGGTGGTGGGGAGAGAGTCGGGGAACAATAAGAGGCGGCATCTGCTGCACAAAGCCCTTGCGTGTGGGTCAGGTTTTGCCAGTGTGTTGAGATTCCACCCTCTCCTTTGTCTGGGCACATTGCCTCTCTTGTTCCTGGATGACAGGGGTTGACACATGTCACCCAACCCTATCAGAAAGGCTATTTGTTTGGCTCTTGCATATGCACCAGTGTTTTTGACCTCCTCTGCTTGGAATACATTGAACAACCCTGGAAGGGGGAGGCGGGGGAACCTGGACCTGGGGAATAAAAAAAAATCCACCAAAAAAAGAAATCCCCACAACAAAAAAAAAAAAGCCAATCTCACAGGTCTTCCCTGACACACGATGTCATTACATACTCTGTGTCCAAAGCAAGGATGGAGATGTCCTCCTTTAATTAAAAGCATGACTGATGAAACTTGGCTAACAGGAAAACCCAGGATTTGGAATTCTTCTTTGAGATAAGCCCACACAAATACTTGAGTCAAGTTTTGTCTTATAATGAATATATGAAAAATGAAAGTTATGGGACCTATAATGAAAAAAAAATACAACCAAGGTAAGCTTCAGGAGTGAATGATGATGTTCAGCTGGAAGAGCTGAGCTCTGGTGTGACCACAGATTGCATCACAACCTTAACTAGAGGCTCCTGACACGCTCCTGAAACTCTTGCCAAAGCTCACACAGGATTTGAATCTGCATCTGGAACTTCCGATGGCTCTCGATAAAAAATTAAGGGAATTAGATGAGAATGGAGAAGCAAAACATATTATGTAACTAAGGAAAGCTCTCATGAGTGCTAAATAAGAAATCAGGAGGTTATTGCGTGGTGGACAAGCAGTCTGCATGGTGGGGTCCCTCCCCCCAAACCTGGTTAATTGTGTCATATTTGAAGGTCCCTACATGACAGTGCTTAAGTACTGTGCAGAAACAAGAAAATAAGGACAATTTAACTTGCCCTCTATGAAGAACTTTGTGTTGTTACACTACCCTTCCTCTAAATTAATATCTGAAGTGCCTATTTTTAAATAATCTCTTCTAAAAATTAAAAGCTGCCCCAAACAAGTTTACTTTTGTGACTGCCTTTAAAACTGCGATTTTCCTCCAAATACTAAAAATGAATCCGGATTAGTTTTAAGAAGTGCAGTGAGTCTCACCGAAGGGTAACCCCTAAGTCAGTCTACATGGTTTTATTTTTACACTGCCGAGTTAGGAGCTGCAGACAAAGCCTGAAGACCAGCTGCCGTGACAGAACTCCCTTCACCGGGGACGGGAGATCCGGCGCTCTCGGTCCAGACCCATTCGGCCGTGCAAGGAGCTGCGGTACGGGAGCGTCGGGGCGGTCGAGGGTTTTCGCTCGAACCAAACGGTTTAAGCTGAGATTTCACATCCCCTTTTGTCTCCAACTGATATCCTAGCTGTGAAAGGGCGAATTTTTAGCAAGCAGCATCTCGAGTTACAGGGAAGGGAAGGCGGGTCGCTCCTCTGAAGGGATTTCGAGATGCATTACAGGCTGGCACCCTGCAACTGTGCACTTCAACCTCTCGGCTTTCTGCTGGCCACATTTCTTCAGTACTTTCACAAGTCCAAAAGGAAACACATGCACGCAGGGTTTAGAATTTCTCTCTGATTAAATGCTTGCGAAACAAAAATCCCACCTCTTCATCTCTATACACTTCAGAGGTTCAGTGTTTAGGGTCGGGTTTTTCCCCCCCCCATTTGACAATTAGAAATTATTTTTGGCTGCTATGTAGCTAGCAAAGGTTAATTGGCCTTGCTGCTGTAAAATACTGAATTCTGATCACTTGATTAATGAGGTGTCAGAAGCCACAAGTAACCAACACTTAGTTTTCTGAAGGAAAAACACCAAAATAAAATGTACTTCTGAAGTTTTAACGTTTCTCCCACTCCTCTTCCCACCACAGAAAAGGCAGCTGATTCAAAGGCAGTTTTCATTTTCAGCAAGGTCAGAAAATAAATAAACAAATTTCTAAATCGCTGCTTCAAATCAATTAAGCTTAGAGAAGGCACAAAGTTGTTGGGGTTTTTTTGGTGGGTTTTTTTTTTGTTTTGTTTTTGGTTTTGGTTTTTTTTGTGGGCAGTAACCCCTTTAATCCCTGAGAACATGGAATGAGCCATTCTCAGATCCAGGGCTCTGGCTGGCACAAAGGAGAGGAGTGATGCTCTCTCATCACTCCTCATCATCTCATCCGACGAGCGACGGGTCGGACCAACCCAGCGTGTAGCACACACGTCCTAAATTCCCTACCTGCCTCCCCCTCTTCTATCCCTCCCATCAATAACAGCACAGAATACAGTCTGCAGCTAAAAAAAAAAAAATTAAGACCTTTCTTTGGGGAATTTAAACAGACTCTGTGCAATTTTAAGGAACATAAGTTTCATGTATATGTGTCTTACGTCTGCAATGAAACCGGTGGTAAATAGTATTACGTTCCCATTTGACTCCACTCAGGAGCAAACTGATCTTCCTCTGTTTGTGCTATAGATGCACTTTGTCACAATAAACCACTGTATATTATGTTTATATATGTCCTTCAGGCATGTCACAACAGTTTGGCATTCTGGGTTGCTCTACCACTGTGTACATTAAATAGTCATGTAGTTACATTAAACAGTGGGGAGTTCACACTTCACAACCACTCAGTGTTTTAAAACAGATGTGGGCTGTCTGCTGTCAGACTGTAATAGAAAGACTTAGGAGGATCTTGGTGGGAATTTAATCTCCAGATGATTGAGCGCTCCCCAGCCTCTTCCCACTAGAGCTCCCCTCCTCCTGGAACCCCAGTTCTGAAGGAGGAGGGTGTAAATAAATAAATAATGGGGACCTACAACTTTGGTACCACCGAGAGCAGAGCCGGGAANGGGGGGGGCGAGGGGGTGATTCGGAATTCGGAGTACTTTGTGGCTCAGAATATTTGTGAGTGGGGTGGGCTAGAAAGAGTACCCAGGGATTTACTGACAGGAGAATTTTTGACAGTTGATGGACAGATGAATTCCGTCATGGAAGCGTTAGTCGAAAGCGGCAAGGCCAGATGGAAACTCACAGCTTGTCTTTAATATTAATTTTCTCCCCCCCTCCTCCCTTTTTTT